>CM050166.1:452737380-452997591 GCA_027410445.1 Discoglossus pictus
TCCCTCTATCTATCTATCTATCTATCTATCTCAGGGCTCCTACACCTTGACATCTGGATTATTACTTTATGGTTAGTCTACTCATATCTGTTTACATAAACTGCCCTAATTCATAATAGAAATCCTGGCTCCAACCAAATCTGCCTGGCTCCTAATCATATATATATATATATATATACCCCTGATACACATCATGCGGCCGCACTCCAGGGCACTTATGTTATGTCAAGATGTAAATGAAGGAATAACATGGCGTGTACTTGGGGCGCCATCTCTGTCCCCATCTTACAATATATATGATTGTGTTTATATAATAATATACTATGACAGATAACACTATATATCCTCCATCGTTGGATCATTTTACATATAAACTACTAATATAGACTGATCGTGTGTATGGTGTATACATTACATGGAATTACTTAGTGTTTGATAACATTGAGAGAACATCCCTTAGGAGCTGCCCATAACCAAGATGGCGTATTGAGAGTCTTGTGTCCATGACAGAAGGGAACATGGAGGATCTTTCATGAGGTTACTGGAGCCCAACTCAATGTCTAAAGCTGTAAGGTAAGAAATATGTAATGGTGATTATGTGGTGTGTGGAGGAAGGAGTATGTATATATGTCTATAAGTGGTATATGTCTGTGTATCTGTTCATCTGTCTAACAATCCATCCATATGCATGGAGCGTGCAGCAAGGAGTGTATAGATCTCTATATATAGTGTACTGTGTATATATATATATATATATATAAATATATATATATATATCACATATAATAGTTGTCAAACTACGAATCGTCATCACGCATTGCGAGCTTAGCGATGACCGCCTTAGGCCCAGCCATGTACAACTTACCCAAGAAGGGATCCGAGATAAGCTCGGAGACCTGCATTAACCCCACATCAAGGACCCCCGCTGCAATAAAAATTCAAAATTCCCGCCTTACAGGTCCGTAATAATTTTTTTTTAAAAACTATCACGCATGGGGCTCTATACAGACCTTCATTAACCCTGTCACTCATGGGGGTCAATACAGACCCCCATAAACCCATAATTATCCCTGTCAGCCATGGGGGTCAATACAGATCCCCATAAACCCCCTAATTAACCCTGTCACTCATGGGGTCAATACAGACCCCCATAATACATATAATTATCTCTGTCACTCATAGGGGGCAATACAGACACCCATAAACCCATAATTAACCCTGTCACTCATGGGGGTCAGTAAAGACCCCCATAAGCCCATAAATAACCCTGGCACTCATGGGGGTCAATACAGACCCCCATAAGCCCTAAATAAAGGCTGTCACTCATGAGGGTCAATGCAGCCCCCCATAAGCGCTTAATTAACCCTGTCACTCATGGGGGTCAATACAGGCCCCCATAAGCCCTTCATCAACCTTGTCACTCATGGGGGTCAATAAAGACCCCCATAAGCACTTAATTAACCCCCTCACTCATGGGGGTCAATACAGACACCCATAAACCCCTAATTAACCCTGTCACTCATGGGGTCAATACAGACCCCCATAATACATATAATTAACTCTCGCACTCATGGGGGTCAATACAAACCCCTATAACCACTTAATTAACCCCGGCACTCATGGGGGTCAATACAGACCCCCATAAACCCATAATTAACCCTGTCACTCATGGGGGTCAATAGAGACTTTATTAGCCTCTATTTAACCCCATCAGTCCCATAAGGGTATATTATGACCATTATAGGCCTGTTACAACCCAACATTAACCACGTAGGTGCCATGACGGTCCTCAAGGACCATCATGACACTAAGTATAAACACTACACTGCACTATACCCCCCCAATAAAACATTAAATATCAACTAAACACCCTCTACACTAACCTATTAACACCTACACTACCTACCTACACTACCTACCTACCCTCTAATAACCCCCCACCACTCTAATTACAGCAAACAAAAAAAAATAAAGTCACCAAAAATAAAAAATCTACATTCTAGAAAATAAAAAACCTAAATCACAAAAAATAAAAAAAGGGACATTACAGAAAATAAAAAAATACATTACAACCCCCCCACACACAGTAAAAAAAACAATTACACACCTAAATAGGAAATACATATAATACAATACAATACAAATAAAATGAAATACAATACAATACACCCCTATCTAATATACAATAAATACTATCTATCTAATATACATCCCCCAATCTATCCAAATAAATACCACAAACTAATATACAATACATGCTATCTCTATATAAAATAATCTAATTCTAAGCTAAAATAAATTAATTAAGACCACTTACCTTTGCAGATGTCGCTTCAGATCACCAACCTAGGGGGGGGAAAAAATTGTACACATTTACAGAAAATAAATAAACATTATAAACATTCTAAATATTCTACTCACCTCTCCAGCATGTCCCCGTCCTTCTTCTTTTCTTCTTCTCCGGTGCAGCCCCTTTTAAAAAAAAACATAACATTAGTACACATACATAAACATAAAACAAAATAAAATAAACATAATCTACATTGTACTTACCTCCCAGCGATGTCTCCGGCCTCCTCCTCTTCTGCCCCGCCCTGGAACTGCGCTATAAAAAAAAATAACGGAGATCCGCACTTGCAGACCTCCCCGACGCTAATGAGCCTCCCGGAGCCTTTTACGGAAGAAAATAGGCAATGGCGCCTTCTGATTGGTTGAAAACGCTGTCTATCAAGTTCACCCAATCAGAAGGCGCCAATGTGTGAGCCAATCAGAAAGGGATACACCCTAAAATCCCACTCTGATTGGATAATGCACCCTTTAATCTTTATGTTAGTGTAGAGGGGGTTTAGTTTATATTTAATGCTTTATTGGGGGGTAATTATTTTATTTGTATTGTATTTTATGTAGTGCAGTGTAGTGTGTATACTTAGTGTCATGATGGTCCTTAAGGACCGTAATGACACTTATGTGGTTAATGTTGGGTTATAACAGGCCCATAATGGTCATAATAAACACTTCTGGGACTGATGGGGTTAAAGAGAAGGCTTATGAGGGTCTCTATTGACCCCAATGAATGACAGGGTTAATTATGGGTTTATGAGGGTCTGTATTGACCCCCATGAGTGCCGGGGTAATTAAGTGGTTATAGGGCTCTGTATTGAACCCAATGAGTGCGAGGGTTAATTATATGTATTATGGGGGTCTGTATTGACCCCCATGAGTGACAGGGTTAATTAGGGGTTTATGGGTGTCTGTATTGACCCCGATGAGTAAGGGGGTTAATGAAGGGCTTATGGGAGTCTGTATTAACCCCTATGAGTGACAGGGTTAATTAAGTAGAGGCTTATGAGGGTCTGGATAGACCACCATAAGTGACTGGGTTAAAATGGTGTAGTGCTTACACTCTGGGTCATGAGGGTCCTGGATGACCCTCGTGGCACTTATAGTGTTATTGCATGGGTTCATTAGTGTGTTAGAGGGGCCTATATAGTTGAGGCACACAGTACACTCACATTGTGTGGCAAACAGCATTTCAACACTTTCTTTTATTGACCGTAATTTTTTGACGGGCAAGTCGCTAGTATATATATACAGTGGATATAAAAAGTCTACACACCCCTGTTAAAATTTCAGATTTCTGTGCTGTAAAAAAATGAGCCAAAGATAAATCATTTCAGAACTTTTTCCACTTTAATGTGACCTATAAACTGTACAACTCAATTGAAAAACAAACTGAAATCTTTTAGGTAGAGGGAAGAAAAAGAAAAAAAGAAAAATAATGTGGTTGCATAAGTCTGCACACCCTCTTATAACTGGGCATGTAGCTGTTTTCAGAATTAAGCAATCACATTCCAAATCGTGTTAAATAGGAGTCAACATACACCTGCCATCATTTAAAGTGCCTCTGATTAACCCCAAATAAAGTTCAGCAGCTCTAGTTGGTCTTTCCTGAAATTTTCTTAGTCTCATCCCACAGCAAAAGCCATGGTCCACAGAGAGCTTCCAAAGCATCAGAGGGATCTCATTGTTAAAAGGTATCAGTCAGGAGAAGGGTACAAAAGAATTTCCAAGGCATTAGATATAACATGGAGCACAGTGAAGACAGTCATCATCAAGTGGAGAAAATATGGCACAACAGTGACATTACCAAGAACTGGAGCTCCCTCCAAAATTGATGAAAAGACGAGAAGAAAACTGGTCTGGGAGGCTACCAAGAGGCCTACAGCAACATTAAAGGAGCTGCAGGAATATCTGGCAAGTACTGGCTGTGTGGTACATGTGACAACAATCTCCCGTATTCTTCATATGTCTGGGCTATGGGGTAGAGTGGCAAGACGAAAGCCTTTTCTTACCAAGAAAAACATCCAAGCCAGGCTACATTTTGCAAAAACACATCTGAAGTCTCCCAAAAGCATATGGGAAAAGGTGTTATGGTCTGATGAAACCAAGGTTGGACTTTTTGGCCATAATTCCAAAAGATATGTTTGGCGCAAAAACAACACTGCACATCACCAAAAGAACACCATACCCACAGTGAAGCATGGTGGTGGCAGCATCATGCTTTGGGGCTGTTTTTCTTCAGCTGGAACTGGGGTCTTAGTTAAGATAGAGGGAATTACGAACAGTTCCAAATACCAGTCAATATTGGCACAAAACCTTCAGGCTTCTGCTAGAAAGCTGAACATGAAGAGGAACTTCATCTTTCAGCATGACAACGACCCAAAGCATACATCCGAATCAACAAAGGAATGGCTTCACCACAAGAAGTTTTGGAATGGCCCAGCAAGAGCCCAGACCTGAATCCGCTTGAAAATCTGTGGGGTGATCTGAAGAGGGCTGTGCACAGGAGATGCCCTCGCAATCTGACAGAGCAAAGAAGAGTGGGCAATTCTTGCCAAGTCAAAATGTGCCATGCTGATAGACTCATACCCAAAAAGACTGAGTGCTGTAATAAAATCACAAGGGGCTTCAACAAAGTATTAGTTTAAGGGTGTGCAGACTTATACAATCATATTATTTTATTTTTATATTTTTTTCTTCCCTCTACCTAAAAGATTTCAGTTGGTTTTTCAATTGAGTTGAACAGTTTATAGGTCACATTAAAGGTGGAAGACGTTCTGAAATGATTCATCTTTGTCTCATTTTTTTACAGCACAGAAACCTGACATTTTAACAGGGGTGTGTAGACTTTTTATATCCACTGTATATATAGTATAAAGGATGAGCTTCCCCTACACGCACCTCATACGCAGCATATTGTGCTCTCAGCCAGTAAGAGGACGCGCTCTTGTGAGGTTCCCATCTAAGTGGGGGAATGGATATAATATAGGACACATGAGAGTAGTGTACATTAGGTGGGTCTCCTGTGAGTGGGAGACAATATTTATTTTATTTATGTAATTCTTCCACAGACCAGACAGTTTAGTATGGAGGCAATGAGCAATTCTATTAAATAGAAGGGTAACTCCCAGTGGCATCACACACCCACTCAGTCTCCAGGCCATCAAATTCCTTTTGTCATAATGCACCAACATATTCCATAGCGCTATACAGGGGTAAGTTCAAGTCAAGAACAATATTAACACAATGCAAAAGAATGTGGGGCCCCGTCTGAACTTAAGATCACGCATACATAGAGCTTTTCCTAAAGCACTTAGGAAGATTGAAAACTCACAAACTTACATCTAATATATATATATATTTCAGGGCTTGACAAACCCGGGAGCCAGAAAGCTAGTGCTAATATAGCAAGCTCTTACCGTGTTATTTAGTGTATATATATATACTAGACAGGGGAGGGGGAAGGAGACACGGGGAGGGAGAGAGGGGAAAACACAGGGGAGGGAGAGGGGGAAAGAGACACATGGGAGGGAGAGGGGGAAAGGAGACACATGGGAGGGAGAAGGAGTAAGTGACACAGGGGAGGGAGAGGAGGGGAAGTGACACAGGGGAGGGAGAGGGGGAAAGAGACAGGAGAGGGGGAAGAGACAAAGGAGAGGGGAAAGATACACAGGGGATGGAGAGGGGGGAAAGAGACAGGGGATGGAGAGAGGGGGAAAAGAGACAGGTGGTGGAGGAAGGGGGAAAGAAACAGGGGAGGGAGAGGGGGAAGAGACACAGGGGAGACAGGGGTTAAAGACACAGGGACAGGGAGAGACGGGGGAGGGGGAGAAAGAAACACATGAGGGGGGAAAAGAGACATGGGAGGAAGAGGGGGAGAAAGAGACACAGGGGAGGGAGAGGAGGAGAAAGACACATGGGTAGGGAGAGGGAAATATTCATGAGGAGGGGGATGGGGAAAGAGACACAGGAGAGGGAGAAAGGGGGAAAGGAAACACAGGGGAAGGAGAAGTGGGAAAGTATACACAGGGGAGGGAGAAGGGGGAAGGAGATATAGGAGAGGGAGAGGGGGGAAGAGACACAGGGAAGGAAGAAGGAGGAAGAGACGGGAGGTAGAGGGGGAGAGAATGCAGGGGAGAGAAGGAGAAGAAGATGCACAGGAGAGGGGAAAAGAGATACAGGGGAGGGAGAGAGGGTAAAGAGACCCAGGCGAAGGAGAGGGACGGGGAGACAGGGGAGGAATAGAAAGGAAAGAGACACAGGCGAAGAAGAGGGACGGGGAGACAGGGAAGGGGGGGAGAAACACAGGAGATGGAGAGAGGGGGAAAGGAGACACAGGGGAGGGAGAGATGGGGAAAAGAGACACAGGGGAGGGAGAGAGGAAAAGGTGACACGGGAGAGAGACAGGGTAGAGGGGGAGAAAGAGACACAGGAGAGGGGGGAAGAGACACAGGATAGGAAGAGAGGGGAAAGAGACAGGGGATGGAGAGAGGGGGAAAGAGACAGGTGATGGAGGGAGGGGAAAGAAACAGTTGAGGGGGAAGAGACACAAGGGAGGGAGAGGAGGGAAAGAGACATCGGGGAGGGGGAGAAAAAGACACAGGGGAGGGAGAAGGGGAAAAGAGACACAGAGGAGGGAGAGAGGGGGAAAAGACACAGAGGAGGGAGAGAGGGGGAAAGGAAACACAGGGGAGGGAGAGTTTGGAGGAGACATACTGGAGGGAGGGGGGAGAGACACATGGGAGGGAGAAGGGGGAGAGCCGGCAGGTAGAGGGTGAGACAGAATAGAGGGGGGAGTAAAGAAGGGGAGGAAAATGAGGTGGAGACACCGGAAAGGGGTTAAGAGGCACATGAGAGGGGTAAAGAGGGAAAGGGGGAAGATACACAGGGCAGGGAGAGGGGGGAAAAGACACAGGGCAGGGAGAGGAGGGATAAAGAGACACAGGGGAGGGGGGAAAGAGACACAGGGGAGAGGAGGGAAAGAGGCACAGGAGAGAGGAGAGAAAGAGGCACAGGGGAGAGGGGGGAAAAGACACAGAGGAGAGGGGGCAAGAGATACAGGGAGGATGGGAGGGAGGGGAAGAAAGAGGCACAGGAGAATGGGGGGAGAGATAGAGACACGGGAGAGGGGGAGAAAGACAGGGGAGTGAGAGGGGGGAAAGAGACACAGGGGAGGAGAAGGTCCACAACACAGGCTGAGATCCCGCTCCATGCTGATGTAGCCAGTAAGCTTGAAACAGCTGTACATGGATTGGATACTCGGCCTGTGTTTATTCCAACCTTGGCTTTGCATTAAAGCTGTGTAATACAGCATGCATAAGCTTAAAGGAAGCCGTGTTTGATAATGGCTAGGATTGAAGAGCGAGGCATTTGTGAGCACATTTGCACATCCCAGCTCAGCATCCCAGAATGCAGTGTAATAGCTGTTTTTCTCGGAACTCTGAGCTGGAAGCAGGTTTTTTTACTTGCTTTAGACGTTCAAATGTGACACAGATGTACTTTTTATTTACTATGGGCCCTATTACATTCCAGCCTCGTAAATAAGAGGCTTCTACTTAAGCCCTACGTACTGCATAATTTCTCAAAGTTTCAACGCTATTAAATTCGCCCTGCTGCGAGCAACGTATGAGCTACGCAGCGCGGCCGTACGTATCAACGCTGCGAAAATGTACATGAGGAGTGACAGCCTGCGAGATGATATCGCAGGCTCCCGCACCTCAACAAATAGTGGAGGGGTCCTAAACGGGACCTCCGCGGCAGTCCCCACATAAGCCCTAGCGTGGGGGGTACTCCAACTACCCGGCACCTAAAATTAACCCCCCCCCCCCTCTATGCCCTCTATGGGGACCCCCGAAGTGTCCTCACACTAACACCTTGCTGCAGGGGTCCATAGGGATCCCTGCAGCACACACACATTAACCCCTTGCAGCGGGGGTCCCCGATCGTGACCCCTCTGCATTTAATACTTTTCAATTCCCTGCCGTGGCTCCTTAAAGGGCCCGCGGCACACTATTAGCCTATCACGACCGCGGCACCTAAAATTAACCCCCCTCTATGCTAGGGGGCCCCATCGGGACCCCCGAATTGTCCCCACATAAACCCCTTGCAGCGGGGGGTCCCCGATCTGCATAGATCAGGCCCCTGCTGCATTTAAAAAATGTAAATTCGCCGCTGTGGCTACTTAAAGGGCCCGCGGCACACTATTACTAATGCCGGCCCCGGCACCTAATATTAACCCCCCTCTATGCTGGGGGTCCCTGTCGTAACCCCCGAAGTGTCCCCACATAAACCCCTTGCTGCAGGGGTCCATAGGTACCCCCGCAGCCCCCCCACAGTAACCCCCTGCAGCGGGGGTCCCCATTCAGACCCCCATAAGCACTTAATTAACCCTATAATTCATGGGGTCAATACAGACCCTCATAAGCCTCTATTTAACCCCATCAGTCCCATAAGGGTATATTAAGACCATTATGGGCCTGTTACAACCCAACATTAACCACATACGTGACACTAACTACAAACACTACACTATAACCCCCAATAAACCATTTAATCTAAACTAACCCCCCTCTACACTAATCTATTACCACTTACACTACCTACCTACACTACCTACCCCCTAATAAACCTCCCCAACACTCTAATTACAAAAAATAAAAGGCTAAGTAAGGAAAGGTTTAATTACCCCACCCAAAGGTTCAATGAGTCTACTTAACATAGAGATAGGAAGGCAGAAGAAAGTTGTTTTTTATATTTCACTTTAATTGGAATCATTAAAAAGATAATTCTTCAAGAAACATTTTTAGACCGTGATAAAATAGTCAATTTCATCACAAATTTAAAAGGAAACCCTCAAAACAAGAAAAATGTACAGCCTCGGATAGATTGTTAAACCTGAAGCCTGTTCAAAACGCACTGAATTTGGCCTTATAGACAGGAGTAGAACCAATAATGCAATGTTTACAGAATATTATTTCACCATTAATGGAAGAGTCAGGGAATCAAGAGTTTTTTTAATACAAAAGATGGTTTTGTATCGAATTTTTTTTAAAGAAAACGTGAGCCTCAAAGCTTCTCTCCTAAGGAGTAAAAGAGAAGGAAGCCTCAAGGTAGAAGAGAGACAGGAAAGTAAAGGAGAAAAGATAGATGATATAATAGTAGAACCTAAAGTGATCTTATCTCCAATGATAATGGACCATGGACAAAACAGTTGGTTTAGTATGATGGTTTCTGACAAGTGATTATGATTTTTGGGGGGTGTTTGCTTCCTTGGGGTCTTTGCTTGGCTGACAGTGGGTGGAAATAACTGAAACGCCTTGGTTAGGGGATGTGTCTCCAGGAGCTAGAAGAAGAATGAACGAGGAGATGGGAGAGTGGACAGACTCGTTTCTGCTGTTGAGTCTTAGAAGAGTAGCTGGAGTAGCTATAAACCACTATAGGACTTAGCCTTAAACTTGGGTTTGCAGCTTAAGGCTTCATAGTAAGGGATGACGAAGAAACAAATATCTATCAGTAAATAAGGTCTTCAATGTTATTCACAAATTGAAGTATAATGAGTACTTTTCTTTCCATACAGATTTTAAGATAATGATAAATTATATATACAGTACAGTACTAAATAATGATGAAAAAACATGTAAGTGCATTATAAATAAATAGCCAACATTCCCATAAGCACATATGTTGTATATAAAAATATCTGGGAACATCAACTATTGGCAATAATACACTTCCAAATAACACATATCAACCTCAAGGGTAACATAACCCAGTACACAAGAGGTTAATACAACTCAGGAAACACACATGACCGACAACGTGTGTTCTAATGCATTGACCTTTAAAGGGCTAGACAAACGCCAAACAATGCTCATCAACGGTATTCATCCTCAGTACACTACTGAGATTGATCATGTGTGTCACATCCATGGGATGGTATGTCATCTACACAATAACCTTGGCTGTTATACACTGGGGTGTGAGATATGTCATCATGGGCAGCATGTGGTCTTAAAAAGAGGAGTGGGTGACACTGATGGTGGATCAATGGAGGCCCCTAATACATACTAGAGGTGATCAGTGGAGGCCTCTAATACATACTGGAGGTGATCAGTGGAGGCCTCTAATACATACTGGAAGTGATCAATGGAGGCCACTAAATACATACTTGAAGTGATCAATTGGGACCTCTAGTACATATAGGAGGTGAGCAGTGGGGGCCTCTAATACATACTAGAGGTGATCAGTGGAGGCCTCTAATACTGGGTTAACATTGGGGGCTGATAATACTTGTTGGAGGTGAACACAACAGGTATATCACTATATAGCACAGACCATACATTTAATTTATGGTGAGCAAAAGAGTGATTGAAGTCCTCCGCCGTATAGTAGTAAAGTAAATAAATAGTTACAAAGTGTATATAGTGTAGGATTTAAATATATATGAATTATAAGTACATATAAGAAGATAGTATCTAGAAAATAGTATCTGATAAAGCATAGTATCTTTAAACCTAGGAAGGAAGTAATTTGGAAAAATAATTACTTTCAGTGCTTGTACTAAGCCATATTAAAATGGATCTCCAAGGTTGTTTTCAAAGTTAATTCTTAGAAGAAACAAGACTATAATTAGCAGAATGTGTATATTTGAGTAGAGATACAACAGTATTGGGTCAAAGGTGAAGATGTGTGTGTAACGGAGCAGGAACACGCAGTCCAAAATCTCCGCTGGTATACGGTAAAATATCCAAGAGGCACTACAGTTTCACCATTCCCAACCTCCCATATTGGACGACACACAATTTGGGAGTCAAATGAGTACTGACTTTATTTTGTTATTGCAGAAATATTTATACATCTCTTTGGCCACAGGTAATACACATGCCCATATTTGGCCACACACAATACACATAAAGAGAACAATAGGGGGGTCACACCTCCCTGGCAACTTTGATACAATCAGACATTGATTCAATTACACTTCTTTGTTCTTATCTGAGAATGAAAACACTGTATACAATAGATTTCCTTTATCTTATGCAGAGTCGCTGTAACAAGATTATCTCCCATGCCAAGTAGCTGTAAATGTCTGGGACAATATTCTGCAGAGCATCAACCAACATACGTATAGTAGGATCATATTTTAACCATAATAATCATAAAACAGGGTAAAACAGTGATGGGTTCCGCTACACACCTCCCCCGTGACCATAAGCCGGCATACACGGTCTGATCCCAACGGATCGGCCTGGGGATGTCCGGACAAAAGTATTTGTTGGTCAATTCTCTAGTTTGACAACCCATCAGCATTACTGCAATTCACATTTACTCACATTTCCCATATCCCCAGATAGCTGGGATCTGAGCGCACAAAACTACCGAATAGCGCTCAGATCCTCTTCACACAGTTCAATTGCCAAGTAGCTAAAGTCTTTCCCATAGTCTTTCATCATATGAATGGGCTCCATGGCATAGCTTTCTGGGGTATCACCGCTCCCACAGGGCAAGTACAGAATGACCCCCTGTATGTAAAGGGCCAGAATGAGTGACATACACTCTGGTATGGCCGAACACTGGTTCCAAAGGGCAATATGTACCAGGGCCATAGTCGCAGGGCAGGAGGCTGGCAAACAGTCCTCTCCAAGCCAAAGTGGCGAAGGGCACTTCGTCACACATCTCCCCTTTGGGGGGAAGTCTAACCAGGCACCTGGATATTTTGCTGGGGTGATGGTGCAACACGCTGAGGGGACTTGAGGGGCAGAGGCCAGCGGCACTCTGCCCTGATGCCAGCTCTTCATCTGGTATAACCTGCAGGACCTCCTGCTCTGTACAAGGGACAAAGGGAGGGCAGAGGCCGACTGCACTCTGCCCCGCTGTTAGCTCTTCTGCTGGGGTACTTGGGACATATTCCGGCTCAGTAGCCAGGGAAACGTGGGGGTCAGTGGGGGTTAACATTTCCTCTGTTAACCCTGGGGCCACATTAGAAGTTAGCTGGGGAGGGGAATTTGTACTTACCCCCTCCTCCGGTTGTCCCAGTGACGGTAGTTGGGGATCTGGACAATCTGTGGGCGCAGAGACCACGGTCCCATCTGCGCCGTCTGGGAGATTGGTGTCTCCCCTGGTTAGGGTAAACTGTCGCTGGGGGGGAAGGACGACACCTTCTGCCCCCTGTGTTTCACACTGCCGCTGGGGGGAAAGGACGACACCTTTGGCCCCCTGGGGTACCCACTGCCGCTGTGGAGGAAGGTCGACACCTTCTGCTCCCTGGGGTACACACTGCCGCTGGGGGGGAAGGACGACACCTTCTGCCCCCTGGGGTTCACACTGCCGCTGAGGGGGAAGGACGACACCTTCTGCCCCCTGGGGTTCACACTGCCGCTGGGGGGAAAGGACGACACCTTCTGCCCCCTGGGGTTCACACTGCTGCTGGGGAGGAAGGACGGCCCCTTCTGCTCCCTGGGGTACACACTGCCGCTGTGGGGGAAGGCCGACACCTTCAGCTCCCTGGGGTACACACTGCCGCTGGGGAGGAATGACGACACCTTCAGCTCCCTGGGGTACACACTGCCGCTGGGGGGGAAGGCCGACACCTTCAGCTCCCTGGGGTACACACTGCCGCTGGGGAGGAAGGACGACACCTTCAGCTCCCTGGGGTACACACTGCCGCTGGGGGGAAAGGACGACACCTTCTGCCCCCTGGGGTTCACACTGCCGCTGGGGAGGAAGGACGACACCTTCGGCTCCCTGGGGTACACACTGCCGCTGGGGGGGAAGGACGACACCTTCGGCCCCCTGGGGTACACACTGCTGCTGGGGAGGAAGGACGACACCTTCAGCTCCCTGGGGTACACACTGCCACTGGGGGGGGGAATTAGTTGGAGTATTCCACGTGGAGCGGTTTCTGTTTCTGGGACAGTCTCTCTGCATGTGACCCTGCTGGTTACACGTGTGGCACCTGATGTACCGTGGAGGGGTTTGGTAGTTCACACCACCCGGACGCAGGGCTGGAGGGGGGGTTAATGGTGGGAGGTGGGTTAGCAGCTCCCAAGATGGACCGCTCCCGTGCCCGCAGCTTTTCCATTATGGATTGGTGGACATCTGTCATTAACCATTCCAAGGTTTTCATGGGAAGCGTACCTGGGAAAAAGGCCAGTCTGCTTTGGAGTACTCTTTGAAACTCAGTCTGTGGGGTAATAAGAGGTACTGTAACCATGAGTTCCTTTCTGTCTGCATCCCTGTAGTCCGCGGCCGCCTCCTCCTCCTCATGATGGAACGCTGTCTGAAAACTAGCCGGTTCCATCCTGCTGTAGCCAGGGGCGCTGTACGGATACTAGCGTTGCCCTCAATTTGTACTCCACGGAATGGTGTCTCCTGTAGCTTTCCTTCTGACCGTGGGAACAATCCCGCCACTTGCCAACAAATGTAACGGAGCAGGAACACGCAGTCCAAAATCTCCGCTGGTATACGGTAAAATATCCAAGAGGCACTACAGTTTCACCATTCCCAACCTCCCATATTGGACGACACACAATTTGGGAGTCAAATGAGTACTGACTTTATTTTGTTATTGCAGAAATATTTATACATCTCTTTGGCCACAGGTAATACACATGCCCATATTTGGCCACACACAATACACATAAAGAGAACAATAGGGGGGTCACACCTCCCTGGCAACTTTGATACAATCAGACATTGATTCAATTACACTTCTTTGTTCTTATCTGAGAATGAAAACACTGTATACAATAGATTTCCTTTATCTTATGCAGAGTCGCTGTAACAAGATTATCTCCCATGCCAAGTAGCTGTAAATGTCTGGGACAATATTCTGCAGAGCATCAACCAACATACGTATAGTAGGATCATATTTTAACCATAATAATCATAAAACAGGGTAAAACAGTGATGGGTTCCGCTACACACCTCCCCCGTGACCATAAGCCGGCATACACGGTCTGATCCCAACGGATCGGCCTGGGGATGTCCGGACAAAAGTATTTGTTGGTCAATTCTCTAGTTTGACAACCCATCAGCATTACTGCAATTCACATTTACTCACATTTCCCATATCCCCAGATAGCTGGGATCTGAGCGCACAAAACTACCGAATAGCGCTCAGATCCTCTTCACACAGTTCAATTGCCAAGTAGCTAAAGTCTTTCCCATAGTCTTTCATCATATGAATGGGCTCCATGGCATAGCTTTCTGGGGTATCACCGCTCCCACAGGGCAAGTACAGAATGACCCCCTGTATGTAAAGGGCCAGAATGAGTGACATACACTCTGGTATGGCCGAACACTGGTTCCAAAGGGCAATATGTACCAGGGCCATAGTCGCAGGGCAGGAGGCTGGCAAACAGTCCTCTCCAAGCCAAAGTGGCGAAGGGCACTTCGTCACACATCTCCCCTTTGGGGGGAAGTCTAACCAGGCACCTGGATATTTTGCTGGGGTGATGGTGCAACACGCTGAGGGGACTTGAGGGGCAGAGGCCAGCGGCACTCTGCCCTGATGCCAGCTCTTCATCTGGTATAACCTGCAGGACCTCCTGCTCTGTACAAGGGACAAAGGGAGGGCAGAGGCCGACTGCACTCTGCCCCGCTGTCAGCTCTTCTGCTGGGGTACTTGGGACATATTCCGGCTCAGTAGCCAGGGAAACGTGGGGGTCAGTGGGGGTTAACATTTCCTCTGTTAACCCTGGGGCCACATTAGAAGTTAGCTGGGGAGGGGAATTTGTACTTACCCCCTCCTCCGGTTGTCCCAGTGACGGTAGTTGGGGATCTGGACAAGCTGTGGGCGCAGAGACCACGGTCCCATCTGCGCCGTCTGGGAGATTGGTGTCTCCCCTGGTTAGGGTAAACTGTCGCTGGGGGGGAAGGACGACACCTTCTGCCCCCTGTGTTTCACACTGCCGCTGGGGGGAAAGGACGACACCTTTGGCCCCCTGGGGTACCCACTGCCGCTGTGGAGGAAGGTCGACACCTTCTGCTCCCTGGGGTACACACTGCCGCTGGGGGGGAAGGACGACACCTTCTGCCCCCTGGGGTTCACACTGCCGCTGAGGGGGAAGGACGACACCTTCTGCCCCCTGGGGTTCACACTGCCGCTGGGGGGAAAGGACGACACCTTCTGCCCCCTGGGGTTCACACTGCTGCTGGGGAGGAAGGACGGCCCCTTCTGCTCCCTGGGGTACACACTGCCGCTGTGGGGGAAGGCCGACACCTTCAGCTCCCTGGGGTACACACTGCCGCTGGGGAGGAATGACGACACCTTCAGCTCCCTGGGGTACACACTGCCGCTGGGGGGGAAGGCCGACACCTTCAGCTCCCTGGGGTACACACTGCCGCTGGGGAGGAAGGACGACACCTTCAGCTCCCTGGGGTACACACTGCCGCTGGGGGGAAAGGACGACACCTTCTGCCCCCTGGGGTTCACACTGCCGCTGGGGAGGAAGGACGACACCTTCGGCTCCCTGGGGTACACACTGCCGCTGGGGGGGAAGGACGACACCTTCGGCCCCCTGGGGTACACACTGCTGCTGGGGAGGAAGGACGACACCTTCAGCTCCCTGGGGTACACACTGCCACTGGGGGGGGGAATTAGTTGGAGTATTCCACGTGGAGCGGTTTCTGTTTCTGGGACAGTCTCTCTGCATGTGACCCTGCTGGTTACACGTGTGGCACCTGATGTACCGTGGAGGGGTTTGGTAGTTCACACCACCCGGACGCAGGGCTGGAGGGGGGGTTAATGGTGGGAGGTGGGTTAGCAGCTCCCAAGATGGACCGCTCCCGTGCCCGCAGCTTTTCCATTATGGATTGGTGGACATCTGTCATTAACCATTCCAAGGTTTTCATGGGAAGCGTACCTGGGAAAAAGGCCAGTCTGCTTTGGAGTACTCTTTGAAACTCAGTCTGTGGGGTAATAAGAGGTACTGTAACCATGAGTTCCTTTCTGTCTGCATCCCTGTAGTCCGCGGCCGCCTCCTCCTCCTCATGATGGAACGCTGTCTGAAAACTAGCCGGTTCCATCCTGCTGTAGCCAGGGGCGCTGTACGGATACTAGCGTTGCCCTCAATTTGTACTCCACGGAATGGTGTCTCCTGTAGCTTTCCTTCTGACCGTGGGAACAATCCCGCCACTTGCCAACAAATGTAACGGAGCAGGAACACGCAGTCCAAAATCTCCGCTGGTATACGGTAAAATATCCAAGAGGCACTACAGTTTCACCATTCCCAACCTCCCATATTGGACGACACACAATTTGGGAGTCAAATGAGTACTGACTTTATTTTGTTATTGCAGAAATATTTATACATCTCTTTGGCCACAGGTAATACACATGCCCATATTTGGCCACACACAATACACATAAAGAGAACAATAGGGGGGTCACACCTCCCTGGCAACTTTGATACAATCAGACATTGATTCAATTACACTTCTTTGTTCTTATCTGAGAATGAAAACACTGTATACAATAGATTTCCTTTATCTTATGCAGAGTCGCTGTAACAAGATTATCTCCCATGCCAAGTAGCTGTAAATGTCTGGGACAATATTCTGCAGAGCATCAACCAACATACATATAGTAGGATCATATTTTAACCATAATAATCATAAAACAGGGTAAAACAGTGATGGGTTCCGCTACAGTGTGGACCTTGTGTTTGTCTTACAAGAGGGCGTTTACTGATTAGCCAATATTGTTTGTAAAACCTTGTAAATAAACCCTTATATAAAGTTTTTTTTTTTTTGTGGAAGTGTTCATCAAAGGACTACAGAATGTAATTGTGACTCAGTAATGTCCTCCACAAGCTCAGAATGAATCGAAATTACAGAGACGTCTTTCTTTCATATTCTACCTTATTCTTTTGAGGGTGATGGAAAGCCAGTGAAAGTGTTTTTCTTCAACAATAGTTATATAAATACTAGCGACTTGCCCGTCAAAAATGACGAGGCAATAAAAAAGTGTGGAAATTCTGTTTGTCACACAATGGGAGTCCTCTGTGTGTCTCGCATTTTACATCAATCTGAAATGGCAAATTGACAAAACTTGTTAATTCATTAGTTTACATGACTGTGAAATGAAAAATTGCCTAAATTCGTTATTTTACATCAATCTGAAACGGTAAATTGGCGAAACTTGTTAATTCGTCTGAATTTGTTATTTTACATCAACCTGAAATGGCAAATTGACCAAACTTGTTAATTTGTTAGTTTACATGAATGTAAAACGAAAAATTGCTTTGTAAACACATTTCTTGCAAATCACACACAGCTCAGACATCACTGACAGCTCAGTACAGGAAGCAGCGCTGGTGCAGAGAGAGACCTGCACCGAGCTGACTATAGGGGAGAGAGTGCTGAGGAGAGAGAGAGAGTCCTGAGAGAGGGGGAGTGCTCAGGAGAGAGAGTCCTGAGAGATTGGGAGTGCTCAGGAGAGAGGGAGTGTCTTATGAACATACACACAGGACCCCTGCAGTGGCTCACAATCGTGTCCCTGCTGAGGTCTGGCAAATGGCCATGTTTTTGCAGGGATGGAGGTGGCTGGTAGAGATGGAGACCCAGCCGGTGAGGTTGCGATCAATCATAGTTGTCAAACTGTGATTTGTCGCAAAGCTTTACGACGAATCGCAGTTTGACAATTATGATGTGAGATGTAAATATAGATAGATACATATATACATACATAAATGCCCCTCACTTGTGCTCTTCACAGGGATAAATATCCTGTAGTATATCAGTCTGGCCTCACTCAGAAGAGTGATCCAGTCCCGAAAAATACCAGGCAATTCTCCCTGAACAGGAGAAATACCAAACACCAGACGTTCGTTTCGGCCTCTGTGGGCCTCGTCAGTGAGGGCACAAGTGAGCTAAAAGAGGCTGCTCTCTGAGTAGGTAACCAGACCTATAGAAAAACCCACTGAGGTATTTTTTGTTCTCAGATGATCATCTCTACTCCTTTTGCTTATATTTTTCTCACCTTATGGGTGATAGGGGGAACCAAACGTGGACTCCTTGCTCACTGTGCCTTATGGAGTACAGATGCACCCCACTGACAAGACCCACAGAGACCGAAACGTACGTCTGGGGTTTGCTATTTCTCCTGTCCACTGAGAATTGCCTGGTATTTCCAAGCTGGATCACTCTTCTGAGTGAGACCAGACTGATATACTACATGATATTTCTACCTGTGAAGAGAACAAGTGAGCTAAAACAGGCTGCTCTTTGCGATGGTAACCACCTATAGAAAAAACCCACTGAGATATTTTTAGTTCTCAGATGATCACTTTTACTATTTTTGGTACTAACTCTAATAAATCAAATAAAGTGCTATTGCTCCTCATGTAGTGATATAGCTCTTGTTCATTCGGTCTCTGCGTGCATCTTTGTCTTGTTAAAACTCTCTGCCCCCAGACATTTTTTGGATTCCTACTCCCTTGGGTGCAAGGTAGATAGGAGACCAGAGACTTCATCCTCCATTACAGGGTCAATGGAGTTGGTAGTACATGTGAGATTGGGAAGGGTGGTTTCCTGTCTTCAGCTGTGAGACAGGAAGGGGTAGGATGTGGGGTGGATAAACTAGAATGTAACAAATACAATTTGGGGTTGGTGTAAAGAGTTTATATTAACCATGAAAATGTATTTTGTTTGGCAACATTGAGGGTAGTTGAAGTAGGAGAGCAGAATAAATGTATAATGCAGGAAGTCTGCTGAAGTGCAAGATTTCCTCCATACGCGTTTAGCAGTGTGTGAGCACCTCTTTATGTAGCATGTTTTCATAGTGTGCCACGGTTGTGGTTAAGAGCAAGGGTGTCTGCCTTTGGTTGTGGGGCAAGTTAGTATCTTGTTGTCCCTTGAGGTGGCAATGTCAGGGCAGGTGACCACAGTGAGGGGGCTGAGAAAGTATTGTAGTACATTGGAAATTTGTTAAGGGTAAAGTGCTTGGAGGTTTCTGTAGGTTCTGATGACGATTGAAGAAGGGCAGTGGGGAGATGACAAGGTTGGAGATTGTGCAGAGATTGGTAAAGATATGGTCAAGGGAGCGTCCATCACTGTGAGAAAGGTATGTAAATCCCTAGTACGCCCTAATTTGGAATATAGAGTACAGTTTGGCACCTCTTCATAAAAAGGACATTTTAGAGCTGTAAGAAATACAGAGAAGAGCAGCAGAATGATTTAGGGGAATGGAGAGACTAAGCTATGAAGCCACACTAACCAAATTAATCATATTTTCTCTAGACAAAATATACCTAAGAGGGAATATGATTACCTTATATAAGTACATCCAGGGTAAATATAAGGCTTTGTCAGGGGAACTTAATGTGACAAGAGATTTTTAACTGACAAGAGGACATCCCTTGAGGTTAGAAGAAAAATTATTCCACTCCAAAGAATGGAAAGGGCTCTTCATAGTAAGGGTGGTTAAACTGTGGAATTCTCTGCTAAAGGAGGTTGTGGCAGCAGATTTGATAGATACCTTTTAAAAGTGATTGGATATATTTTTCAATAAAAAGATTATTCAGAGTTATCCTGGATAATTTGATAGGGAGTGTTGATCCAGGGAGGAATCTGATTTACAGTAACTGGTGTAAGAAAAAATGTGTTTCCACATTGTTTCCATTTTTTCTATTTTACTTCCTCTGGATCAATTAACAAATACTCCACATATTACAAGGATCATAGGATATCTTAAAAGGTTGACATATACTAGATTAGTATAAATGTATTAATATTTATCTGGTTATTTTGCAGTCACTGTAGTTTATATGATAATGTGAGATTTGTCAGTTGTTCTGTACTGTGACCGTCTCATGTTTACTTGTACTGACCATAAAGACATGTAACAAATCCCAGCCTGTGACAATCTCATGTTTATTTGTACTGACCATAAAGATTTGTAACAAATCCCAGTGTGTGACCGTCTCATGTGTATTTGTACTGACCATAAAGACATGTAACAAATCCCAGCATGTGACCGTCTCTTTTGTATTTGTACTGACCATAAAGACTTGTAATAAATCCCAGCGTGTGTCCGTCTTATGTGTATTTATACTGACCATAAAGACATGTAACAAATCCCAACGTGTGACCGTCTCATGTTTATTTGTACTGACCATAAAGACGTGTAACAAATCCCAGCGTGTAACCGTCTCATGTTTATTTGTACTGACCATAAAGACATGCAACAAACCCCAGTGTGTGACCATCTCATGTTTATTTGTACTGACCATAAAGACATGTAACCAATTCCAGCGTGTGACCGTCTCATGTTTATTTGTACTGACCATAAAGACGTGTAACAAATCCCAGCGTGTGACCGTCTCATGTGTATTTGTACTGACCATAAAGACATGTAACAAATCCCAGCGTGTGACCGTCTCATGTTTATTTGTACTGACCATAAAGACATGTAACAAATCCCAGTGTGTGACCGTCTTATGTGTATTTGTACTGACCATAAAGACATGTTACAAATCCCAGGGTGTGACCCTCTTATGTGTATTTGTACTGACCATAAAGACATGTTACAAATCCCAGCGTGTGACCGTCTCTTGTGTATTTATACTGACCATAAAGACTTGTAACAAATCCCAGCGTGTGACCGTCTCATGTGTATTTGTACTGACCATAAAGATGTAACAAATCCCAGGGTGTGACCGTCTCATGTGTATTTGTACAGACAGTGACAAAGTGACACCATCAGTTCTCTCAGAGTCTGACCAAGAAGAAGAGACAAATATGACGAGTCACCGAAAGATTAAAGAGGAGGAAATTCCTGTAAATATCAGTGAAGGTGAGTAATATCCTACGGGCAATTATCACTACTATTTATCCTTCATCACTCACCCAAGAAGTTTTACAAGCCACGCAACTCATGGCAAAGGTGATTTTATACAAAATGGCACAATATCTGGCCTTCTGTACATACCAAGTAATAATATTTGGTGGTTTTCATCTTTGTTCATCTTTAAACTAAAGGATGTAAATAGACACAACCACTAGATTGATATTTAATAATTAAAATGGTGAAAGTCTATAATCTGTTTATCTATATCTGTAGGACCTTTACATAGTTACATAGTAATTGAATGTTAAAAAATATTTCAATCCATCAAGTTCAACCTTTTAAGATCTCCTCTGATCTGCAATATGCAGATTAGTTTGTAATTGATCCAGAGGAAGTGAACAGAAAAAAACCCAAGTGAAACTTGTCATTTTCTATATTAGCCAGTCTAATAGCCCTTGTGTATACAGAAGAAAAGAACCTATTTAGCTCATCTGCCTTTTCCTGGTCACTAATTATCAGACTGTGTCACATTGTACTGTTCCTATAGCTTCCTTCCGGTGTCACATTGTAATGTTCCTATAGCTTCCTTCCTGTGTCACATTGTAATGTTCCTATAGCTTCCTTCCTGTGTCACATTGTAGTGTTCCTATAGCTTCCTTCCTGTGTCACATTGTAATGTTCCTATAGCTTCCTTCCTGTGTCACATTGTAATGTCCCTATAGCTTCCTTCCTGTGTCACACTGTAATGTTCCTATAGCTTCCTTCCTGTGTCACATTGTAATGTTCCTATGGCTTCTTTCCTGTGTCACATTGTAATGCTCATATAGCTTCCTTCCTGTGTCACATTGTCATGTTCCTATAGCTTCCTTCCCGTGTCACACTGTAATGTTCCTATAGCTTCCTTCCTGTGTCACATTGTAATGTTCCTATGGCTTCCTTCCTGTGTCACATTGTAATGCTCATATAGCTTCCTTCCTGTGTCACATTGTAATATTCCTATAGCTTCCTTCCTGTGTCACATTGTAGTGTTCCTATAGCTTCCTTCCTGTGTCACATTGTAATGTTCCTATAGCTTCCTTCCTGTGTCACATTGTAATGTCCCTATAGCTTCCTTCCTGTGTCACACTGTAATGTGCCTATAGCTTCCTTCCTGTATCACATTGTAATGTTCCTATGGCTTCCTTCCTGTGTCACATTGTAATGCTCATATAGCTTCCTTCCTGTGTCACATTGTAATGTTCCTATAGCTTCCTTCCCGTGTCACACTGTAATGTTCCTATAGCTTCCTTCCTGTGTCACATTGTAATGTTCCTATAGCTTCCTTCCTGTCTCACATTGTAATGTTCCTATAGCTTCCTTCCTGTGTCACATTGTAATGTTCCTATGGCTTCCTTCCTGTGTCACATTGTAATGCTCCTATAGCTTACTTCCTGTGTCACATTGTAATGTTCCTATAGCTTCCTTCCTATGTCACATTGTAATGTTCCTATAGCTTCCTTCCTGTGTCACATTGTAATGCTTCTATAGCTTTCTTCCTGTGTCACACTGTAATGCTTCTATAGCTTCCTTCCTGTGTCACATTGTAATGTTCCTATAGCTTCCTTTCTGTGTCACATTGTAATGTTCCTATAGCTTCCTTCCTGTGTCACATTGTAATGTTCCTATAGCTTCCTTCCTGTGTCACATTGTAATGCTTCTATAGCTTTCTTCCTGTGTCACACTGTAATGCTTCTATAGCTTCCTTCCTGTGTCACATTGTAATGTTCCTATAGCTTCCTTTCTGTGTCACATTGTAATGTTCCTATAGCTTCCTTCCTGTGTCACATTGTAATGCTCCCATAGCTTCCTTCCTGTGTCACACTGTAATGTTCCTATAGCTTCCTTCCTGTGTCACACTATAATGCTCCTATAGCTTCCTTCCTGTGTCACATTGTAATAATCCTATAGCTTGCTTCCTGTGTCACAGTTTAATGTTCCTATAGCTTCCTTCCTGTGTCACATTGTAATGTTCCTATAGCTTCCTTCCTGTGTCACATTGTAATGCTCCTATAGCTTCATTCCTGTGTCACATTGTAATGCTCCTATAGCTTCCTTCCTGTGTCATATTGTAATGTTCCTATAGCTTCCTTCCTCTGTCACACTGTAATGTTCCTATAGCTTCCTTCCTGTGTCACATTGTAATGTTCCTATAGCTTCCTTCCTGTTTCACATTGTAATGTTCCTATAGCTTCCTTCCTGTGTCACATTGTAATGTTCCTATAGCTTCCTTCCTGTGTCACATTGTAATGCTTCTATAGCTTTCTTCCTGTGTCACACTGTAATGCTTCTATAGCTTCCTTCCTGTGTCACATTGTAATGTTCCTATAGCTTCCTTCCTGTGTCACATTGTAATGCTTCTATAGCTTTCTTCCTGTGTCACACAGTAATGCTTCTATAGCTTCCTTCCTGTGTCACATTGTAATGTTCCTGTAGCTTCCTTCCTGTGTCACATTGTAATGTTCCTGTAGCTTCCTTCCTGTGTCACATTGTAATGTTCCTATAGCTTCCTTCCTGTGTGACACTGTAATGCTCCTATAGCTTCCTTCGTGTTTCACATTGTAATAATCCTATAGCTTGCTTCCTATGTCACAGTTTAATGTTCCTATAGCTTCCTTCCTGTGTCACATTGTAATGTTCCTATAGCTTCCTTCCTGTGTCACATTGTAATGTCCCTATAGCTTCCTTCCTGTGTCACATTGTAATGTTCCTATAGCTTCCTTCCTGTGTCACATTGTAATGTTCCTATAGCTTCCTTCCTGTGTCACATTGTAATGTTCCTATAGCTTCCTTCCTGTGTCAAATTGTAATGTCCCTATAGCTTCCTTCCTGTGTCACATTGTAATGTTCCTATAGCTTCCTTCCTGTGTCACATTGTAATGTTCCTATAGCTTCCTTCCTGTGTCACATTGTAATGTTCCTATAGCTTCCTTCCTGTGTCACATTGTAATGCTCCTATATCTTCCTTTCTGTGTCACATTGTAATGTTCCTATAGCTTCCTTCCTGTGTCATATTGTAATGTTCCTATAGCTTCCTTCCTGTGTCACACTGTAATGTTCCTATAGCTTCCTTCCTGTGTCACATTGTAATATTCCTATAGCTTCCTTTCTGTGTCACATTGTAATGTCCCTATAGCTTCCTTCCTGTGTCACATTGTAATGTTCCTATAGCTTCCTTCCTGTGTCACATTGTAATGTTCCTATAGCTTCCTTCCTGTGTCACATTGTAATGCTTCTATAGCTTTCTTCCTGTGTCACACTGTAATGCTTCTATAGCTTCCTTCCTGTGTCACATTGTAATGTTCCTATAGCTTCCTTTCTGTGTCACATTGTAATGTTCCTATAGCTTCCTTCCTGTGTCACATTGTAATGCTCCCATAGCTTCCTTCCTGTGTCACACTGTAATGTTCCTATAGCTTCCTTCCTGTGTCACACTATAATGCTCCTATAGCTTCCTTCCTGTGTCACATTGTAATAATCCTATAGCTTGCTTCCTGTGTCACAGTTTAATGTTCCTATAGCTTCCTTCCTGTGTCACATTGTAATGTTCCTATAGCTTCCTTCCTGTGTCACATTGTAATGCTCCTATAGCTTCATTCCTGTGTCACATTGTAATGCTCCTATAGCTTCCTTCCTGTGTCATATTGTAATGTTCCTATAGCTTCCTTCCTGTGTCACACTGTAATGTTCCTATAGCTTCCTTCCTGTGTCACATTGTAATGTTCCTATAGCTTCCTTCCTGTTTCACATTGTAATGTTCCTATAGCTTCCTTCCTGTGTCACATTGTAATGTTCCTATAGCTTCCTTCCTGTGTCACATTGTAATGCTTCTATAGCTTTCTTCCTGTGTCACACTGTAATGCTTCTATAGCTTCCTTCCTGTGTCACATTGTAATGTTCCTATAGCTTCCTTCCTGTGTCACATTGTAATGCTTCTATAGCTTTCTTCCTGTGTCACACAGTAATGCTTCTAGAGCTTCCTTCCTGTGTCACATTGTAATGTTCCTGTAGCTTCCTTCCTGTGTCACATTGTAATGTTCCTATAGCTTCCTTCCTGTGTCACATTGTAATGTTCCTATAGCTTCCTTCCTGTGTGACACTGTAATGCTCCTATAGCTTCCTTCGTGTTTCACATTGTAATAATCCTATAGCTTGCTTCCTGTGTCACAGTTTAATGTTCCTATAGCTTCCTTCCTGTGTCACATTGTAATGTTCCTATAGCTTACTTCCTGTGTCACATTGTAATGTCCCTATAGCTTCCTTCCTGTGTCACATTGTAATGTTCCTATAGCTTCCTTCCTGTGTCACATTGTAATGTTCCTATAGCTTCCTTCCTGTGTCACATTGTAATGTTTCTATAGCTTCCTTCCTGTGTCACATTGTAATGTTCCTATAGCTTCCTTCCTGTGTCAAATTGTAATGTCCCTATAGCTTCCTTCCTGTGTCACATTGTAATGTTCCTATAGCTTCCTTCCTGTGTCACATTGTAATGTTCCTATAGCTTCCTTCCTGTGTCACATTGTAATGTTCCTATAGCTTCCTTCCTGTGTCACATTGTAATGCTCCTATATCTTCCTTTCTGTGTCACATTGTAATGTTCCTATAGCTTCCTTCCTGTGTCATATTGTAATGTTCCTATAGCTTCCTTCCTGTGTCACACTGTAATGTTCCTATAGCTTCCTTCCTGTGTCACATTGTAATATTCCTATAGCTTCCTTTCTGTGTCACATTGTAATGTCCCTATAGCTTCCTTCCTGTGTCACATTGTAATGTTCCTATAGCTTCCTTCCTGTGTCACATTGTAATGTTCCTATAGCTTCCTTCCTGTGTCACATTGTAATGCTTCTATAGCTTTCTTCCTGTGTCACACTGTAATGCTTCTATAGCTTCCTTCCTGTGTCACACAGTAATGCTTCTATAGCTTCCTTCCTGTGTCACATTGTAATGTTCCTATAGCTTCCTTCCTGTGTCACATTGTAATGTTCCTATAGCTTCCTTCCTGTGTCACACTGTAATGTTCCTATAGCTTCCTTCCTGTATCACACTGTAATGCTCCTATAGCTTCCTTCCTGTGTCACATTGTAATAATCCTATAGCTTGCTTCCTGTGTCACAGTTTAATGTTCCTATAGCTTCCTTCCTGTGTCACATTGTAATGTTCCTATAGCTTCCTTCCTGTGTCACATTGTAATGTCCCTATAGCTTCCTTCCTGTGTCACATTGTAATGTTCCTATAGCTTCCTTCCTGTGTCACATTGTAATGTTCTATAGCTTCCTTCCTGTGTCACATTGTAATGTTCCTATAGCTTCCTTCCTGTGTCACATTGTAATGTTCCTATAGCTTCCTTCCTGTGTCAAATTGTAATGTCCCTATAGCTTCCTTCCTGTGTCACATTGTAATGTTCCTATAGCTTCCTTCCTGTGTCACATTGTAATGTTCCTATAGCTTCCTTCCTGTGTCACATTGTAATGTTCCTATAGCTTCCTTCCTGTGTCACATTGTAATGCTCCTATAGCTTCCTTTCTGTGTCACATTGTAATGTTCCTATAGCTTCCTTCCTGTGTCACATTGTAATGTTCCTATAGCTTCCTTCCTGTGTCACATTGTAATGCTTCTATAGCTTTCTTCCTGTGTCACACTGTAATGCTTCTATAGCTTCCTTCCTGTGTCACATTGTAATGTTCCTATAGCTTCCTTTCTGTGTCACATTGTAATGTTCCTATAGCTTCCTTCCTGTGTCACATTGTAATGCTCCCATAGCTTCATTCCTGTGTCACACTGTAATGTTCCTATAGCTTCCTTCCTGTGTCACACTGTAATGCTCCTATAGCTTCCTTCCTGTGTCACATTGTAATAATCCTATAGCTTGCTTCCTGTGTCACAGTTTAATGTTCCTATAGCTTCCTTCCTGTGTCACATTGTAATGTTCCTATAGCTTCCTTCCTGTGTCACATTGTAATGTTCCTATAGCTTCCTTCCTGTGTCACATTGTAGTGTTCCTATAGCTTCCTTCCTGGTCTTCTTCCCGGTAATATATTTATACACATGTTTAGGGTTAGTCTTACTCTCCTTACATATAACTTGCCATTTCCTATGTTAGCCAGTCTAGTAGCCCTTTTGCTGCCTTGGTGACTTCCTTGTACTCACATAAAGCCGTCTCGGGCCCCTCTTGTGTGTTTTTTACTCTGTATCTTGATCTTTAAGTCATTATTAGGCCACATTGGGTGTGATTTACTCCATAACTTTTATTCCCACACGGTATATGGTGATACGTATGTATATTTAGTAAGGATTTGAACGTTGTCCACTTATGGTCAGTATTTTTACCCGTCAGCTCTTGGTCCCAATCTATACTTTGTATATACTTTAGATGTGAAGCCTCCAGTTGTCTCCAAGGTTGAACAAGAGGTGATGAATATAAGAGATCGGCAGCAGGTGAAGGAGGAGGAGAGTCCTGGGAATATCAGGGAAGGTGAGGAATTAATGTAAAATAAGAACATTAATAATACATTCTGTAACGGCACACTGTCACCCTAAGGAGGATTAAAGAGGATTAAAAAATGTTTATACATTGCAATAGCTGTTTATCTCTATAGTACATACTTTCTGAGATATACAGCATTGTTTGTGCAGGTCCTGAATGCTAATAATCAGCTCAGTACACTAATGTATGGCTCATAAGGGTGGGGGGAGGGGTCTATAACTTAGTATTTGCCAATAATTGCTATAACTGGCCCATAACTTCTAACACATCCCCACAGCAAATGCACAGGATAAATGTAATAATAATATTGTCCAACTTATTACATCAGTTTATTGTGTTTTATACACAGAGATTCTCACATTAGTCATAAACTGATAATTAGTCAAACTCTGACCCCTCAGTCTGTATATTTACACCCGGGATCTGTAGATATTTATGTCAGATAGTTGTGTAAATCTGTACAAACCCAGGGGCTTCGCTCTCTTGTGACTAACAGGACCCCAAGATGGAGATCTACAGTTGCAAGCAAAAGTATGTGAACCCTTTGGAATGATATGGATTTCTGCACAAATTGGTCATAAAATGTGATCTGATCTTCATCTAAGTCACAACAATAGACAATCACAGTCTGCTTAAACTAATAACACACAAATAATTAAATGTTACCATGTTGTCATTGAACACACCATGTAAACATTCACAGTGCAGGTGGAAAAAGTATGTGAACCCCTAGACTAATGACATCTCCAAAAGCTAATTGGAGTGAGGTGTCAGCCAACTGGAGTCCAATCAATGAGATGAGATTGGAGGTGTTGGTTACAGCTGCCCTGTCCTATAAAAAACACACACCAGTTCTGGGTTTGCTTTTCACAAGAAGAGAAAGTTCAGCACTGCTGCTACTCTCCCTAGGAGTGGCCGCCCTGTAAAGATGACTGCAAGAGCACAGCGCAGACTGCTCAATGAGGTGAAGAAGAATCCTAGAGTGTCAGCTAAAGACTTACAAAAGTCTCTGGCATATGCTAACATCCCTGTTAGTGAATCTACGATATGTAAAACACTAAACAAGAATGGATTTCATGGAAGGATACCACAGAGGAAGCCACTGCTATCCAAGCAAAACATTGCTGCATATTTACAGTTTGCACAAGAGCACCTGGATGTTCCACAGCAGTACTGGCAAAATATTCTGTGGACAGATGAAACTAAAGTTGAGTTGTTTGGAAGAAACACACAACACTATGTGTGGAGAAAAAGAGGCACAGCACAACAACATCAAAACCTCATCCCAAATGTGAAGTACGGTGGTGGGGGCATCATGGTTTGGGGCTGCTTTGCTTCGTCAGGGCCTGGACGGATTGCTATCGTCAAAGGAAAAATGAATTCCCAAGTTTATGAAGACATTTTGCAGGAGAACTTAAGGCCATCTGTCCACCAGCTGAAGCTCAACAGAAGATGGGTGTTACAACAGGACAACGACCCAAAGCATAGAAGTAAATCAACAACAGAATGGGTTAAACAGAAGAAAATACGCCTTCTGAAGTGGCCCAGTCAGAGTCCTGACCTCAACCCGATTGAGATGTTGTGGCATGACCTCAAGAAAGCGATTCACACCAGACATCCCAAGAATATTGCTGAACTGAAACAGTTCTGTAAAGAGGAATCGTCAAGAATTACTCCTGACCGTTGTGCACATCTGATCTGCAACTACAGGAAACGTTTGGTTGTAGTTATTGCTGCCAAAGGAGGTTCAACCAGTTATTAAATCCAAGGGTTCACATACTTTTTCCACCTGCACTGTGAATGTTTACATGGTGTGTTGAATAAAAACATGGCAACATTTAATACTTTGTGTGTTATTCGTTTAAGCAGACTGTGATTGTCTATTGTTGTGACTTAGATGAAGATCAGATCACATTTTTTGACCAATTTGTGCAGAAATCCATATCATTCCAAAGGGTTCACATACTTTTGCTTGCAACTGTATATCCTGACTTATATAGTGAGAGAGATAAGTCTATTCACCAGATGGGAATCCATTCAGATCCCTGTACAGGTGAGTGATAATAATAATAATACAGGAATATTATAGGGATATATTATAAGTAACTAGCGACTTGCCCGTCAAAAATGACGGGGCAATAAAAGAGTTTTGAAATGCTGTTTGTGACAAATGTGAGTATACTGGGTGCCTCAACTATATAGACCCCTATAGCACACTAAGTAACCCATGTAATAACACTATAAGTGCCATGAAGCTCATCCAGGACCCTCATGACACAAAGTGTAGTCTAACTATACCCCATTAACCCAAACCTGGGACATTTTAATCCTAACAGTCTGCATTTAACTCTAACAGTACCTATGTAACCCTAACTGGGCCTATTGAACCGTAACTGGACCTATTTAACCCTCTGTAAGCCTATTTAACCCGGTCTCATGTGGGGTCCATACAGACCCTCATAAGCCTCTATTTAACCCCATGAGTAACATAAGAGTATATAAAGACCCTCATGGGACAGTTAGAAGGCTAACATTAACCCCATAAGTGCCATAAGGGTCCTCCAGGACCCTCATGACACTAAGTACAAACACTACACTGCAATATCTCCCCCCAATAAACCATTAACTCCAAACTAACCCCCCTCTACCCTAACCTATTAACTACACTACCTACCCCTATTAACCCCCCCCCCCATCCACTGATTACAAAAATAATAAAACATAAGTCACAGAAATTAATAAAACCTAAGTTTCTACACATACACTCACCTCACTTACCTCACTCCCTATGGATTCTACACATACACTTACCTCACTCCCTATGGATTCTACACATACACTCACCTCACTTACCTCACTCCCTATGGTCTCTACACGTACACTCACCCACTTACCTCACTGCCTATATTGGTAAATACACCAACCATAAGTGACGGCCTCCTTTATGCTCCCATCATCCAGTGATGCACTCTATGGACTCTACATGTTCTTTCAGCTCACTTATCTCACTCTCTATATTAGTAAATATATCAACTGCGTGTGCTCCCATCATCCTATGATGGACTCTATTGACTCTAAACATACATTCACCCCACTTACCTCACTCCCTATGAGCTCTACACATACATTCACCCCACTTACCTCAATCCCTATGGACTCTACACATACACTTACCCTACTTACCTCACTCCCTATGGGCTCTACACGTTCACTCACCCCACTTACCTCAATCCCTATAGACTCTACACATACATTCACCCCACTTACCTCACTCCCTATGGACTCTACACGTACATTCACCCCACTTACCTTAATCCCTATGGACTCTACACATACACTCACCCCACTTACCTCACTCCCTATGGACTCTACACATACACTTACCCCACTTACCTCACTCCCTATGGACTCTACACATACATTCACTCCACATACCTCAATCCCTATGGACTCTACACATACACTCACCCCACTTACCTCACTCCCTATGGACTCTACACATACACTTACCCCACTTACCTCACTCCCTATGGGCTCTTCACATACATTCACCCCACTTACCTCACTCCCTATGAGCTCTACACATACATTCACCCCACTTACCTCACTCCCTATGGGCGCTACACGTACACTCACCCACTTACCACACTCCCTATGGGCTCTACACGTACACTCACCCCACTTACCTCACTCCCTATGGGCGCTACACGTACACTCACCCACTTACCTCACTCCCTATGGACTCTACACATACACTCACCCCACTTACCTCACTCCCTATGGACTCTACATATACACTCACCCCACTTACCTCACTCCCTATGGACTCTTCACATGCATTCACCCCACTTACCTCACTCCCTATGGACGCTACACATACATTCACCCCACTTACCTCACTCCCTATGGACTCTACACATACACTCACCCACTTACCTCACTCCCTATGGACTCTACACGTACACTCACCCACTTACCTCACTCCCTATGGACGCTACACGTACACTCACCCCACTTACCTCAATCCCTATGGATTCTACACATACACTCACCTCACTCCCTATGGGCTCTACACATACATTCACCCCACTTACCTCAATCCCTATGGATTCTACACATACACTCACCTCACTTACCTCACTCCCTATGGGCTCTACACATACACTCACCCCACTTACCTCACTTCCTATGGGCTCTACACATACACTCACCCCACTTACCTAAATCTCTATGGACTCTATACGTACATTCACTCCACATACCTCACTCCCTATGGGCTCTACACGTACATTCACCCCACTCACCTCACTCCCTATGGACTCTACACATACACTCACCCCACTTACCTCACTCCCTATGGGCTCTACACATACACTCACCCCACTTACCTCAATCCCTATAGACTCTACACATACACTCACCCCACTTACCTCACTCCCTATGGACTCTATACGTACATTCACTCCACATACCTCACTCCCTATGGGCTCTACACATACATTCACCCCACTCAGCTCACTCCCTATGGACTCTATACGTACATTCACCCCATTTAGCTCACTCCCTATGGACTCTACACGTACATTCACCCCATTTACCTCACTCCCTATGGACTCTACACGTACATTCACCCCATTTACCTCACTCCCTATGTACTCTACACATGCACTCACCCCACTTACCTCACTCCCTATAGACTCTACACGTACATTCACCCCACTTACCTCAATCCCTATGGACTCTACACATACACTCACCCCACTTACCTCACTCCCTATGTACTCCACACATACACTCCCCCCACTTACCTCACTCCCTATAGACTCTACACATACATTCACTCCACATACCTCAATCCCTATGGACACTACACATACACTCACCCCACTTACCTCACTCCCTATGGTCTCTACACATACACTTACCCTACTTACCTCACTCCCTATGGGCTCTACACGTTCACTCACCCCACTTACCTCAATCCCTGTAGACTCTACACATACATTCACCCCACTTACCTCAATCACTATGGACTCTACACATACACTCACCCCACTTACCGCACTCCCTATAGACTCTACACATACATTCACCCCACTTACCTCAATCCCTATGGACTCTACACATACACTCACCCCACTTACCTCACTCCCTATGGACTCTACACATACACTCACCCTACTTACCTCGCTCCTTATGGACTCTATACGTACATTCACTCCACATACCTCACTCCCTATGGACTCTACACGTACACTCACCGCACTTACCTCACTCCCTATGAGCTCTACAGATAAATCTAAAGATAAATCATTTCAGATCTTTTTCCACCTTTAATGTGACCTATAAACTGTACGACCCAATTGAAAAACAAACTGAAATCCTTTAGGTAGAGGGAAGAAAAAATATAAAAATAAAATATTTTGGTTGCATAAGTATGCACACCCTTAAACTAATACTTTGTTGAAGCACCTTGTGATTTTATTACAGCACTCAGTCTTTTTGGGTATGAGTCTATCAGCATGGCACATTTTGACTTGGCAAGATTTGCCCACTCTTCTTTGCAAAAACACTCCAAATCTGTCAGATTGCGAGGGCATCTCCTGTGCACAGCCCTCTTCAGATCACCCCACAGATTTTCAATCGGATTCAGGTCTGGGCTCTGGCTGGGCCATTCCAAAACTTTTATCTTCTTCTGGTGAAGCCATTCCTTTGTTGATTTGGATGTATGCTTTGGGTCGTTGTCATGCTGAAAGATGAAGTTCTTCTTCATGTTCAGCTTTCTAGCAGAAGCCTGAAGGTTTTGTGCCAATATTGACTGGTATTTGGAACTGTTCATAATTCCCTCTATCTTAACTAAAACCCCAGTTCCAGCTGAAGAAAAACAGCCCCAAAGCATGATGCTGCCACCACCATGCTTCACTGTGGGTATGGTGTTCTTTTGGTGATGTGCAGTGTTGTTTTTGCACCAAACATATCTTTTGGAATTATGGCCGAAAAGTTCAACCTTGGTTTCATCAGACCATAAAACCTTTTCCCACATGCTTTTGGGAGACCTCAGATGTGTTTTTGCAAAATGTAGCCTGGCTTGGATGTTTTTCTTGGTAAGAAAAGGCTTTCGTCTTGCCACTCTACCCCATAGCCCAGACATATGAAGAATATGGGAGATTGTTGTCACATGTACCACACAGCCAGTACTTGCCAGATATTCCTGCAGCTCCTTTAATGTTGCTGTAGGCTTCTTGGTAGCCTCCCAGACCAGTTTTCTTCTCGTCTTTTCATCAATTTTGGAGGGAGCTCCAGTTCTTGGTAATGTCACTGTTGTGCCATATTCTCTCCACTTGATGATGACTGTCTTCACTGTGTTCCGTGGTATATCTAATGCCTTGGAAATTCTTTTGTACACTTCTCCTGACTGATACCTTTTAACAATGATATCCCTCTGATGCTTTGGAAGCTCTCTGTGGACCATGTCTTTTTCTGTGACATGCGACTAAGAAAATTTCAGGAAAGACCAACCAGAGCAGCTGAACTTTATTTGGGGTTAATCAGAGGCACTTTAAATGATGGCAGGTGTATGCTGACTCCTATTTAACACAATTTGGAATGTGATTGCTTAATTCTGAACACAGCTACATCCCCAGTTATAAGAGGGTGTGCAGACTTATGCAACCACATTATTTTTCTTTTTCTTCCCTCCACCTAAAAGATTTCAGTTTGTTTTTCAATGGAGTTGTACAATTTATAGGTCACATTAAAGGTGGAAAAAGTTCTGAAATTATTTATCTTTGTCTCATTCTTTTACAGCACAGAAACCTGACATTTTAACAGGGGTGTGTAGACTTTTTATATCCACTGTATATGCTAACTAATCATTTCTATTTAGAAGAATGTTAAAGTTGTCAGAATTTATTCCTGGTGCTTTTGTTTCCAACAGATGGGACCGAGATTTGCAATAACCTTGGAGAAGACCACATTTGTCATACAGTAGAAAAAACGTTTCCATGTTCTGAATGTGGGAAATATTTCAGGCGAGCCTCACACCTTTATGTACATAAGAGGAATCATACAGGGGAAAAACCTTTTTCATGCACTGAATGTGGGAAATGTTTCAGTCATATCTCAGTTCTTAATAGCCATAAGATGACTCATACAGGAGAAAAACCTTTTACATGCACTGAATGTGGGAAATGTTTCAGTCAGCTCTCAGCTCTTAATAGACATAAGATGACTCATACAGGAGAAAAACCTTTTTCATGTTCTGAATGTGGGAAATGTTTCAGTCAGGCCTCAGTTCTTAATAGACATAAGATGACTCATACAGGAGAAAAAACGTTTTCATGTTCTGAATGTGGGAAATGTTTCATTCAGCTTTCAGATCTTAATAGACATAAGATGACTCATACAGGAGAAAACCCTTTTTCATGTTCTGAATGTGGGAAATATTTCTGTCAGGCCTCAAATCTTAATAGACATAAGATGACTCATACAGGAGAAAAACCCTTTTCATGTTCCGAATGTGGGAAATGTTTCAGTCAGGCCTCAGTTCTTAATAGCCATAAGATGACTCATACAGGAGGAAAAACTTTTTCATGTTCTGAATGTGGGAAATGTTTCAGTCTGGCCTCACATCTTAATAGACATAAGATGACTCATACAGGAGAAAAACCCTTTTCATGTTCTGAATGTGGGAAATGTTTCATTCAGGTCTCACATCTTAATAGACATAAGATGACTCATACAGGAGAAAAACCCTTTTCATGTTCCGAATGTGGGAAATGTTTCAGTCAGCGCTCAGAACTTAATAGCCATAAGATGACTCATACAGGAGAAAAAGCTTTTTCATGTTCCGAATGTGGGAAATGTTTCAGTCGGGCCTCAGTTCTTAATAGACATAAGATGACTCATACAGGAGAAAAACCCTTTTCATGTTCTGAATGTGGGAAATGTTTCAGTCGGGCCTCACATCTTAATAGACATAAGATGACTCATACTGGAGACATTTGAATATGGGAAATATTTCAATCACTCCTCATATCTCAAGCGACACATCAGAACTCACACAGTATAAACACCATTTGCATGTTCTGAAACTTACACAAGAGAAAATATATATATTTGAAATAACTCAAGAAACCTCACACAGGATAAAGACCAGTTGTATTTATGGGATGTGGGGAATGTTTTAATATGAGTCCACCATTACACATCAACATGACACATCATGCAGTTCTACTAAGGTCATATAAATGTAATTAATTAAAAACATTAGCAAGCTTATAAAAATCTATGGATATCTGAGATGTAAATCATGTTCAAAGAAATTTCCAGCAGTAAGTTCTAATAATGTATCAGCGTGTATTATTACAATACATGATATGGGGCTGGACTGTGCGTTGCTGATATCTGCTTGGTTATCAATAACCTTTCGATCTAAGGGATCCAGAACATATGGACTTTGCTCTACACCATCATGCTGAGCACTCATAATACATTTGTGGTCCTGTAAACTAAGTTATATATTTTTTAATATAATCTTTATATATTTTTAACCTTATAGCCCCTGTATTAAATTTCTTTAAATTGTTGCATCAAAGCATTGAGTCTATAGAGGTCTAAAAGAAACAACTCTGCTTTTAGGCACCAAAAGACTCATAATGTATATTCTGTTTATAAGGAATACTAATATGTAGAGTATAAAAAAGCTTTGTTATAGATATTTTTAATAAATCAAAGTGATTGATGAGCCCATTGTCATTAGGAATTACACTTTGTACTGTACAAAAAGAGAGTTTTTTTTAATAAATATAAGATGCTGATACTTTATAATGGGTTGAACAGACCTCTTTGTACTAAATGTCACTATACAATGGTCATTATAAATGTGTAAATGTCACATCTAAAGTTATTTTTTAGTTAAGAATTTACTTAAGATATTGCTTCATTTAATCATACATCACCTTCATCCTCTCTTTTTTACCTCCATCTTCTCTCTCCTAGCCTCTTCTCCCCCACAAATCTTCCTTATCATTATCCCTCTTTCACCCCATCCAACCTCTGTCTCTTTTTTCGTCACATTCCAACCCCTCGTCATACCTCATATCTCCCCCTTACTATATTTCCTGTGTAGATCTGCCAACTCTTATATATTTGGCATGCTTCTGTTAAGTCCCTACCGTTTTTATCTTTAATCACGCCCACTTTGTCATGAAAGGTTCCTTCGAGAGCCCCAATTTTCTTGGTGTCTTAACCCATTGTGTTATCTTTTTTATCTCTTTACATCACTCATTATATAATATTTCTTTGTCTCTTCTAGAACTTTACATTCAGTCGGACAAATCTTTTCCCATCTCCACTTCCTTTCACTTTCCTTCTTTCCTGGGCTACTCTCAAAGTCTCATCGGACAGCCAGTTTCCCTTCTTAGTTTTCTTTCTTTTGGGGATATTTTTTGTTGCTGTTTTCTGTACAATGTCACAAACTTCTTTCCAAAGTTCTTCAGACATTCTATCTACCGTGTCTAGAACCTCAAATCTATTATTTACCTACACTGTATAGTCAGAGTTTATATTATATACTTTGTGTCTGCTTGTCATATGATTTTATCTCTTTGTCTTCGGTCTAACTCTGAACTTAACAATAAGAAGCTCATGATCTGACCCACAGTCGTCCTCAGGTCTTGTTTTGCTGATTATATAGAGCTCCTCCATCTTGTCTGAAAAGTCTATAGGTAGTAACAAATTTAATTTTCCTTGGCTCCAAGATGGTGGCTGAAGCTATAAAATTAAAAGAAGTTTTCTTCTAGGGATTAAAGCGATGCTACGTTTGATAAAGCTATTACAAAGTAAAGATATCACACTGTCAAGAATAGTTGCTAGTGTAATAGGACTATGTGAACCATAAAGAAGACTAAGCGGCATAGAATTGATGCCTTTGTATTGTGGGGTTGGAGACAACTGCTTAGAGTCCCTTGGACTGCAAGAAGATCCAGTCAATCAATACTACAAGAAACCAAGCCAAATTGTTCATTGTAGGTTTGATCATGAGGATAAAGTGAAAAAATGTTTTCCATATCAGAAGAAGACAAAATGTCTGTGAATATGAGCTTGATAGAGCTCAATGGCAGTGGATGATGTGTCTGGCATACAGTGCTCTACGGAGTCATAGAGAGTTGTACACAACTGAACAATTAAACAACAAACAGTAAAATATTAGTAACCTTTTCCTCAGATTTGACAGCCACAAACAGAGCATGAAAAGCACAGCATCTAGTAAACAAACATAGTTCTACCAGATATGTCTTAACCAGAAGATCTCTTTATTGGAAAATCATATGGTAACTAAACACATTTACAAAAAGTAATTAAACAGTAGGGCTATTAAACAATATTACTTGGTAATCTAATTATGATCACTATATCAGAAGGCCAAGTTACCATAATCACTCAGTGCTGTTAGAATATATGTGACTGGTTAGTAATTCAGGCGCGGAGCCCGACCGGTCCTAGTTGTGAAACAGTTCAGTTGCTGCTGCATTGGTAGTTCAGGAAGGGCTCAATTGCTGCGGAAGTGGGCGACATGCCCAGTCTCACCAACATAGGTGATAGTGCAGAGGATGCATCCATGTATTTCATGCTAGAGTGCCTCACCTACCCTGGCACAATCTCAGTCTACTTGGGAGATTCTCCTCCTGTCTCACTTATAATTACTATGGAGATGATTAATGCCAGCCACGCTGCCTCCCAAACTCGTTCTGGTATGAAGGGACTTCCCCAACTCACTTTCTATCTGCTTTTGGGGAGCACTAGTGCCAACTGTGCTACCTCCCTTCTCCTGCTGGGCAGCACCGACAATCCCCATGCAGCTTTCCATTACTTCCTGTTGGCTCTGGAAAGTGCTTCTCATCTGCTTTTGGAGGGTTAACATCTGCTACTCCACCTTCCACTTGCTGTTTGGGAGCATTCACATCCTCCATACCATCTCATAAAAAGTTCTGCTGCTGGAACAGCTGGAAAGTGCCGGACTTACTTATGCCACCTCACATATGTCACTAGGGACAGTTGGCATCCCCCATGCTACCTCTATTCTGCCACTGGGTCCCATCTGCTGTATGAGAACTCCGGTATCCTTCATTTCATCTCCATTCTGCCACTGTGGAGCACCAGTATCCTCCATGCATGAAATCCTGCTGCTGCTAAGGGGTGCCCGAGTCACCTAGGCCACCTCCCATCTGTCACTATGAAGAACTGACATCCTTCATGCCTCCCCTCATCTGTCACTGGGAAGACCGGCATCCTCCATGAGTTCTCAAGAAATCCTGCTGCTTAGGAGATCCCAAGTCACCTAGGTCACCTCCAATCTGCGTCTGATGGAGCACTAGAGCCAACTGCACTGCCTCCCTTCTGCTGTTGGGGAGTGCTGGCATCCTCCATGTCTCCTCCAATGAAATCCTTCTGCATCTGGGCAATGACTATCACCTACATGTCCTCTCATCTGCTACTTATTCGGGTTCTGTAGGAACAACCAGAGGTGATCTGACTCTAACGCAACTTCTTAGCGGCAATCATTTCAATTTGTTATAAACAGGGGAACCCTCTGGATTATCAAACAATAATCTAATTACACCCCAATAAACCCGGTCACACAGATTACCTTAAATTATACAAAAGTAATTATAAAGTTACCCACAGATATAATGCGTCCAGTATTACAGTACAGCAAAACAACCATATATATAATTACAGTATCACTAAGATATGGACCATAGAGATCACGTAGTTTATTACAATCACACATTGATGTATTGGGTTATTACAGCCATAGGATCTTAGGGTCAGTCAACAATCTGTGGTACGTGTTTTGGGAAAATGGAATGAATTTTATTAGCGTACGGGTTATTATTAGAGAAGCATAGACCTGGAACAACTCTCACGTGGTAAAGCACGTTGTGTCAAAGTATATTTACATAGTAACATCTAGGATAATTTATATTGGTTACAGAGTTGGCCCGTGCAATGGTGGGGTCATGGGGTCTAATAATCAGTGGAAGACCTTAGGTACATAGCAATAACTGATCCCAACTGGAGATGTAACATTCATACCAAGTCATTCAAAGACAAAGAGGCAACTATAAGCCCAGTAAGGCCACATGTACAGGCCAAACCAAAGCACAAGGCTTCTTATAGTGGCATTAATCACTTCCCTTGGTAATGTCACATATATAGTTGTGAGCAGGCGAGCCAGCCAGAGCCATTGCTCACGCTTGCGGGCTCGCGTAGCAAAGCGAGGGACTCTCGCAAACTTTACGTTTGAACGCAAACAACACGAAACAGCAACTGCGACCCTAGCAAACTTTACCTCGCAACGCAACCATCATATGACACACGTTACCACTCATTACGACCTCGCAAAAATCGCCCGCAACCCGCGAACATGAACAAATTCCAAACACAATAAATACACACAGCACATACATAAAAAGCTTACCTACAGCAAGAGGAATTATCCAGGACCTCAAAAAACAACTTACACCTTCATTTCACTCAAAATAAAAGAGTTTAGACACTCGAAAATTCTCTAAGCGAGAGAAAAAATTGCCACCGAACAAAACGAAAACGAGGCTACAGCACTCTAAACACGCAAAACACCACAAAAGACCTATGGATATTCCGTTAAGACGCATACCACACATTCCCCGCCATTTTACGACAATGCGGAAGTACACAACTACGCTAACGGTTTGGTCTCGCGCACACACACTATTACACTGCACACATTCATCATGCTTACACAGCAGCTCCACATCACTAATGCTCCAGCAACATCAAAACAGATTGCCAGCTCTTCAACAGAATGCTTCAAAGTATGTAAAATATATTCATTTATTAATGTGTTATATATTTCATTATTACACACCAAACAGCATTAGCTACCTTACAATTTCATTGGCGTCATTTTTTGACGGGCAATTCGCTAGTATATTATATACATTCACTTAATTCAGAAGGCATGCTCTGCAGAACTCTGAGGAACATTTGGTTATACACCAAGATGGCATATGGATCTTATGGTTAGTATAGTCTTTATTTCCCATACAAAGGTTTAAATCACAACCTCTTCTTATAACTAGATGGTGAGGCACCTGTTTTCCACTACAAGATGTCCTATATGGTGACCAATTATTAGTTATACTAATAGAAGTAATTCACAATTTTAGTGAGAAAATACCCTCCAACCTCCAATGTTATTATTAATGTAAATGATCCTGTAACATGGAGTATAAATAGGCCTCCTACTAATCACATAAATAGTCCCAATAATTATTCTTAAAAAATATAACTTTTATTAATGTACAAAACGACAATAAAATATACAATATATACCATGCACTGCTAGGTGGCGCCAGTGTGAAGTAGATCGCATCACAGGAGGCCCCGGCAATATAAAATGTATTTAGTGACCAAGTGTTAAACCTAAATCACCCACTCTAGAGGAGTATCTAAGTCTTATATAATTAGCAGGGCTAGGACCCTCTATCAGACCTTGGGGACCCTTATTATTTTAGTGCATCAGAGTACTAACATTCCACATACTAACTGATATAATTACATAGAGACTTGCCCCTCAAAAAATGACGGCAATGAGATGTGTATGTTAGGAAAGTTGTTTAGTTATTAATATATATATGTGACAGTTGTATTGTGATATTAAAAGATGTTTAGTTTTGTAAAATGTTCTCTTGGTGAACAATAATTTTTAAAGCATTTTGTATTAACATTTGAATGTGATAATAGTGGAACTTGAAATTAATGATTATTGTAAACTTTAGGCAATGGTTTGTTAACATGCAATTTGTATGTGAAGAATTGTTAACTTCAATATACATGAAATCCAGAGGAAAGCAAACAGTAAAAACCCTTGTTGAAACGTACACAATTTTAACCTGAACTTTGTAATATATGTAAGTAAGAAACTTGAAAGTATATTTTTTTAAACTTTAACTTTATTATTTGTGTAACTTTGGAACTTGACAAAACATTTGTATAACTTTGAACATTATAAACAGTAACATAGTGAATACATTTTTTAACATAATTTTGTATTAAAAGTATTAACATTTGAATGTAAAAACAGTTTAACTTTAAAGTAATCAATATTTTAAACTTGAGGCAATGGTTTTTTAACATGCAATTTCTCTCCGAATAATTGTTAACTTCAATATACATTGAGTGCAGAGGAAGGCAAACAGTAAAAACTCTCTTTAAAATGTACCCAATGAAATAAATTCCTTCCTGACCATATAACCTGTCGATAAACCTTAATACAGGGAGTAATCTTAACATAACAGACAATATTTACATTGTGTCTTAAAACGTGGTTGAGCTGTTAACATGAACGTTGTATTATGTTGAAGTAAAGACCGTTAAAATATTGTTTTCCAACTTGTAACATTAGAAACAGTAACATAGTTAATTAACATTTTAACATAATTATCACATATATAGTTGCAAGGCAAGTGTTTTGTGAGGTGAATCATCCATAAAGAGTCTTTCCATAAATTATGACTGAAATTGTTTCTTGTTTATTATTTTTGAATGTTTTTTAATTTGTTTTCCTTGTGTTTTCTTTCTTTACTGAAAAGTTATAGTACTTCATAGTAGACAATGTTTTTATTAAAAATACGTCCATCTTCTAATAAATCACCTTGACTTTCATTCTTTTTAATGTAAACTTTAATAGCCTGTGGATTTTTGCACCGTGACAACGCAACGTACAATTGACCATGTGCAAATACTGGTTCTTCCAGGAAAATACCCACAGATTTGAAAGTTTGACCTTGTGATTTATTGATGGTCATGGCAAATGCCATAATAATGGGAAATTGTCTTCTTTGAAGTATAAAAGGGAGACTACTTTCACTTGGTGCTAAATCTATTCTTGGTATGAAAACTCTCTCTCCTTTATGGGTCCCAGTTAAAATTTCAGCATCTATAAAATGGTCCTTTAATTGTTGAACAATTAATCTTGTCCCATTGCATAGGCCTTTTTTGGGGTTCATATTTCGCAGTAACATAATAATTGCACCTTTCTTTAGCTGCAAAATATGTGGTGGCATTCCAGAAGGAGTTAGTGAGTTTATGAATTCAGTCGAAAAGTTGGCCTGACTTTCATTGTCATCAGAAAGTACAGAATCAGCACTGTGATAATTTCTTTGTGGTGCATTAATTTTTTTAAAGATTTCATTATTGAGGATTAATGCATCCTTATTTTTACACGTTAGTATGACTTGGTTGGCAAGCTCGGAATATTCCTGGTTATTTATGCTCCCTTCAAATATAGCAGATATAATATCTTGTTGACAAATCATATGAGGTGGGATCTCTACAGTGTCGTCAGGTAAATGTGGTATTTTTTCTGTTCTGCCTTCTCCAATTTTAATAAGCCAATCATTGAAATCAGTTTGGCCTTCTGATCTCATATTTTGTTGCAGTTGAAGATGGGTAAAATGTTTCCATAGTGTACTTGACTTTATACATGTTTCAATAATGTCAGTTCGATTTCCATGTACAACGACAGGTAATGTTTGTCTAAAATCGCCACCTAATAACATTACCTTTCCACCAAATGGAAAAGTATTATCCATGACTTCACGAAGCAAACGGTCAATACATTGGAGGGCATAGCATGACATCATTGTGGCCTCATCTATTATAATTAATTTACATTTGTTCAATTTCTTTGCTTTTAATGATGTCAAGCGAATATCTGACACAGAAGTTTCTAAAATAGGCACTGGCAGTTTAAATCCACTATGAACAGTTCTTCCACCTTCTAACAAAAGTGCAGCAATTCCAGTAGTGGCAAACGCCATTGCTATTTGACCTTGTGCTCGTACTGAACTCATTAATAAATTATACAGATAGGTTTTTCCTGATCCGCCAGGTCCATCAAGATAGAAATAACGCTCTGTCACCATGTCATCATCTATTGCATTTTTAATGGCATTAAATGCTTGCAATTGTAATGTATTTAAAGTTGCAAGTCTTTCTTCTGTTCTTTCTGCTTGTAGTTGAATGTCATAGTTGTAGCGGAACCCATCACTGTTTTAAACTGTTTTATGATTATTATGGTTAAAATATGATCCTACTATATATATGTTGGTTGATGTTCTACAGAATATATTGGCTCAGAATATTAGCCAGACTTTTGCAGACCTAGGCTAATAGATAATCCTGTTACAGAGATTCAAGAGATAAGAAAGTTGTAAAGGATCCTTGCATTTTCCAAAGTGTTTTCATTCTCTGATAAGAACAAAGAAGAATGATCTAATTAATGTCTGATTGTATCCAAGTTGCCAGGGAGGTGTGACTCACCTATTGTCCTATATGTGTATTGTATGGGGGATATGTGCAATGTCTGTGTGTTATGTGTAAAAACATACTTTTACTAACTTTTGAACCCCTGGTCTGATTCATGCCATTTTTGTATATGTTGTTCCCCTGGGTGAGAGATATTGAATGGTGCGGGACTTAAAGGTGTACCCCCTGTATTTGGGGTACATCCAGAATGTGGTTAAAATTGTGTCTGTTTTAATTGTGTTACCTGTTATCTGAGGGGAGGAGACGTGGGGGTTGAACCATGTATATAATTGGCTGTTGTGATAATTATGTGGGTGTATCCCTTCAGAGGGCATCATTGCATAAAAGGAGATTCCCTGTCATTAAAAGTTAGTTCCTCTTGACCCTTCAAAACGTAGCCTCGTCTCGTTATTTGAGGGGATCACTATCATACTGGGGATTGCTATGCTTCTGCATACTCCCTTGAGCTGTAACTACTGAACGCTTGTTCCTGATGTACTATCCTTGGAGTCTGTGGTGGTTTTGGTGTCCGGTGCAGTGCTTGTAGGCCTCGACGCAAGCTAGGACGCATCCATCAACGGAGGTACCCGGTCGGGGTGCCAGGAGATCCGTTACATTGGTGGCAGTGGTGGGATGGCGTCCTAGTAAGAGGAAAAGCAGCACGGAGACACCGGTAACGTTTGGAGTTACAAATTGAGGGCAACGCTAGTATCCGTACAGCGCCCCTGGCTACAGCAGGATGGAACCGGCTAGTTTTCAGACAGCGTTTCATGATAAGGAGGAGGAGGCGGCCGCGGACTACAGGGATGCAGACAGAAAGGAACTCTGGTATGATGCCCTGGAAGATGCCCAATGGCGGCGAGGTGAGAGTCTCCCCAGTGATGAGCAGCGGCTACAGAAGCGTGTGGCGATGCGGATGTATCTATTGGGAGAGCAGCCCCTGGATGAGTGGGTGACAAGACTAGAAACCCTGGTATGGCGAGAGCTCTGGCTAGACAACGCATACCAGGCCCTCTGGTGGCATACCGTTCGACTTACCCCCTGGACGTCTGAACACGACTTACCGGAGGGGGATGATTATGATGGCCCGGATTTATTATGGGATGCCTTGGAGGACGATATTGATCTTGGCAGCACGGAGGGGTCTAGGTTTTGGGACATCTACGACTACCGGATGGGCATGTATGTCTGGGATGACGAAGGCGAGGTGAGCAAAGACATGACCCACCTGGTAACGAGAGAGTGGGAGCTGGAGCAGGACTACCAACACCTGCTCAGCCTTGTGCAGCCCCAACCTACTCGACAAGCAGAACCAGACTTCATTGACTGGTCCTGGGATGACCTCCAGATGGCAGGTAGAGATGGGACCGAGGTCTCTCTACCGGCCCTACAGAGGGCAGAAGGTGTCGTCCTTCCCCTCCAGCGGCAGTGTGAACCCCAGGGGGCAGAAGGTGTCGTCCTTCCCCCCCAGCAGCAGTGTGAACCCCAGGGGGCAGAAGGTGTCATCCTTCCCCCCCAGCAGCAGTGTGAACCCCAGGGGGCAGAAGGTGTCGTCCTTCCCTCCCAGCGGCAGTGTGAACCCCAGGGGGCAGAAGGTGTCGTACTTCCCCCCCGGCGGCAGTGTGAACCCCAGGGGGCAGAAGGTGTCGTCCTTCCCCCTCAGCGGCAGTGTGAACCCCAGGGGGCAGAAGGTGTCGTCCTTCCCCCCCAGCGGCAGTGTGAACCCCAGGGGGCAGAAGGTGTCGTCCTTTCCCCCCAGCGGCAGTGTGAACCCCAGGGAGCAGAAGGTGTCGTCCTTCCCCCCCAGCGGCAGTGTGAACCCCAGGGGGCAGAAGGTGTCGTCCTTCCCCCCCAGCGGCAGTGTGAACCCCAGGGGGCAGAAGGTGTCGTCCTCCCCCCCCAGCGGCAGTGTGAACCCCAGGGGGCAGAAGGTGTCGTCCTTCCCCCCCAGCGGCAGTGTGAAACACAGGGGGCAGAAGGTGTCGTCCTTCCCCCCCAGCGACAGTTTACCCTAACCAGGGGAGACACCAATCTCCCAGACAGCGCAGATGGGACCGTGGTCCCTGCGCCCACAGCTTGTCCAGATCCCCAACTACCGTCACTGGGACAACCGGAGGAGGGGGTAAGTACAAATTCCCCTCCCCAGCTAACTTCTAATGTGGCCCCAGGGTTAACAGAGGAAATGTTAACCCCCACTGACCCCCACGTTTCCCTGGCTACTGAGCCGGAATATGTCCCAAGTACCCCAGCAGGAGAGCTGACAGCGGGGCAGAGTGCAGTCGGCCTCTGCCCTCCCTTTGTCCCTTGTACAGAGCAGGATGTCCTGCAGGTTATACCAGCAGAAGAGCTGGCATCAGGGCAGAGTGCCGCTGGCCTCTGCCCCTCAAGTCCCCTCAGCGTGTTGCCCCATCACCACAGCAAAATATCCAGGTACCTGGTTAGACTTCCCCCCAAAGGAGAGATGTGTGACGAAGTGCCCTTCGCCACTTTGGCTTGGAGAGGACTGTTTGCCAGCCTCCTGCCCTGCGACTATGGCCCTGGTACATATTGCCCTTTGGAACCAGTGTTCGGCCATACCAGAGTGTAAGTCACTCATTCTGGCCCTTTACATACAGGGGGGTCATTCTGTACTTGCCATGTGTGAACCATGATACCCCAGATAACTGTGCCATGAAGCCCATTCATATAATGAAAGACTATGGGAAAGACTTTAGCTACATGGCAATTGAACTGTGTGAAGAGGATCTGAGCGCTATTCGTGGTTTTGTGCGCTCAGATCCCAGCTATCTGGGGATATGGAAAATGTGATTAAATGTGAATTGCAGTAATGCTGATGGGCTGTCAAACTAGAGAATTGACCAACAAATACTTTTGTCCGGACATCCCCAGGCCGATCCGTTGGGATCAGACCGTGTATGCCGGCTTATGGTCACGGGGGAGGTGTGTAGCGGAACCCATCACTGTTTTAAACTGTTTTATGATTATTATGGTTAAAATATGATCCTACTATATATATGTTGGTTGATGTTCTACAGAATATATTGGCTCAGAATATTAGCCAGACTTTTGCAGACCTAGGCTAATAGATAATCCTGTTACAGAGATTCAAGAGATAAGAAAGTTGTAAAGGATCCTTGCATTTTCCAAAGTGTTTTCATTCTCTGATAAGAACAAAGAAGAATTATCTAATTAATGTCTGATTGTATCCAAGTTGCCAGGGAGGTGTGACTCACCTATTGTCCTATATGTGTATTGTATGGGGGATATGTGCAATGTCTGTGTGTTATGTGTAAAAACATACTTTTACTAACTTTTGAACCCCTGGTCTGATTCATGCCATTTTTGTATATGTTGTTCCCCTGGGTGAGAGATATTGAATGGTGCGGGACTTAAAGGTGTACCCCCTGTATTTGGGGTACATCCAGAATGTGGTTAAAATTGTGTCTGTTTTAATTGTGTTACCTGTTATCTGAGGGGAGGAGACGTGGGGGTTGAACCATGTATATAATTGGCTGTTGTGATAATTATGTGGGTGTATCCCTTCAGAGGGCATCATTGCATAAAAGGAGATTCCCTGTCATTAAAAGTTAGTTCCTCTTGACCCTTCAAAACGTAGCCTCGTCTCGTTATTTGAGGGGATCGCTATCATACTGGGGATTGCTATGCTTCTGCATACTCCCTTGAGCTGTAACTACTGAACGCTTGTTCCTGATGTACTATCCTTGGAGTCTGTGGTGGTTTTGGTGTCCGGTGCAGTGCTTGTAGGCCTCGACGCAAGCTAGGACGCATCCATCAACGGAGGTACCCGGTCGGGGTGCCAGGAGATCCGTTACAATAGTCTTCAAAGTTTATGTCATCTATAAGACCTGGATCAGGCAAATTAAAACTTGCACAACTTAATCCATGAGTTAAAAATACTTCTTGGATTTCCATTAACGCTTTTAAGTGTGCAATGGGTTCATTGTATCGTCGCATAAAGTCTTCAGCCATATTACTTTTAAAAGTCTCCCACAAAGCTAATGCATTTGGAGCATTTGAGAAGATACAAATAAAAGCGAATTGTTCTCTCATCTGTCGTGGCATTTGACATTGTGCTGCTTCTTCTAAACATCTTTCCCATTCTGTATCATCCGATAGTAAGTTTCTAAGTCTTGCAGCTAAATGGAAGGATTCATATACAATGTCATTAACAGTTCTTAAGTGTTCAAAACTTTGTGCTCCAGGAACATTTAAAAGTAATATCCGTAAGCAAAAACGTTCAACATCTCTTGGACTGACTGTGTAAATTCTTGGAATTATTTTATTGCCTCTGCTTTTTCTTGATCTCCATAATCTATTCACAAAAACATAGTGATATGGAATTTCAATATATAAGTATTGTGTTGCTTCTGAATCAGTGGAATTTAATTCAAACCATGCAGTTAGTGTAGTGTGACGATCTTCACTTTGGGCCAATGCATTCATTTAATTTCTAGCATGGAAATAGACTAAATGTCATTGTGGCAAATGTACTGCTAATCTATATACTGCATGTGATCTATCATGCATTTCAAATTTTAAAAGGCGCCACATAGCTTCTGGCGCACTGACATAGCGAGCATCTACATGAGATGCAAGTTCATCATGTACTAACTCACTACATTCAGGGTTGTCTGCACTTTTGACAACTACAGTAGCTGCATCGTAGCCTTTGTAAATATATTTGTAGACATATTTAATGGATTTGATGGAAGTGCAGGCTTCTACGTTGATGTGGGCGTTGTACTTCATGAGTAAATGTGGATTGTTGGGTACTACATATCTATTGTCCACTTTTTTTCCACGAATAATGGCACTATCTCCTTCTCTTCTTTTATAAAGTGGATAGCCATCACAATTGGCATAGGTTTTGTCTCTATAATCTTTTGGAAATTCTTTGGAACATTTATTATTTTCCATACATGGTGATTGTGGATTAAGGTAACCACAGGGTCCATGAATCATGCGATGAGTAACAATCTCATATAGTCTACCATATAGTTCTGGATCTGGTAGTTCAGCAACAATGACTGCATACACTTTGTCCGAAGTATCTAATTTATCTTTTTCTTGAAGTATTATTAGAAGATGTGCATGTGGAAGGCCTCTTTTTTTAAATTCAATGGTATATACATAAGTAAGACATTTGCCAAATAACTGATTTATAGTGAAGTCACGTATTAATTCATTTAATTTAATCTTAAAAACTCTGGCTACTAAATCTGGTCGATCTGAAGCACTTTGTCCAAGAAGTAGATTTTGTGTAACTTCTGGCCATTGTGGATTACATGTAAATGTGAGAAATAAATCGGGTTTGCCAAATTTGGTGACAATAGCCATAGTATCATTGTATCTTTCTCTCATATTTCGAGGGGATCCTTGAAAGGAAGATGATAAAATTATGGCTTTGCCAGCTGTCATGTCTCTGCTTGTAGCCACGTCAGCAACATAGTCCATTAGTCCTGAATATTCTTCTACACAGAGTTTATCTTGTTGATATTTGATAAAGTTTAAATTATTTGCCTCAACTTGCAAATAAGAATCAATAATCCATTGTTGGGTTAGTTTTTCACCACATAAAATTGGATTAAATACATTGCGAATGGCAATTTGAGCTACTTTAAATTCAAGCATAGAAACATTATTTCGGATTCTGGCTTTAGCATTTGGGTAACTGGGAAGTGTTAATTTTGGTTGCCAACGTGTGGGAAAAAGATGGGATATGTCATTGGTTCTAAATTTGGACTTAAGATACTCATATTAATGAACCGTTGCTCCTCATTTCTGGGATATATTCTAATGTCTCTTTGAAATGGTGGTTCTCCTTCATCATTTTGAAACACCATTGCAACCTCATTTGATGTTGGCAAGTTATAACGACGTTTATCAGTATGTCTGTCTCTTTTAAGCACCATATTAACCTTCAGCATTGGTAATTGATGTCTTTGTGCATGAAGTAGTTGTTCATTTTCTACTTCTGCCAATTTTTTGTAAGCTTTACTGTAGGGATTGTTGTCCATAATGTTATTTAGCTCTATGAAAACAGTGGGTAAGCATTTTTTATTTTCTTCCATCTGCATACGTTGGTCAACAGCTTCCATTGTATGTAGGACATATAGTTGAGCGAATTTTCTTTTATCTCCTTCCTCTGGATGTAAATGGGAAGTACGATGATAAATTTGTCCTTGGACTTTAAAACAGTAAGGACCATGTCCTGGTACATTAGCAGCTAATGTTGCCCCCATAGATGCAAAGGATATGGCACTATTGTAGGATCTTATGTTTGTTTTAAAAATTTTGTAGTTTGGAAAAGTAGGTTCAGTCATAATGTTTTGTAAATAGATAGGAAATTCTTTCCTTTCTGGAAGTTTGAACTTGCCTTTTTGACAGCAACTAATAAATTGGCTATCTCTGGGTCTCTCCTGTTTAAAATAATAAGCCTCACAAAACTGACATTGAGTAGTCATGTCCCCACAACTATGAACCTCTACTGCTAAAGACTTGAGTAGAGGACAATTTGCAAAGCATATAGGATTTTGACTTTCATATTCATCAGGTGAAATGTCATATAATGTTTCAACAACAGGTTCTAAATGCTTTGTTTTTTTCGTGGCTTTTCTTGGTATATGTTGTATTGTTTGAGGTAAAATGTCATGCAATGTTTCATGAAACGGTTCTAAATGCTTTGTTTTTTTCGTTGCTTTTTTTTGTATGTCTTGTATTTTTTCATGTAAAATGTCATCTGATGTTTCAGCAACAGGTTGTAAATGCTTTATTTGCTTGTTCGTTTTTTTTGTCATATCTTTAATTTCTGCAGGTGAAAGTCTTTTGCTTGCAATTCTTTTGCGTTCTTTTTCTCGTCGAATTTCCTTCTTCTCCGGTGTCTGCTGGCTGTCTGCTCTCTGTTGTCGTTCTCTAGCTTGGCGTCTTTTCTTTTCTTGTTTACTCTCGTTATCAGTCATGTTAATCTGTAAAAATAAAATAATGTATCTTTAGTTTATTTTGAGATGTTAAGTTTGTTTTCAGCAAAAATTGTTATCAAGAGTGTGTTTACATTTTAAACTTAATCAATTTCAATTTGGTCAATTGAATAGAGGTCTAAATAAGGCCATCATATAATTTTTTAAAGAAGTTTTTATTTAGTAAACATGTATCCAAAAGCAAGTTTTTCACTAACTAAAAAGTTATTTTAAAAAATATGTTATGTGCTTATTTACAGCACTATTCAATTTGTCAAATGGCAATTCAATGAGGGTCTAGGACTGGAAATGTCCAATGAGAAATTGTATAGAGTCTGTGTTTTGAGCCTTTTTTGGAGTATGCATTTTTTTTTTTTTTTGTATTATGTTGAAGTAAAGACCGTTAAAATATTGTTTTCCAACTTGTAACATTAGAAACAGTAATATAGTTAATTAACATTTTAACATAATTATCACATATATAGTTGCAAGGCAAGTGTTTTGTGAGGCGAATCATCCATAAAGAGTCTTTCCATAAATTATGACTGAAATTGTTTCTTGTTTATTATTTTTGAATGTTTTTTAATTTGTTTTCCTTGTGTTTTCTTTCTTTACTGAAAAGTTATAGTACTTCATAGTAGACAATGTTTTTATTAAAAATACGTCCATCTTCTAATAAATCACCTTGACTTTCATTCTTTTTAATGTAAACTTTAATAGCCTGTGGATTTTTGCACCGTGACAACGCAACGTACAATTGACCATGTGCAAATACTGGTTCTTCCAGGAAAATACCCACAGATTTGAAAGTTTGACCTTGTGATTTATTGATGGTCATGGCAAATGCCATAATAATGGGAAATTGTCTTCTTTGAAGTATAAAAGGGAGACTACTTTCACTTGGTGCTAAATCTATTCTTGGTATGAAAACTCTCTCTCCTTTATGGGTCCCAGTTAAAATTTCAGCATCTATAAAATGGTCCTTTAATTGTTGAACAATTAATCTTGTCCCATTGCATAGGCCTTTTTTGGGGTTCATATTTCGCAGTAACATAATAATTGCACCTTTCTTTAGCTGCAAAATATGTGGTGGCATTCCAGAAGGAGTTAGTGAGTTTATGAATTCAGTCGAAAAGTTGGCCTGACTTTCATTGTCATCAGCAAGTACAGAATCAGCACTGTGATAATTTCTTTGTGGTGCATTAATTTTTTTTAAGATTTCATTATTGAGGATTAATGCATCCTTATTTTTACACGTTAGTATGACTTGGTTGGCAAGCTCGGAATATTCCTGGTTATTTATGCTCCCTTCAAATATAGCAGATATAATATCTTGTTGACAAGTCATATGAGGTGGGATCTCTACAGTGTCGTCAGGTAAATGTGGTATTTTTTCTGTTCTGCCTTCTCCAATTTTAATAAGCCAATCATTGAAATCAGTTTGGCCTTCTGATCTCATATTTTGTTGCAGTTGAAGATGGGTAAAATGTTTCCATAGTGTACTTGACTTTATACATGTTTCAATAATGTCAGTTCGATTTCCATGTACAACGACAGGTAATGTTTGTCTAAAATCGCCACCTAATAACATTACCTTTCCACCAAATGGAAAAGTATTATCCATGACTTCACGAAGCAAACGGTCAATACATTGGAGGGCATAGCATGACATCATTGTGGCCTCATCTATTATAATTAATTTACATTTGTTCAATTTCTTTGCTTTTAATGATGTCAAGCGAATATCTGACACAGAAGTTTCTAAAATAGGCACTGGCAGTTTAAATCCACTATGAACAGTTCTTCCACCTTCTAACAAAAGTGCAGCAATTCCAGTAGTGGCAAACGCCATTGCTATTTGACCTTGTGCTCGTACTGAACTCATTAATAAATTATACAGATAGGTTTTTCCTGATCCGCCAGGTCCATCAAGATAGAAATAACGCTCTGTCACCATGTCATCATCTATTGCATTTTTAATGGCATTAAATGCTTGCAATTGTAATGTATTTAAAGTTGCAAGTCTTTCTTCTGTTCTTTCTGCTTGTAGTTGAATGTCATAGTTGTAGCGGAACCCATCACTGTTTTAAACTGTTTTATGATTATTATGGTTAAAATATGATCCTACTATATATATGTTGGTTGATGTTCTACAGAATATATTGGCTCAGAATATTAGCCAGACTTTTGCAGACCTAGGCTAATAGATAATCCTGTTACAGAGATTCAAGAGATAAGAAAGTTGTAAAGGATCCTTGCATTTTCCAAAGTGTTTTCATTCTCTGATAAGAACAAAGAAGAATGATCTAATTAATGTCTGATTGTATCCAAGTTGCCAGGGAGGTGTGACTCACCTATTGTCCTATATGTGTATTGTATGGGGGATATGTGCAATGTCTGTGTGTTATGTGTAAAAACATACTTTTACTAACTTTTGAACCCCTGGTCTGATTCATGCCATTTTTGTATATGTTGTTCCCCTGGGTGAGAGATATTGAATGGTGCGGGACTTAAAGGTGTACCCCCTGTATTTGGGGTACATCCAGAATGTGGTTAAAATTGTGTCTGTTTTAATTGTGTTACCTGTTATCTGAGGGGAGGAGACGTGGGGGTTGAACCATGTATACAATTGGCTGTTGTGATAATTATGTGGGTGTATCCCTTCAGAGGGCATCATTGCATAAAAGGAGATTCCCTGTCATTAAAAGTTAGTTCCTCTTGACCCTTCAAAACGTAGCCTCGTCTCGTTATTTGAGGGGATCACTATCATACTGGGGATTGCTATGCTTCTGCATACTCCCTTGAGCTGTAACTACTGAACGCTTGTTCCTGATGTACTATCCTTGGAGTCTGTGGTGGTTTTGGTGTCCGGTGCAGTGCTTGTAGGCCTCGACGCAAGCTAGGACGCATCCATCAACGGAGGTACCCGGTCGGGGTGCCAGGAGATCCGTTACATTGGTGGCAGTGGTGGGATGGCGTCCTAGTAAGAGGAAAAGCAGCACGGAGACACCGGTAACGTTTGGAGTTACAAATTGAGGGCAACGCTAGTATCCGTACAGCGCCCCTGGCTACAGCAGGATGGAACCGGCTAGTTTTCAGACAGCGTTTCATGATGAGGAGGAGGAGGCGGCCGCGGACTACAGGGATGCAGACAGAAAGGAACTCTGGTATGATGCCCTGGAAGATGCCCAATGGCGGCGAGGTGAGAGTCTCCCCAGTGATGAGCAGCGGCTACAGAAGCGTGTGGCGATGCGGATGTATCTATTGGGAGAGCAGCCCCTGGATGAGTGGGTGACAAGACTAGAAACCCTGGTATGGAGAGAGCTCTGGCTAGACAACGCATACCAGGCCCTCTGGTGGCATACCGTTCGACTTACCCCCTGGACGTCTGAACACGACTTACCGGAGGGGGATGATTATGAAGGTTTATTATGGGATGCCTTGGAGGACGATATTGATCTTGGCAGCACGGAGGGGTCTAGGTTTTGGGACATCTACGACTACCGGATGGGCATGTATGTCTGGGATGACGAAGGCGAGGTGAGCAAAGACATGACCCACCTGGTAACGAGAGAGTGGGAGCTGGAGCAGGACTACCAACACCTGCTCAGCCTTGTGCAGCCCCAACCTACTCGACAAGCAGAACCAGACTTCATTGACTGGTCCTGGGATGACCTCCAGATGGCAGGTAGAGATGGGACCGAGGTCTCTCTACCGGCCCTACAGAGGGCAGAAGGTGTCGTCCTTCCCCTCCAGCGGCAGTGTGAACCCCAGGGGGCAGAAGGTGTCGTCCTTCCCCCCCAGCAGCAGTGTGAACCCCAGGGGGCAGAAGGTGTCGTCCTTCCCCCCCAGCAGCAGTGTGAACCCCAGGGGTCAGAAGGTGTCGTCCTTCCCTCCCAGCGGCAGTGTGAACCCCAGGGGGCAGAAGGTGTCGTCCTTTCCCCCCAGCGGCAGTGTGAACCCCAGGGGGCAGAAGGTGTCGTCCTTCCCCCTCAGCGGCAGTGTGAACCCCAGGGGGCAGAAGGTGTCGTCCTTCCCCCCCAGCGGCAGTGTGAACCCCAGGGGGCAGAAGGTGTCGTCCTTTCCCCCCAGCGGCAGTGTGAACCCCAGGGAGCAGAAGGTGTCGTCCTTCCCCCCCAGCGGCAGTGTGAACCCCAGGGGGCAGAAGGTGTCGTCCTTCCCACTCAGCGGCAGTGTGAACCCCAGGGGGCAGAAGGTGTCGTCCCCCCCCCCCCAGCGGCAGTGTGAACCCCAGGGGGCAGAAGGTGTCGTCCTTCCCCCCCAGCGGCAGTGTGAAACACAGGGGGCAGAAGGTGTCGTCCTTCCCCCCCACTGACAGTTTACCCTAACCAGGGGAGACACCAATCTCCCAGACAGCGCAGATGGGACCGTGGTCCCTGCGCCCACAGCTTGTCCAGATCCCCAACTACCGTCACTGGGACAACCGGAGGAGGGGGTAAGTACAAATTCCCCTCCCCAGCTAACTTCTAATGTGGCCCCAGGGTTAACAGAGGAAATGTTAACCCCCACTGACCCCCACGTTTCCCTGGCTACTGAGCCGGAATATGTCCCAAGTACCCCAGCAGGAGAGCTGACAGCGGGGCAGAGTGCAGTCGGCCTCTGCCCTCCCTTTGTCCCTTGTACAGAGCAGGATGTCCTGCAGGTTATACCAGCAGAAGAGCTGGCATCAGGGCAGAGTGCCGCTGGCCTCTGCCCCTCAAGTCCCCTCAGCGTGTTGCCCCATCACCACAGCAAAATATCCAGGTACCTGGTTAGACTTCCCCTCAAAGGAGAGATGTGTGACGAAGTGCCCTTCGCCACTTTGGCTTGGAGAGGAGTGTTTGCCAGCCTCCTGCCCTGCGACTATGGCCCTGGTACATATTGCCCTTTGGAACCAGTGTTCGGCCATACCAGAGTGTAAGTCACTCATTCTGGCCCTTTACATACAGGGGGGTCATTCTGTACTTGCCATGTGTGAACCATGATACCCCAGATAACTGTGCCATGAAGCCCATTCATATAATGAAAGACTATGGGAAAGACTTTAGCTACATGGCAATTGAACTGTGTGAAGAGGATCTGAGCGCTATTCGGTGGTTTTGTGCGCTCAGATCCCAGCTATCTGGGGATATGGGAAATGTGATTAAATGTGAATTGCAGTAATGCTGATGGGTTGTCAAACTAGAGAATTGACCAACAAATACTTTTGTCCGGACATCCCCAGGCCGATCCGTTGGGATCAGACCGTGTATGCCGGCTTATGGTCACGGGGGAGGTGTGTAGCGGAACCCATCACTGTTTTAAACTGTTTTATGATTATTATGGTTAAAATATGATCCTACTATATATATGTTGGTTGATGTTCTACAGAATATATTGGCTCAGAATATTAGCCAGACTTTTGCAGACCTAGGCTAATAGATAATCCTGTTACAGAGATTCAAGAGATAAGAAAGTTGTAAAGGATCCTTGCATTTTCCAAAGTGTTTTCATTCTCTGATAAGAACAAAGAAGAATGATCTAATTAATGTCTGATTGTATCCAAGTTGCCAGGGAGGTGTGACTCACCTATTGTCCTATATGTGTATTGTATGGGGGATATGTGCAATGTCTGTGTGTTATGTGTAAAAACATACTTTTACTAACTTTTGAACCCCTGGTCTGATTCATGCCATTTTTGTATATGTTGTTCCCCTGGGTGAGAGATATTGAATGGTGCGGGACTTAAAGGTGTACCCCCTGTATTTGGGGTACATCCAGAATGTGGTTAAAATTGTGTCTGTTTTAATTGTGTTACCTGTTATCTGAGGGGAGGAGACGTGGGGGTTGAACCATGTATATAATTGGCTGTTGTGATAATTATGTGGGTGTATCCCTTCAGAGGGCATCATTGCATAAAAGGAGATTCCCTGTCATTAAAAGTTAGTTCCTCTTGACCCTTCAAAACGTAGCCTCGTCTCGTTATTTGAGGGGATCGCTATCATACTGGGGATTGCTATGCTTCTGCATACTCCCTTGAGCTGTAACTACTGAACGCTTGTTCCTGATGTACTATCCTTGGAGTCTGTGGTGGTTTTGGTGTCCGGTGCAGTGCTTGTAGGCCTCGACGCAAGCTAGGACGCATCCATCAACGGAGGTACCCGGTCGGGGTGCCAGGAGATCCGTTACAATAGTCTTCAAAGTTTATGTCATCTATAAGACCTGGATCAGGCAAATTAAAACTTGCACAACTTAATCCATGAGTTAAAAATACTTCTTGGATTTCCATTAACGCTTTTAAGTGTGCAATGGGTTCATTGTATCGTCGCATAAAGTCTTCAGCCATATTACTTTTAAAAGTCTCCCACAAAGCTAATGCATTTGGAGCATTTGAGAAGATACAAATAAAAGCGAATTGTTCTCTCATCTGTCGTGGCATTTGACATTGTGCTGCTTCTTCTAAACATCTTTCCCATTCTGTATCATCCGATAGTAAGTTTCTAAGTCTTGCAGCTAAATGGAAGGATTCATATACAATGTCATTACAGTTCTTAAGTGTTCAAAACTTTGTGCTCCAGGAACATTTAAAAGTAATATCCGTAAGCAAAAACGTTCAACATCTCTTGGACTGACTGTGTAAATTCTTGGAATTATTTTATTGCCTCTGCTTTTTCTTGGTCTCCATAATCTATTCACAAAAACATAGTGATATGGAATTTCAATATATAAGTATTGTGTTGCTTCTGAATCAGTGGAATTTTATTCAAACCATGCAGTTAGTGTAGTGTGACGATCTTCACTTTGGGCCAATGCATTCATTTAATTTCTAGCATGGAAATAGACTAAATGTCATTGTGGCAAATGTACTGCTAATCTATATACTGCATGTGATCTATCATGCATTTCAAATTTTAAAAGGCGCCACATAGCTTCTGGCGCACTGACATAGCGAGCATCTACATGAGATGCAAGTTCATCATGTACTAACTCACTACATTCAGGGTTGTCTGCACTTTTGACAACTACAGTAGCTGCATCGTAGCCTTTGTAAATATATTTGTAGACATATTTAATGGATTTGATGGAAGTGCAGGCTTCTACGTTGATGTGGGCGTTGTACTTCATGAGTAAATGTGGATTGTTGGGTACTACATATCTATTGTCCACTTTTTTTCCACGAATAATGGCACTATCTCCTTCTCTTCTTTTATAAAGTGGATAGCCATCACAATTGGCATAGGTTTTGTCTCTATAATCTTTTGGAAATTCTTTGGAACATTTATTATTTTCCATACATGGTGATTGTGGATTAAGGTAACCACAGGGTCCATGAATCATGCGATGAGTAACAATCTCATATAGTCTACCATATAGTTCTGGATCTGGTAGTTCAGCAACAATGACTGCATCCACTTTGTCCGAAGTATCTAATTTATCTTTTTCTTGAAGTATTATTAGAAGATGTGCATGTGGAAGGCCTCTTTTTTTAAATTCAATGGTATATACATAAGTAAGACATTTGCCAAATAACTGATTTATAGTGAAGTCACGTATTAATTCATTTAATTTAATCTTAAAAACTCTGGCTACTAAATCTGGTCGATCTGAAGCACTTTGTCCAAGAAGTAGATTTTGTGTAACTTCTGGCCATTGTGGATTACATGTAAATGTGAGAAATAAATCGGGTTTGCCAAATTTGGTGACAATAGCCATAGCATCATTGTATCTTTCTCTCATATTTCGAGGGGATCCTTGAAAGTAAGATGATAAAATTATGGCTTTGCCAGCTGTCATGTCTCTGCTTGTAGCCACGTCAGCAACATAGTCCATTAGTCCTGAATATTCTTCTACACGGAGTTTATCTTGTTGATATTTGATAAAGTTTAAATTATTTGCCTCAACTTGCAAATAAGAATCAATAATCCATTGTTGGGTTAGTTTTTCACCACATAAAATTGGATTAAATACATTGCGAATGGCAATTTGAGCTACTTTAAATTCAAGCATAGAAACATTATTTCGGATTCTGGCTTTAGCATTTGGGTAACTGGGAAGTGTTAATTTTGGTTGCCAACGTGTGGGAAAAAGATGGGATATGTCATTGGTTCTAAATTTGGACTTAAGATACTCATATTAATGAACCGTTGCTCCTCATTTCTGGGATATATTCTAATGTCTCTTTGAAATGGTGGTTCTCCTTCATCATTTTGAAACACCATTGCAACCTCATTTGATGTTGGCAAGTTATAACGACGTTTATCAGTATGTCTGTCTCTTTTAAGCACCATATTAACCTTCAGCATTGGTAATTGATGTCTTTGTGCATGAAGTAGTTGTTCATTTTCTACTTCTGCCAATTTTTTGTAAGCTTTACTGTAGGGATTGTTGTCCATAATGTTATTTAGCTCTATGAAAACAGTGGGTAAGCATTTTTTATTTTCTTCCATCTGCATACGTTGGTCAACAGCTTCCATTGTATGTAGGACATATAGTTGAGCGAATTTTCTTTTATCTCCTTCCTCTGGATGTAAATGGGAAGTGCGATGATAAATTTGTCCTTGGACTTTAAAACAGTAAGGACCATGTCCTGGTACATTAGCAGCTAATGTTGCCCCCATAGATGCAAAGGATATGGCACTATTGTAGGATCTTATGTTTGTTTTAAAAATTTTGTAGTTTGGAAAAGTAGGTTCAGTCATAATGTTTTGTAAATAGATAGGAAATTCTTTCCTTTCTGGAAGTTTGAACTTGCCTTTTTGACAGCAACTAATAAATTGGCTATCTCTGGGTCTCTCCTGTTTAAAATAATAAGCCTCACAAAACTGACATTGAGTAGTCATGTCCCCACAACTATGAACCTCTACTGCTAAAGACTTGAGTAGAGGACAATTTGCAAAGCATATAGGATTTTGACTTTCATATTCATCAGGTGAAATGTCATATAATGTTTCAACAACAGGTTCTAAATGCTTTGTTTTTTTCGTGGCTTTTCTTGGTATATGTTGTATTGTTTGAGGTAAAATGTCATGCAATGTTTCATGAAACGGTTCTAAATGCTTTGTTTTTTTCGTTGCTTTTTTTTGTATGTCTTGTATTTTTTCATGTAAAATGTCATCTGATGTTTCAGCAACAGGTTGTAAATGCTTTATTTGCTTGTTCGTTTTTTTTGTCATATCTTTAATTTCTGCAGGTGAAAGTCTTTTGCTTGCAATTCTTTTGCGTTCTTTTTCTCGTCGAATTTCCTTCTTCTCCGGTGTCTGCTGGCTGTCTGCTCTCTGTTGTCGTTCTCTAGCTTGGCGTCTTTTCTTTTCTTGTTTACTCTCGTTATCAGTCATGTTAATCTGTAAAAATAAAATAATGTATCTTTAGTTTATTTTGAGATGTTAAGTTTGTTTTCAGCAAAAATTGTTATCAAGAGTGTGTTTACATTTTAAACTTAATCAATTTCAATTTGGTCAATTGAATAGAGGTCTAAATAAGGCCATCATATAATTTTTTAAAGAAGTTTTTATTTAGTAAACATGTATCCAAAAGCAAGTTTTTCACTAACTAAAAAGTTATTTTAAAAAATATGTTATGTGCTTATTTACAGCACTATTCAATTTGTCAAATGGCAATTCAATGAGGGTCTAGGACTGGAAATGTCCAATGAGAAATTGTATAGAGTCTGTGTTTTGAGCCTTTTTTGGAGTATGCATTTTTTTTTTCTGGCTACATTGAAGTTTGTATTTACTGTTAAAGATTATTGGCCCTAAAAGACAAATAAGAGATAGCTGAAAAATGTGTTAGTTATATTTTTTTCAAAGTTATAGTTACTGGTGGTTTTTTTTTAATTTTATTTTCTGTTGACATCGATACAAAGCTAAGATATTTATTTATTTTTCTCTTTTTTTACTTGTTATACTGTACCTTGGTTGAAGTTTGATTTCAAGCAGAATCTTTGTTGGTCCTGTGTTGCAAGCCTTCGTCCGATGGTCTGGTCCTGTGTTGAAAGTCCTCGTCCGATGGTCTGGTCCTGTGTTGAAAGTCCTGGTCCAATCGTCTGGTCCTCTGTTGAAAGTCCTCGTCCGATGGTGTAGTCCTGTGTTGAAAGTCCTCGTCCAATCGTCTGGTCCTCTGTTGAAAGTCCTCGTCCGATGGTCTGGTCCTGTGTTGAAAGTCCTCGTCCGATGGTGTAGTCCTGTGTTGAAAGTCCTCGTTCGATGGTGTAGTTCACTGTTGAAAGTCCTCGCCCGCTGGTCTGGTCCTCAGTTGAAACTCCTGGTCCGATGGTCTTGACGCAGTATCTGTTGTAAAATAAAAATGAAAATGTTATTTGATTAGAATGTATTTGTATTAACTAAAAAATGACAATTATTTCTGTGTATTGTATGTGTTATGGTGAATTTTTCTGCTATTAATTTTTTTGTGCAACCTTTTCAAAATACTTGAAATGTATTTTTATATTGCATACATAATTTTTTTATACTGTAATTATTTTTTTGTGAATTATTTTTTATATGATTGCCCTGGTTTTAGCATTATCCTATTTTCTGTTCAGCACTTTTGGTATACTTATTTATGCTTCTTTGTAAGGCTTATAGGTTGTTAAAGATTCTTAAATATTAAAGAAGAATATTAATTTAGTTTGCTATGTGTTTGTGTGAGTTTTTCAAAAATCCTGTTTGGTGCACACCAAAAGTGGTATGCTTATTTAGGCTTCTTTGTAAGGCTTATACGTTCTTAAACATTAAATAAGAATATTAATTTAGTTTGCTATGTGTTTGTGTGAGTTTTTCAAAAATCCTGTTTGGTGCGCACCACAAGTGGTATGCTTATTTAGGCTTCTTTGTAAGGCTTATACGTTCTTAAACATTAAATAAGAATATTAATTTAGTTTGCTATGTGTTTGTGTGAGTTTTTCTACAATCCTGTTTGGTGCACACCACTTTTGGTATGCTTATTTAGGCTTTTTTCTAAGGCTTATAGGTGGTTAAACATTAAATAAGAATATAAATTTACTTTGCTATGTGTTTGTGTGTGTTTTTCTACAATCCTGTTTGGTGCGCACCGCTTTTGGTATGCTTATTTAGGCTTTTTTCTAAGGCTTATAGGTTGTTAAACATTAAATAAGAATATAAATGTAGTTTGCTATGTGTTTGTGTGAGTTTTTGTACAATCCTGTTTGGTGCACACCACTTTTGGTATGCTTATTTAGGCTTTTTTCTAAGGCTTATAGGTGGTTAAACATTAAATAAGAATATAAATTTACTTTGCTATGTGTTTGTGTGTGTTTTTCTACAATCCTGTTTGGTGCGCACCGCTTTTGGTATGCTTATTTAGGCTTTTTTCTAAGGCTTATAGGTTGTTAAACATTAAATAAGAATATAAATGTAGTTTGCTATGTGTTTGTGTGAGTTTTTGTACAATCCTGTTTGGTGCACACCACTTTTGGTATGCTTATTTAGGCTTCTTTGTAAGGCTTATAGGTTGTTAAACATTGAATAAGAAAGTTAATTTAGTTTGCTTTGTGTTTGTGTGAGTTTGTTACAATCCTGTTTTGTGTGTACCACTTTGTGTGTGCCATATGTTGCATACTTTGGCCCTCAATGTGCTTATTTAGAGCCCTATTCAATTGGCCAAAATAGCAATTGAATGAGGGCCTTTGGTTGCTGCATTTGTTATATTGTCGGGGCCTCATTCAATTGCGTTTTGGGCAATCGAATAGGGCTCAATATGACCACAGAGCATCTTTTTTTACAGAAGTTTTTAGTTAGTGAACTTGTATCCAAAAGCAAGGTCTTCACTAACTAAAAAGTTCAGTAAAAAAATATGCTCTGTGCTTATGCAGAGCCCTATTGAAATGGGCAAATCACATTTAAATGAGGCCCTCGGCCATTAAAGATATATAGGTCCTAATTCAATTGCAATTTTGCCAATTGAAGAGGGCTCTATATAAGCACATAACATAGTAAAGACCTTGATTTTGGATAGAAGTTCAGTAACTAAAAACTTCTGTATAAAAAATATGTTATGTGCTTATATAGAGCCCTATTCAATTGGCCAACTCGCAATTGAATGAGGCTCATAGTTTGTTTCTTTTTTTATACTTATACTTTACCTTGATTAAAGTGTCGAATGACAGAGGGTCCCCTCCTGCCAATCTTAATCCGCCGGTCTTCTTCTAGTGTCTGTTTGCAAAAGAAAGTGAAATGGTTAATCTTATATTTCTTCTTTTTGATTTAGCAAAGCATGGTCTTTTCAGCATGTAATGTATTTTTCTATCTTACCTCTTCTTCTTTCTTTGTGTTCTTTAAAAGTAATTCTCTTTCACAGTCCACGGTGCAAATTCTTGAGTGACGCTGTTGATGCAGAGTCTGAATAGTAAAAAAAGTAGAAAGATTGCGCTTTAGGTTCCATATTGAATTGCAATAAATTAATGTCATTTAAATATACTTCTGTAATTATTTTCAATTAACATTATTTTTTTGGGGCTACACACATAAATGTCACATACATGAAGCACATTTTCAGAGTTCAATGTAAAAAAAATTTGTGCGTGTGACATATCACTATACATGAATCATATTTTAATTGTTAAATGAACCTTATTTTTTGTTTTGGCCAACACACATAAATGTGTGTGTGACATGTGACTATAGATCATACACATATATGTGCGTGTCACATATCCGTATACATGACTCATATTTTAATATTACAATTTCTTTTTTTTTCTAATGTCATTTAAATGTAGTTGTTTAATTAGTTTGTTTTAAGATCATTTTGTTGCAGGGGCAATACACATATATGTGCGTGTCACATGTCACTATACATGATACACATATATGTGCATGTCACATGTCACTATACATAAACCCCTTTTTGATATTGAAATATATATATTTTTTTTTTGTTAAATGAACCTTATTTTTTTCTGTGAGCCTACATGTCACTATACATAAATCACATTTTCATAGTTAATTTTCTTTTTTTGTGTGCTGTCTTGATAATAAAATGTAATATATTATAGTTACCTCTCAGTTGTAATTTGCACAATGTAAAGTAGTAAATTAGGGAACAATTCTCTTCTGATGTAACAGCAGCAGTTACCTATCCAGTCACTCCGTTCATCACCTGAGTAGAAATGTAGAAATTTCTGGAAAGTAGGCAGTATTTTTTTAAACTTTCAAGTGCCTCAGACCGTTAGAACGCAATACGCATGCGCTATTTGCGTTCCAGCTTACAATTTGTGTTCCATCCGCCATTTTGTGCGTAGTAGTGTTCAAAATGGTGTTTAACTGTGACTGTGGTACGTTCCGCATAGTATGTATTTCATTCTTCCGAGTTACTGCAGTGTAGTTACGTCTGAAGCCTCGTTTTCGTTTTGTTTGGCGGCCATTTTTTCTCTTGCTTAGGCGATTTTCGGCAGTTTAAACTCATTTTTTTTTACTTAAATGGACGTGGAAATTAACTTTTGGAGGTGCCGGATGCCCCCCCCTTGCTGTAAGTAAGCTTTGTATGTGTTTGTTGTGTTTATTTCTTGTGTTTGTGATGTTTTGATGCGCAGCGTTTGGAATGGGTCTTTCGCGGCCGTTTTTTTTTCCGATGCGGCCGTATTTTGTTGCGATGCTGCCGTATTTTTTGCTGCGATGCTGCCGTATTTTTTTCGATAGACGCAGTTAGCTTTTACGTGTACGACGCAGTGTATTTGTTTCTAAGTCGTGCGTATGTGTGTTAAGAGCGTGTGAGGGGCCTTTTTTGCTGTTTTTTTTTAAAGTCTTGCTTGTTTGTGTCTGGGTGTAAGCGGGTGTGAGGGGCCTTTGAGGTTTTTTTTGTTAAAAAGTCGTGTATGTGTGTGTTAACACAGCCGACGTTGGGATGCTCCCACCACCGCAAATGCGGACCCTCGCTTTGTGAGGTTCCGCATTTGCGGGGACATTGTTGGGTTTTTGTTGGCTGGGAGGTTGGGTTTATTTTGTTAAAAAGTCGTGTGTATGTATGTGTGTGTTAACACAGCCGACGTTGAGCCTCCACCTCCGCAAATGCGGACCCTCGCTTTGAGAGGATCCGCATTTGCGGGGACGTTGGGATGCTCCCACCACCGCAAATGCGTGCCATCGCTTTGCGAGGACCCGCATTTGCGGGGAACTGCGTCCCTCGCTTTGTGGGCTCGCGCAGCGTGAGCAACGGCCCGTACGCTCACAACTATATATGTGATATACCTGTTGGTGAAATAAAAGTTGAAAGTTAAAAAAAAAATTTTTTTATTCAAAATGTTCTATTTATTGTTACATAAAAAAACAAAAGGTTAAGAATGTCAGAGACCAATATTGTGTGGCAAACAGTTTGCACAGCATTAAAATTCTATTGACCGTAATTTTTTGACGGGCAAGTCTCTATTTTCTTATAATGTCCATATTGAATGATTTCTTTATAGTTTAAATCTGTCTGTCCCATTTCTTACAGTGTATATAAAAAGTCTACACACCCCTGTTAAAATGTCAGGTTTCTGTGCTGTAAAAAAATTAGACAAAGATAAATCATTTCAGAACTTTTTCCACCTTTAATGTGACCTATAAACTGTACAACTCAATTGAAAAAACAACTGAAATCTTTTAGGTGGAGGGAAGAAAAAAAGAAAAGAAAAAGAATGTGGTTGCATAAGTCTGCCCCCCCCCCCTTATGTAACTGGGGATGTAGCTGTGTTCAGAATTAAGCAATCACATTCCAAATTGTGTTAAATAAGAGTCAGCATACCCCTGCCATCATTTAAAGTGCCTCTGATTAACCCCAAATAAAGTTCAGCTGCTCTAGTTGGTCTTTCCTGAAATTTTCTTAGTCGCATCCCACAGCAAAAGCCATGGCCCACGGAGAGCTTCCAAAGCATCTCATTGTTAAAAGGTATCAGTCAGGAGAAGGGTACAAAAGAATTTCCAAGGCATTAGATATACCATGGAACACAGTGAAGACATCATCAAGTGGAGAAAATATGGCACAACAGTGACATTACCAAGAACTGGAGCTCCCTCCAAAATTGCTGAAATGACGAGAAGAAAACTGGTCTGGGAGGCTACCAAGAGGCCTACAGCAACATTAAAGGAGCTGCAGGAATATCTGGCAAGTACTGGCTGTGTGGTACATGTGGAAACAATCTCCCGTATTCTTCATATGTTTGGGCTATGGGGTAGAGTGGCAAGACGAAAGCCTTTTCTTACGAAGAAAAACATCCAAGCCAGGCTACATTTTGCAAAAACACAACTGAAGTCTCCCAAAAGCATGTGGGAAAAGGTGTTATGGTCTGATGAAACCAAGGTTGAACTTTCTGGCCATAATTCCAAAAGATATGTTTGGCGCAAAAATAACACTGCACATCACCAAAAGAACACCATACCCACAGTGAAGCATGGTGGTGGCAGCATCATGCTTTGGGGCTGTTTTTCTTCAGCTGGAACTGGGGCCTTAGTTAAGATAGAGGGAATTATGAACAGTTCCAAATACCAGTCAATATTGGCACAAAACCTTCAGGCATGAAGAGGAACTTCATCTTTCAGCATGACAACGACCCAAAGCATACATCCAAATCAACAAAGGAATGGCTTCACCAGAAGAAGATTAAAGTTTCGGAATGGCCCAGCCAGAGCCCAGACCTGAATCCGATTGAAAATCTGTGGGGTGATCTGAAGAGGGCTGTGCACAGGAGATGCCCTCGCAATCTGACAGAGCAAAGAAGAGTGGGCAAATCTTGCCAAGTCAAAATGTGCCATGCTGATAGACTCATACCCAAAAAGACTGAGTGCTGTAATAAAATCAAAAGGTGCTTCAACAAAGTATTAGTTTAAGGGTGTGCATACTTATGCAACCAAAATATTTTATTTTTATATTTTTTCTTCCCTCTACCTAAAAGATTTCAGTTTGTTTTTCAATTGAGTTGTAAAGTTTATAGGTCACATTAAAGGTGGAAAAAGTTCTGAAATGATTTATCTTTGTCTCATTTTTTTACAGCACAGAAGTGTGTAGACTTTTTATATCCACTGTATAATGAGCTCTCTTAATTATAAACCTTTGATTTTATGAAGTGGGTGTTGGGATGCATTATTATTTTTTTTTAAAGAAAGGATAACATTTAATCTGTATAAAAATATTTTAAACACTTGCTGCCATTAATAAAAAAAACAAGCAAAAAATGATGAGGCTTTAAAAACACAAAAATAAGAGTGTATAACTGCTTCTCAAAAATCACAGTTAAAATGCTCACTTACATGTACAGTCCTCATCATGGCAACAGTTAAAAAAATAAATAAATAAATAAATAAAGTAAGATTTACTCAGCAAAAAAAAATGTTAGCTGACAGTGCAGGCGTTTTAAAATATGTGTATAAAATAATACAAAAAACCTATAATTTAACATTTGTCCCACACACAGTGTATTAAAAAAAATTAATAAATAAAAAAAATAGAGAGAGAGAGGCTTGTCCTTTAAAATAAAAAAAATAAAAGTGAAGGTCCTCTATTATATATTTAGAAAAAACCTGTAGAAGAAATTAGGAAAGGTCGTTTCCTGGATCTCCTTTTCCATTTTTCATTTGCCCATTTGTTTCTCTGTAAAAAAAACTTGATAATCAGTTAGTTCTAGGACAGATTTATGAGCAGATCATTTTCTGTACTATAGTTTCATTTTAACTGATTCAATTTTACTCTAAGACATTCTAAATCTTTCTTAAACAGATATCTTTCATGTTGAAGATGCAGATTCTCAGCCTTGAGCAATTCATTTTTAGACTTCAGTACATGATGAGGAACAAATGGAGTATTTGTATTTATTCTAACTCTACCATTTGTTCCCCACCTGGTGTGACTATGGATATTGTTTGTCCATCTGGTATTATGCGGCCCTTTGTTTGAATTAGCGGTGGAATGTAACACATTTTTGCAGTCCCAGGCAAAATATCCCAACTTTCCACAAGCAAAACAAGAAATTCTATTTGCATTGGTAAACATCTTTGTTTGGGGTGGGGTGGTCTTAACTACACAAATTCTGCCATTATTTCTATTTATCTCTCTTAAACGGCTCTCTGCTCTCTTTAGATAATGTAAATTTTAAAAAAAGTGATTGTTGGCAGATACTGTCAACCCAACAATATTTATAATTTCAGGCAGACATCTTTTTAGTAAGGCCTTCTTATAAATGTGATCATTCTGATTAGCCTCAGTATCAGAAGGGAGTGTGAGTTTATACAAAATTAATAATCTATGACTATATTCTTGTACAGATTCTCCCATCTTCTGAGTACAGTTACTAAACACAGAATGATGATCCAATTCATTTATACCCAGTACATTTAAAATCTCTTTAACCAAATGCTCTTTAGATCTAGGCTCTGCAAAAACATCAGAATGCAAACTAGATTTTAAGGATTGATCTAAAGAAGCCATAATAACAGCAAATGTATTAGTCTCAGTTAAATATGCATTACATTTTGAAAACTTTTCAATTCTTATCATGATTTCAACAGGATCATCATGAAAACCTTTACAACCAAGAGATTTGCTCAGGGCCTGAATTTCACTAATAGAAAGAGATCTATTAATAGTAGTTTCAGAAATGACCTGCCCATGTGCTCCTCTCTTGAGCTCAGTAGAAACTGGCGCCATTTTGAAACAATCATCTTCACTTTTCTTAAAAACATTGCAGTCCACTTTCTGGGCCTCTGTCTCTTTACATTCTGCTAAACATTGACTATAATCAGTGTCCTTTTTACAAGAAGCTAAACATCTTATTGCACTTTCTGCATCTAGCAATCTATCCACAAGTTCCTTATTTTTTCTATGTAGTTGCTTATTTTCTTGCAATGTCTTCTGATTATCCAAACCCAAAGCAGATGCTGTAGTGGCCGTTACCTTAAGTGTTTCTAAAGCAGTAGTTAGCTCAAACACTTTAGTCTCTAAAGCTGGTTACTGCACACATACATGTTTATATTGTTCTGTAATCCAATGTGCAGCAAATATTAAAATAGTTTTCCCTTTTGATTTAGACAATTTATTTTCATTAATGGCTAAAGCTACATGATTCTGCGCGTTTGACCAGGGGTCAGAAGTATTCACCCTAGCTCCAATATAGCATCAAAGTTATTAACATTAGCAATCTTTTTCATTAAGCCGTCCATTATTGGATAAAAAAAACTATACAATTTTAAAAGTGCAGAAAAGCAAACATGTAAGAGTAAGCAAAACCTACTTTAGAATCCTGTATCTATCACAGCCAAACGTACCACACAAAAACGTTTCTACAACTTTCTATAACTACAGCACACAATAGGAAAATAGTACATTAATTTATGCAAAATATTATACTTATTAATATGCTTATTACATTAATGTCCTCCTAGACCAAGGCTCGCCATATATGTAAGAAATCAACTAATAATGAAATAATTAATGTATAATTTCTACAAGTAATAAGTTCTTTTGGACAGATCAATAAACAAGCTGTTAATTAAAAAGGATTTATTTTACATAAATGAATATACGGTTACACAATGGGTTTTAGACAAACAGACAGTAGGGCTAAAAAGATATTTACAAAAAGATACTTCTATGAATATACTACATTATTACTAGATACTACACCAAAGGTCAGCTATATCTTCAGAGTCCATGTCTTTAGGCCTCAGGTCACACCACAGCATGGCTTCTGCTCAGCTGGGCACTCCTCTGGATGGCTCTTCTGGACACCTCTTCATGGACACACACACACACACACACTTAGACTTAGACTGACTAAAAACTCTCTGGACTTTGTATATCTTTCTTGGACACTCCCCCTTGATATGTGACTGTCCATCTCAACTGAAATCCTCTCACCTCCCCCCAAGCTCAATAAAAACTCCATAAATGGGAAACTTTTGAAACTCTCACATACAGATGTCCCCTTGTTTACATATAAACACTCTGGGCCAAGAGACCCCCTATTATGCTGTATATATGATAGATGCAAGAGTCCATTGTCAAGACCCACTCTCTGGCTGGGGTCTGCTGACCGGATTTGGGTTACTCTGGACCTTGGAGTAGCTTTGAGTACAGGGACATCATGTCTCAGCCCTTGGTTTAGACTGAGCAATATTGACAGTAAGTCTGACGAATCTTACTGCAAGCATATGTCCCCGGGTAAATAATACATCTACACACCACGTCTTGAAAATTATGAACCACGTTTTATTTTGGAACAACATATTTAAAACATTTCACACACACACAGTGGAGGGAGTGGATCAACCTTTCCCCTTTCTCTGGCCAATAGGGTAACCTCTAGAGTAACCTAATTACCTCTGTCCAATGTAAGAGAGGTAGGCTATGGGAACCACCAGACCCCTCCCATGGGCCAACCCCAGGCGTGGCCACCAAGCTCATTCTGACCCAGACTGTCCCAGGGGAAACTTCCTGTTGAGCTCCTAGGCCCCCCATTGTTATCTAGGTGCCTGGCTGTCTGGCAAATCTCTTTGTTTAGGTTAACACCATTTAGCTCAGCTCCTGCCTCAGTGTTTACCTACTGGGGGATGGTTAACTAAATACAATCCCTCCATAGTACTATATGCAAGCTTATACTGTAATTAACTATTACAACCCAAACCTTTTGTTTTTCCACATGGAAACAGCATGTGGAAGATAACCCAGCCCAAAATGGCCACTGCTGCCAGTCACAAAATGGCCCCAGCATAGTTCACACCAAATCCAATATGGCCCCTGGGTGATTCATGACATCCATCACACCCAACTGTTCTTTTGTTTACTCATAAACAACCCCAGGCATAAGCCTTTTGTTACAGTATCAATGGAATAGATAGTCACACCTCAAGTTTCTCAGGGCAGTTTGTTTGTGATAAGTTCGTTGTGACTGAACACAATTATCATCACTTAAAGATTTATACAACTACATACATTTTATAAGATACACTTATTAAAGACACAATGTTTAAAAATGATCACTAGTGATGTCGTGAACATCAAATTTTGGGTTCGCGAACAGCGAACGCGAACTTCCAGCAAATGTTCGCGAACGGGCGAACATTGGCGAACCCCATAAACTTCAATGGGCAGGCGAATTTCAAAACCCACAGGGACTCTTTCTGGCCACAATAGTGATGGGAAAGTTGTTTCAAGGGGACTAACACCTGGACTGTGGCATGCCGGAGGGGGATCCATGGCAAGACTCCCACGGAAAATTACATAGTTGATGCAGAGTCTGGTTTTAAGCCATAAAGGGCATAAATCACCTAACATTCCTAAATTGTTTGGAATAACATGCTTTAAAACAACAGGTATGATATTGTATCGATCAGGTAGTATAAGGGTTACACCCGCTTCACAGTAACAGACCAATTTCCCTGTTTAATGCACCGCAAACAACCACAAACAGTCCCTTTGCACAAACGCAAACTCCCCATTTGCACAAGGTTGGATACCAAGCTAGCCATGTCCCGTTCCTTGTCCTCACTGATGTCATTGAAGGTCTCTTCCTCCACCCAGCAACCAAGTGTCCCCGAAAGGTGACAACAAGCCCCCTGGGACGCCTGCTGTGTTTGGTCTTCCAACTCCTCAAAGCCACCTTCCTCCTCTGACTCCTCTTCTTCAGACTCCTAGAGTCTGGGGGCTTCCCTTGCCCAGCATGGAAGATTATACACAGGTCAGAGTCTGGGGGCTTCCACTGCACAGCATGGAAGATTAAACACAGGTCAGAGTCTGGGGGCTTCCACTGCCCAGCATGGAAGATTATACACAGGTCAGAGTCTGGGGGCTTCCACTGCACAGCATGGAAGATTATACACAGGTCAGAGTCTGGGGGCTTCCACTGCACAGCATGGAAGATTATACACAGGTCAGAGTCTGGGGGCTTCCACTGCACAGCATGGAAGATTATACACATGTCAGAGTCTAGGGGCTTCCACTGCCCAGCATGGAAGATTATACACAGGTCAGAGTCTGGGGGCTTCCACTTCACAGCATGAAAGATTATACACGTTGCCTCTGTCTGCGTTATTATAAGGTGTGTACTGTTAAGTAGTACTATTCCTATCGGTTTAATCCTTGTTACGTCCACTATTAGGGGACGTGTATATGGCATTGATTTTTGGAACAGGGAGATGGAAAAAGATGCTTGGTCGGTCCTCCCACTTCAAATTTGGAACACTGCGCGTGCAATCTAAGGTGCCACCAGATATGAGTGTCACTGTGCACTGGCAAAAGTTGGCAGAGTAGGCGCTGTAGGCCTCACACACACGCCTGTAGGCAGACAACTGATATTCAAACGATTACAGTCAAAAAAGTGTTGTTTTATGTCACTGTACACTACGGTTGCACCAGATATGACGTATCACTGTGCACTGGCAAAAGTTGACAGAGTAGATGCAATAGGCTTCACACACACGCCTGTAGGCAGGGAATTGCTATTCAATCTATTACAGTCAAAAAAGTGTTGTTTTATGTCACTGAGCACAATATAAGCTGTGAGCCTGACACAGGCAGGCAACTGAAATTAGATTACAGGAGAAAAATGGTTGTTTTCAATGTATGTTACACCACCAGGTATGAGTAGTGAAAATAAGCACAATATAAGCTGTTAGGTGTTAGCCTGTCACACACACACGCTGGCAGGCAGGCATAGATTACACAAAAAAATATATAAAATAAAATAAATGATGTTCAAAGTTTCCTCAATGATAAAGTATAGGGGGCGAACCAAAAAGCTCATGTGTTCGCCGTTCGCGGCGAACGCGAACATGCGAAAATCGTTGCGAATAGTTTTCCGGTGAACTGTTCGGGACATCACTAATGATCACTTTATAAGCGATATCTTACAAGTACCTCCCTATTTCTAACTAAGGGTATATAGAGTGACATTAGTACCTCCCTATTTCTGACTAGGGGTCTATAGTGTGACATTAGTACCTCCCTATTTCTGACTAGGGGTCTATGGAGTGACATTAGTACCTCCCTATTTCTGACTAGGGGTCTATAGAGTGACATTAATACCTCCCTATTTCTAACTAGGGGTCTATAAAGTGATATTAGTACCTCCTTGTTTCTGACTTGGGGAGTTATTTAGACTAATCTCTTAGCTTATCTCTTTTCACTAATATACCAAAAGCAAATTGTGTCTCCTTTTTTACGAATTGTGCAGTTTTTTCTTGTACTTGGGCCTTAGCATATCTGATAACCTGCTTTATTGGCTTCTGTTAAGTTTTATGCAATTATCGATCCCTTTCTGATTGCATCTTTTTTCATATTCTCTGTTACCTTGCTTACAAATACTCAGGGGCATAGGAACTTGGGGAGATGGGGGATCTCTTCCTGTCTTCTTTCATCAAATTAAATGTACGTCCTGCTCTTTAACTATTCTGGTTACTCCTTCTGTTCCTTCCCTGATCTCTTCCCTTCTTCTTTCTTCCACTTAAATGTACGTCCTGTTTATTAACTATTCTGGTTACTTCTTCTTGTTCCTTCCCTGATCTCCTCCCTTATTCTTTCTTTCACTAAAATGTATGTCTTCCTCTTTAACTATTATGGTTACTTCTCTCTTTAACTATTCTAGTTACTTCTTCTGTTTCTCCCCTGATCTCTTCCATTCTTCTTTCTTCCACTTAAATGTACATACTGCTCTTTAACTATTCTGGAAACTTCTTCAGTTCCTTCCCTGATCTCTTCCCTTCTTTTTTTTTATCACTTAAATGTACGTCCTGGTTATTAACTATTCTGGTTACTTCTTCTTGTTCCTTCCCTGATCTCTTCCCTTCTTCTTCTTAAATGTACATCCTGCTCTTTGACTATTCTGGTTACTTCCGCTGTTCCTTACCTGATCCCTGATGAGAGGAGGCATGGAAGATGCTAGTTCTCCATAGTGACAGATGGGAGGTGGCCTCTGTGACTCAGGTGACTCAGCAGCAAGATTTCATGAATGGAGGATACTGGTGTTCCCCAGTGGCAGAATGGAGATCAAATGAAGGATACCGGAGATCCCATACAGCAGATGGGACCCAGTAACAGAATAGAGGTTGCATGGGGGATTTATAATAACCGTTGTATAGTTACACTTAGTGCAAAACGGTCCGTTCAACCCATTATAAAGTATGAGCACCTTATATTTAATATTTAAAAAACTCTCTTTTTGTACAGTACAAAGCGTAATTCTTAATGACAATGGCTTGTCAATCACTTTGATTTATTTAAAATATCTATAAAATAAAGCTTTATCATAATATACATATTAGTATCACTTATAAACAAAGTAGACAGCTTGAACATTATGAGTCTTTCAGTTCATAAGAGCATAGTTTTTTGTCTTTTAAAGCTCTATAGACTCAATGCTTTGTTTGATGCAACAAATGCACACACAAAATAAGAGCATTAATGGCAGGAGCTATTAACGTTAAAAATATATAAAAATTATATAAAAAAATATATAACTTAGTTTACAGGTCCACAAATGTATTATGAGTGCTCAGCATGACGGTGTAGAGCAATGTCTGCTGTATGAGTCCTCTTATGGCTATTAAGAGCTGAGCGCTGACTGAAGCATTTCCCACATTCAGAACATGAATAAGGTTTTTCTCCTGTATGAGTCATCTTATGTCTATTAAGAACAGAGCGATGATTGAAACATTTCCCACAGTCAGAACATAAAAATGGTTTTTCTCCTGTATGAATCATCTTATGGCTATTAAGAGCTGAGAGCTGACTGAAACGTTTCCCACATTCAGAGCATGGAAAAGGTTTTTCTCCTGTATGAGTCCTCTTATGGTTATTAAGAACTGTGGCCTGACTGAAACATTTCCCACATTCAGAACATGGAAAAGGTTTTTCTCCTGTATGAGTCATCTTATGGCTAGTAAGATTTGAGAGCTGACTGAAACATTTCCCACAATCAGAACATGGAAAAGGTTTTTCTCCTGTATGAGTCATCTTATGACTCTTAAGAACTGAGCGATGACTGAAACATTTCCCACATTCAGAACATGTCAAAGGTTTTTCCCCTGTATGAGTCATCTTATGGTTATTAAGAGCTAAGCGATGACTGAAACATTTCCCACATTCAGAACATGTAAAAGGTATTTCTTCTGTATGAATCATCTTATGGCTATTAAGAGCTGAGCGATGACGGAAACATTTCCCACATTCAGAACATGGAAAAGGTTTTTCTCCGGTATGAGTCATCTTATGGCTATTAAGACTTGTGACACAACTGAAACATTTCCCACATTCAGAACATGGAAAAGGTTTTTCTCCTGTATGAGTTACCTTATGTTTATTAAGATCTGAGGCCCGACTGAAACATTTCAGACATTCAGAACATGGAAAAGGCTTTTCTCCTGTATGATTTAGCTTATGGCTATTAAGAGCTGAGAGATAACTAAAACATTTCCCACATTCAGAACATGGAAAAGGTTTTTCTCCTGTATGAGTGATCTTATGGGTATTAAGAGCTGAGAGCTGACTGAAACATTTCCCACATTCAGAACATGGAAAAGGTTTTTCTCCTGTATGAGTCATCTTATGTACATGAAGATAAGAGGCCTGACTGAAACATTTCCCACATTCAGAACATGGAAAGGGTTTTTCTCCTGTATGAGTCATCTTATGTCTATTAAGATGTGAGCGATGACGGAAACATTTCCCACATTCAGAACATGGAAAAGGCTTTTCTCCTGTATGAGTCATCTTATGGCTATTAAGAGCGGAGAGATAACTGAAACATTTCCCACATTCAGAACATGGAAAGGGTTTTTCTCCTGTATGAGTCATCTTATGGCTATTAAGAGCAGAGAAATAACTGAAACATTGCCCACATTCAGAACATGCAAAAGGGTTTTCTACAGTGTGACAAATGTGGTCTTCTCCAAGGGTATTCCAAATCTCGGATCCATCTGTTGGAAACAAAAGCACCAGGAGTAAATTCTGACAGCTTTAACATACTTCTAAATGTGAATGTTTAGTTAGTATATACCTATTACAGTAACTATAATCAATTAGTGAACTGAGACCAATTTGCAGTTAATAAAAGGTAAAAAATGACTTGGATTAGTCTATTAATTTAGTTGAGGTTATTAAACTTCTTATGAACATACAACATAATTTGTAATCTTATGAAAATGAAGCAAAAGATGTCTAAATGTCTATAGAGAGCAGTGTGATCCGGTGCATCCCAATTATTGTCAATTATGTTCTTATTTCTAATTAAATCTTATCGTCTGTAAAATGTTATTTTTTTTAATTATATTTTTATATTATATTTTGATATAATGTTATTGCTGACGGAATTCTTTTGGGTATAAATTTACCACATGGTTGCAGACCTGACAAAGGCCCCATAAGGGGACTGAAACACTGGCATGTAAACCATATTATAATGTTAAAAGCTATTTTTATCTCACTTAAAAATGAAGGTGTTTCTACAATTACATTTTCACTCTGAATGCAAATATAAAACCCTGTTTATTTTGTGATCACAACGCTTTTTACTACTTATGGGGCTTAAGACGTCACTCACAGTTGGTGTATTTACCAAAATAGGAAGTGAGGTAAGTGGGTAAATGTACGTGTAGAGTCCATAGAGAGCATCACTGGATACGTGTAGAGTCCATAGGGAGTGAGGTAAGTGGGTGAGTGTACGTGTAAAGTCCATAGGGAGTGAGGTAAGTGGGTGAGTGTACATGCAAAGAGTCCATAGGGAGTGAGGTAAGTGGGTAAGTGTACGTGTAGCGCCCATAGGGAGTGAGGTAAGTGGGTGAGTGTATGTGTAGCGCCCATAGAGAGTGAGGTAAGTGGGTGAGTGTACGTGTAGCGCCCATAGGGAGTGAGGTAAGTGGGTGAGTGTTCGTGTAGCGCCCATAGAGACCATATGTGCACAATCTGTGCTGAGATCACAGTTCAATAGCAAATAATAATAAATAATTCCTTACACTGGGGGCTTATTGTGATATTTATACAGATCTGTATTACATATTACTTATAATATATTCCTATAATATTCCTGTATTATTATTATTATTATCACTCACCTGTACAGGGATCTGAATGGATTCCCATCTGGTGAATAGACTTCTCATCTCTCTCACTATATAAGTCAGGATATAGATCTCTATCTTGGGGTCCTATTAGTCACAAGAGAGCAAAGCCCCTGGGTTTGTACAGATTTACACAACTATCTGACATAAATATCTACAGATCCCGGGTGTAAATATACAGACTGAGGGGTCAGAGTTTTACTAATTATCAGTTTATGACTAATGTGAGAATCTCTGTGTATAAAACACAATAAACTGATGTAATAAGTTGGACAATATTATTATTACATTTATCCTGTGCATTTGCTGTGGGGACGTGTTAGAAGTTAGGAGCCAGTTATAGCAATTATTGGCAAACACTAAGTTATAGACCCCTCCCCCCACACCTTATGAGCCAAACATTAGTGTACTGAGCGGCATATTAGCATTCAGGACCTGCACAAACATTGCTGTATATCTCAGGAATTATGTACTATATAGATAAACAGCTATTGCAATGTATAGACAGTTTTAAATCCCCTTTAAGATAAAATCCTTGAATGTATTATTAATGTTCTTATTTTACATTAATTCCTCACCTTCCCTGATATTCCCAGGACTCTCCTCCTTCACCGGCTCACAATCTTTTATATTCAGCACCTCTTGTTCAACCTTGGAGACAACTGGAGGCTTCACATCTAAAGTATATACAAAGTAAAGATTGGGACCAAGAGTTGACGGAGTAAAAAACAGGCATTTATATTATACACACAAGAGGGGCTCGAGAAGGCTTTATGTGAGTACAAGGAAGTCACCAAGGCAACAAAAGGGCTACTAGACTGGATAACATAGGAAATGGCAAGTTATATGTAAGGAGAGTAAGACTAACCCTAAACATGTGTATAAATATATTACTGGGAAGAAGGTCAGGAAGGCAGCTATAGGAACATTACAATGTGACACAGGAAGGAAGCTATAGGAACATTACAATGTGACACAGGAAGGAAGCTATAAGAGCATTACAATGTGACACAGTCTGATAATTAGTGACCAGTAAAAGGCAGATGAGCTAAATAGGTTATTTTCTTCTGTATACACAAGGGCTATTAGACTGGCGAATATAGAAAATGAGAAGTTTCACTTGGGTTTTTTTTCTATCCGCTTCCTCTGGATCAACTGAAAACTAATCTGCATATTTTTTCAACCCCAATTACTATGTAAGTATGTAAAAGGTCCTATAGATATAGATGAACAGATTATAGACTTTCACCATTTTAATTATTCAATATCAATAAAGATGTACAAAGACGGAAACAACCAAATGTTATTACTTTGTATGGACAGAAGACTAGATATTGTGCCACTGTGTATAAAATCACCTTTGTCATGAGCTGCGTGGCTTGTAAAACTTCTTGGGTGAGTGATGAAGGATAAATAGTAGTGATAATTACCCATAAGATATTACTCACCTTCACTGATACTTACAGGAATTTCCTCCTCTTTAATCTCTCGGGGACTCCTCATATTTGTCTCTTCTTCTTGGTCAGACTCTGAGAGAACTGATGGTGTCGCTTTGTCACTGTCTGTACAAATAAACATGAGACGGTCACATGCTGGGATTTGTTACATCTTTATGGTCAGTACAAATAAACATGAGACGGTCACACGCTGGGATTTGTTACATGTCTTTATGGTCAGTAAAAATACACATGAGACGGTCACACGCTGGGATTTGTTACACGTCTTTATGGTCTGCACAAATAAACATGTGACGGTCACACACTGGGATTTGTTACATGTCTTTATGATCAGTACAAACACACATGAGACGGTCACACGCTGGGATTTGTTACATGTCTTTATGGTCAGTACAAATAAACATGAGACGGTCACACATTGGGATTTGTTACACGTCTTTATGGTCAGTACAGATAAACATGAGATGGTCACTGGGATTTGTTACATGTCTTTATGGTCAGTATAAATAAACATGAGACAGTCACACATTGGGATTTGTTACACGTCTTTATGGTCAGTACAGATAAACATGAGAAGGTCACACACTGGGATTTGTTACACGTCTTTATGGTCAGTACAAGTAAATATGAGGCGGTCACATGCTGGGATTTGTTACACGTCTTTATGGTCAGTACAAATAAACATGAGACGGTCACACGCTGGGATTTGTTACACGTCTTTATGGTCAGTACAAATAAACATGAGACGGTCACACGCTGGCTTTTGTTACACGTCTTTATGGTCAGTACAAATAAACATGAGATGATCACCCACCGGCATTTGTTACACGTCTTTATGGTCAGTACAAATAAACATGAGACGGTCCCACGCTGGGATCTGTTACACGTCTTTATGGTCAGTACAGATAAACATGAGATGGTCATTGGGATTTGTTACAAGTCTTTATGGTCAGTACAAATAAACATGAGACGGTCACACATTGGGATTTGTTACACGTCTTTATGGTCAGTACAGATAAACATGAGAAGGTCACACACTGGGATTTGTTACACGTCTTTATGGTCAGTACAAGTAAACATGAGGCGGTCACACGCTGGGATTTGGTAAACGTCTTTATGGTCAGTACAAATAAACATGAGACGGTCACACGCTGGGATTTGTTACACGTCTTAATGGTCAGTACAAATAAACATGAGACGGTCACACGCTGGGTTTTGTTACACGTCTTTATGGTCAGTACAAATAAACATGAGATGGTCACACGCTGGGATTAGTTACACGTCTTTATGGTCAGTACAGAGAAACATGAGATGATCACCCACTGGCATTTGTTACACGTCTTTATGGTCAGTACAAATAAACATGAGACGGTCACACGCTGGTGTCTGTTACACGTCTTTATGGTCAGTACAGATAAACATGAGATGGTCATTGGGATTTGTTACACGTCTTTATGGTCAGTACAGATAAACATGAGAAGGTCACACACTGGGATTTGTTATACGTCTTTATGGTCAGTACAAATAAACATGAGGCGTCACAAGCTGGGATTTGTTACACGTCTTTATGGTCAGTACAAATGAACATGAGATGGTCACATGCTGGGATTTGTTACATGTCTTTATGGTCAGTACAGATAAACATGAGATGGTCACTGGGATTTGTTACACATCTTTATGGTCAGTACGAATAAACATGAAACGGTCACACATTGGGATTTTTTACACGTCTTTATGGTCAGTACAGATAAACATGAGAAGGTCACACACTGGGATTTGTTATATGTCTTTATGGTCAGTACAAATAAACATGAGATGGTCACACGCTGGGATTTGTTACACGTCTTTATGGTCAGCACAGAGAAACATGAGATGATCACCCACTGGCATTTGTTACACGTCTTTATGGTCAGTACAAATAAACATGAGACGGTTACACGCTGGGATCTGTTACACGTCTTTATGGTCAGTACAGATAAACATGAGATGGTCATTAGGATTTGTTACACGTCTTTATGGTCAGTACAAATAAACATGAAACGGTCACACATTGGTATTTGTTACACGTCTTTATGGTCAGTACAGATAAACATGAGAAGGTCACACACTGGGATTTGTTATACGTCTTTATGGTCAGTACAAATAAACATGAGGCGTCACACGCTGGGATTTGTTACACGTCTTTATGGTCAGTACAAATAAACATGAGACGGTCACACGCTGGGATTTGTTACACGTCTTTATGGTCAGTACAAATGAACATGAGATGGTCACATGCTGGGATTTGTTACATGTCTTTATGGTCAGTACAGATAAACATGAGATGGTCAATGGGATTTGTTACACATCTTTATGGTCAGTACGAATAAACATGAGACGGTCACAGATTGGGATTTTTTACACGTCTTTATGGTCAGTACAGATAAACATGAGAAGGTCACACACTGGAATTTGTTACACGTCTTTATGGTCAGTACAAGTAAACATGAGGCGGTCACACGCTGGGATTTGTTACACGTCTTTATGGTCAGTACAAATGAACATGAGATGGTCACATGCTGGGATTTGTTACATGTCTTTATGGTCAGTACAGATAAACATGAGATGGTCAATGGGATTTGTTACACATCTTTATGGTCAGTACGAATAAACATGAGACGGTCACAGATTGGGATTTTTTACACGTCTTTATGGTCAGTACAGATAAACATGAGACGGTCACACACTGGAATTTGTTACACGTCTTTATGGTCAGTACAAGTAAACATGAGGCGGTCACACGCTGGGATTTGTTACACGTCTTTATGGTCAGTACAAATAAACATGAGACGGTCATACGCTGGGATTTGTTACACGTCTTTATGGTCAGTACAAATACACATGAGAAGGTCACACGCTGGGTTTTGTTACACGTCTTTATGGTCAGTACAAATAAACATGAGATGGTCACACGCTGGGATTTGTTAGACGTCTTTATGGTCAGTACAGAGAAACATGAGATGATCACCCACTGGCATTTGTTACACGTCTTTATGGTCAGTACAAATAAACATGAGACGGTTACACGCTGGTATCTGTTACACGTCTTTATGGTCAGTACAGATAAACATGAGATGGTCATTGGGATTTGTTACACGTCTTTATGGTCAGTACAAATAAACATGAGACGGTCACACATTGGTATTTGTTACACGTCTTTATGGTCAGTACAGATAAACATGAGAAGGTCACACACTGGGATTTGTTATACGTCTTTATGGTCAGTACAAATAAACATGAGACGGTCACACGCTGGGATTTGTTACACGTCTTTATGGTCAGTACAAATAAACATGAGGCGTCACACGCTGGGATTCTTTTACACGTCTTTATGGTCAGTACAAATAAACATGAGACGGTCACACGCTGGGATTTGTTACACGTCTTTATGGTCAGTACAAATAAACATGAGGCGTCACACGCTGGGATTCTTTTACACGTCTTTATGGTCAGTACAAATAAACATGAGACGGTCACACGCTGGGATTTGTTACACGTCTTTATGGTCAGTACAAATGAACATGAGACGGTCACACGCTGGGTTTTGTTACACGTCTTTATAGTCAGTACAAACAAACATGAGATGGTCACACGCTGGGATTTGTTACACGTCTTTATGGTCAGTATAGAGAAACATGAGATGGTCACCCACTGGCATTTGTTACACATCTTTATGGTCAGTACAAATAAACATGAGACGGTCACACGCTGGGATTTGTTGCACGTCTTTATGGTCAGTACAAATAAACATGAGACGGTCACATGCTGGGATTTGTTACACGTCTTTATGGTCACTACAAATAAACATGAGACAGTCACCCGCTGGGATTTGTTACACGTCTTTATGGTCAGTACAAATAAACATGAGACGGTCACACATTGGGATTTGTTACACGTCTTTATTGTCAGTACAAATAAACATGAGACGGTCACACGCTAGGATTTGTTACATGTCTTTATGGTCTGTACAAAAAAACATGAGACGGTCACAGTACAGTACAGAACAACTGACAAATCTCACATTATCATACAAACTACAGAGACTGCAAAATAACCAGATAAATATTAATACATTTATATTAATTAGTATATGTCAACCTTTTTAGATCTCCTCTGATCCTTGTAATACGTGGGGTATTTGTTAATTGATCCAGAGGAAGTAAAATAGAAAAAATGGAAACAATGAAGATTTTCTCATAAGTGGAAACACATTTTTTTCTTACACCAGTTACTGTGAATCAGATTCCTCCCTGGATCAATACTCCTTATCTAATTATACAGGATAACCCTGAATAATCTTTTTATTGAAAAATATATCCAATCACTTTTAAAAGTTATCCATTGCATCCTCTGTCACAATCTCCTTTAGCAGAGAATTCCACGGTTTAACCACCCTTGCTATGAAGAGCCCTTTTCATTCTTTAGAGTGGAATCTTTTTACTTCTAACCTCAAGGGATGTCCTCTTTTCAGTTGAAAATCTCTTGTCACATAAAGGTCCACTGACAAAGCCTTATATTTACCCTGGATGTACTTATATAAGGTAATCATATTCCCTCTAAGGTACATTTTGTCTAGAGAAAATACGATTAATTTGGTTAGTCCGTCTTCATAGCTTAGTCCCTCCATTCCCCTAAATCATTCTGCTGGCCTTCTCTGTATTTCTTACAGCTCTAAAATGTTCTTTTTATGAAGAGGTGCCAAACTGTATATTCCAAATGAGGGCATACTAGGGATTTACATACCTTTCTCACAGTGACGGGCACTCCCATGACCTTATATTTACCAATCTGTGTACATTCTTCAACCTTGTCATCTCCCCACTCCCTCTTTCTTATCACCAACTCCGAACCTGCAACCTCACCATACCTTCCATTTACTGCCCTTCTTCAATCCCTGTCATCAGAACCTACAGAAACCTCCAAGCACTTGACCCATAACACATTTCCAATGTACAACAATACTTTCTCAGCCCCCTCACTGTGGTCACCCGCACTGACATTGCCACCTCACAGCACAACAAGATACTAACTTTCCCCCACAATCAAAGGAAGACCCCCTTGCTCTTACCCACAACCGTGGCACATTATGCAAACATGCTACATAAAGAGGTGCGCCCACACTGCTAAACGCTCATGGAGGAAATCTCGCACTTCAGCAGACTTCCTGCATTATACATTTATTCTGCTCTCCTACTTCAACTACCCTCAATCTTGCCAAACAACACAAATTGTCATGACTAATATCAACTCTTTACACCAACCCCAAATTGTATTTGTCACATTCTCTTTTACCCACCCCTCCTACCCCTTACTGTCTCACAGCTGAAGACAGGAAGCCACCCTTCCCAATCTCACATGTACTACCAACTCCTTTGACCCTGTAACAGAGGATGAAGTCTCTGGTTTCCTATCTACCTCGCTGTAACAGAACCCATCACTGTTTTACCCTGTCTTATGGTTATTTAATTCTTGGTTAAAATATGATCACATTGCTGTACTGTAGATATGTTGTTTTATGTTCTACAGAATATATTGGCTCAGAATATCACAGCTACTAGGCTAATAGATAATCCTATTACAGAGAATCCTGTTACAGAGACTCTCCTAAGATAAGGAAGTTGTAAAGGATCCTTGCATTTTCCAAAGTGTTTTCATTCTCTGATAAGAACAACGAAGGATGATCTAATTAATGTCTGATTGTATCCAAGTTGCCAGGGAGGTGTGGCTCACCTATTGTCCCTATATGTGTATTGTATGGGGGATATGTGAAATGTCTGTGTGTTATGGGTAAAAGATACTTTTACTAACTTTTGAACCCCTGGTCTGATTCATGCCATTTTTTAATATGTTGTTCCCCTGGGGGAGAGCTATTGAACGGTGCTGGACTTAAAGGTGTACCTCCTGTTTTTGGGGTACATCCAGAATGTGGTTAAAATTGTGTCTGTTTTAATTGTGTTACCTGATATCTGAGGGGAGGAGATGTGGGGGTGGAACCATGTATATAATTGACTGTGATAATTATGTGGGTGTAGCCCTTCAGAGGGCACCATTACATAAAAGGAGATTCCCCTGTCATTAAAGTTAGTTCTACTTGACCCTTCAAAACGTAGCCTCGTCTCGTTATTGGAGGGGATCGCTATATCATACTGGGGATTGCTATGCTTTGGCATACTCCCTTGAGCTGTAACTACTGAACCCTTCTTCCTGATGTACTATCCTTGGAGTCTGTGGTGGTTTTGGTGTCCGGTGCAGTGCTTGCAGTCGGGGTGCCAGTAGATCCGTTACACTCGCACCCAAGGAAGTAGGAATCCAAAAAATGTCTGGGGGCAGAGAGTTTTAACAAGACAAAGATGGAAGCAGAGACCAAATGAAGAAGAGCTATATCACCACATGAGGAGCAATAGCACTTTGAATTATTAGAGTTAGTAGCAAATAGAGGGGAGGTGCTCATCTGAGAATGTAAAATACCTCAGTGGGTTTTTTTCTATAGGTCTGGTGACCTACTCAGAGAGCAGCCTGTTTAAGCTCATTTGTTCCCTTCACAGGGAGAAATATCATGTAGTATATCAGTCTGGTCTCATTCAGAAGTGTGATCCAGCTCTGAAATACCAGGCAATTCTCAGTGAACAGTAGAAATAGCAAACCCCAGATGTACGTTTCGGTCTCTGTGGGCCTTGTCAGTGGGGTGCAGCTGTACTGCATAAGGCACAGTGAGCAAGGAGTCCACGTTTGGTTCCCCCTATCACCCAGAAGTTGTTTAAAATGTAAGCAAAAAGAGTAGAGGTGCTCATCTGAGAACAAAAAATACCTCAGTGGGTTTTTCTATAGGTCTGGTTACCTACTCAGAGAGCAGCCTTTTTTAGCTCACTTGTGCCCTCACTGACGTGGCCCACAGAGGCCGAAACGAACGTCTGGTGTTTGGTATTTCTGCTGTTCAGGGAGAATTGCCTGGTATTTTTTGGAACTAGATCACTCTTCTGAGAGAGGCCAGACTGATATACTACAGGATATTTAGGGGTGTTTATATATGTATATATGTATCTATCTATATTCACATCTCATATTATAATTGTCAAACTGCGATTCGTTGTCACGCTTTGAGACAAATCACAGTTTGACAACTATGATTGTCTCTATCTCTACCAGCCTCCTCCATCCCTGCAAGAACATGGCCATTTGCCAGACCTCAGCAGGGGCGCGATCGCGAGCCACTGCAGGGGTCCTGTATGTATGTTCATAAGACACTCTCTCTTTCCTGAGCACTCCCTCTCTCAGGACTCTCTCTCTCCTGAGCACTCCACCTCTCTCAGTACTCTCTCCCCTATAGTCAAATCAGTGCAGGTCTCTCTCGGCACCAGCGCTGCTTCCTGTACTGAGCTGTCAGTGATGTCTGAGCTGTGTGTGATTTGCAAGAAATGTGTTTACAAAGCAATTTTTCATTTTACATTATTGTTATTATTATCATTTATTTGTAACGCGCCAACATATTCCGTAGCGCTGTACAAGGGGAGAGAACAGGGAAAAATACAATATTGACAACTGAAAATGGGGGGCCCTGTTTTGAGCTTAGAGTCTTTGTAGAAAGTGCTTTTTCCCAAAGCACCCTACAAGACTGAAAACTCGCTACTTACAATCTAAAGGGAATGGAAGAGGCAGAAGTCTGGGGAAGAAAAGTAAGGAATAGAAGGGTCAGTTTGCTTAGGTGAGAAGATGTAATAACTTGGAAATTATTAGTTTGCCGAATGGTGGAGGGTACATTTTAGAAATAGAGGTGCAAATTGAAACACATGGATTAAGGACAGAGTTAACAGCCTTGTTGTTGACTAGAGTAGATGAGAGGTGGGACTGAGTGAGGGGTGGGGGTTAGGAGATAAAACTCCAGCAGCAGAATAAGCAGGGAGATGAGATGAGTTTTCTGCTTATGCTCTTTAGAACATGAAAGAAATAGTGATTGAAGGAGAAGAGCTTGTGGGAGCAGAGCAGAGGGGGAAGCAAGAGAGGTGAGATGTTAATGGTGTTGGAGACATAATGTGGAGCAAATGAGGATAATCTGAGAATAACGCTAGAGCTTAAGGTGAAGAAGAAAGTGAAAGGGAAAATAGTGGCTAGGAGAGTAATCTAAGAGGAGGAAGTAGGAATAGTAATCATGTGCAGTTGATAGATCAGGTGCAAGCAGTTTTAGTGATTCAATAAATTAAAGTAAACCAGGGGTGGGTGGGAGAGGGGCAGGGAGAGAGGGGATTGCTGGTCTGTGTTCAGGGAAAGCAGAGGTGAGACAGACACAGGGACAACTTGCTTGAAGAGTACTGCTGGACTGGTGTTTCCTGGTCTGTGTTCAGGGAAAGCCACTAACGAATTAACAAGTTTTGTCAATTTCCCGTTTCAGATTGATGTAAAATGCGAGACACACAGAGGACTCCCATTGTGTGACAAACAGCATTTCCACACTTTTTTATTGCCCCGTCATTTTTGACGGGCAAGTCGCTAGTATTTATATAACTATTGTTGAAGAAAAAAACTTTCACTGGCTTTCCATCACCCTCAAAAGAATAAGGTAGAATATGAAAGAAAGACGTCTCTGTAATTTGGATTTATTCTAAGCTTGTAGAGGACATTACGGAGTCGCAAGTACATTCTGTAGTCCTCTGATGAACACGTCCACACAAAAAAAACTATATATATGGTTTTTTTTACAAGGTTTTACAAACAATATTGGCTAATCAGTAAACTTCCTAATCAGTAAGACAAACACAAGGTCCACACACCTTCACCTTTGACCCAATACTCAAACTGTTGTATCTCTACTCAAATATACTCTATATACTCTAAAACAGAGAAGCAGAAACGAGTCTGTCCACTCTCCCCTCTCCTCGTTCATTCTTCTTCTAGCTCCTGGAGACACATCCCCTAACCAAGGCATATCAGTTATTTCCACCCACTGTCAGCCAAGCAAAGACCCCAAGGAAGCAAACTCCCCCCAAAAAACTATAATCACTTGTCACAAGCCATCATACTAAACCAACTGTTTTGTCCATGGTCCATTATCATTGGAGATAAGATCACTTTAGGTTCTACTATTATATCATCTATCTTTTCTCCTTTACTTTCCTGTCTCTCTTCTACTTTGAGGCTTCCTTCTCTTTTACTCCTTAGGAGAGAAGCTCTGAGGCGCACATCTTCTGTAAATTTTCTTCGATACCAAACCATCTTTTGTATTAAAAAAAAACTCTTGATTCCCTGACTTCCCTTAATGGTGAAATAATATTCTGTAAAAATTGCATTATTGGTTCTACTCCTGTCTATAAGGCCAAATTCAGTGCATTTTGAACAGGCTTCAGGTTTAACAATCTATCCGAGGCTGTACATTTTTCTTGTTTTGAGAGTTTCCCTTTAAATTTGTGATGGAATTGACTATTTTATCACGGTCTAAAAATGTTTCTTGAAGAATTATCTTTTTAATGATTCCAATTGGAGTGAAATAAAAAAAACAACTTTCTTTTGCCTTCCTATCTCTATGTTAAGTTGATTTATTGAACCTTTGGTTGGGGTCATTAAACCTTTCCTTACTTAGCCCCTTCTTATTTTTTTGCTTTTTATTTATTTCTTTATTCCCTCAGGTGTTATTTCACATTCCACTGTTTTTCTCTCTCATATTTTATTGCTTTGCTCGTCCAATTTATCTCTCAAACATTGTCTACTGTCTTTCTATCATTTAATTCTCAGTAGGTTTAATATTATCTTTTGTACTTGATGACATGTCTTTATAATCTTTAATTTCCTAAATTAGACTTAATCTTTCATTTGCATTTTTTATCCAAGTGTATCCTTACCATACACTTTCTGTGACTCATTGTGATAACTGATATTTGGAGCCGGGGTGGGACTTCCCTGAACCCCACAAACAAGGGCCCTTTATGGCCCGAGGTCATACTGGCAAAGCTCCCTGAACTCATGGACTCTGTTTTTGCGACCCTAGTGATTGCCAAATCCGGGACTATGGAATGATGGTCATTAAGTGAGTATGTTGCTTCAACAGACAGGAATTATTATGTCTGTAAAAATTTCTTGGACAATGGGATTTTGTGGTTATCACAATTTCATGTACTTGGGGATTTTGAGGGATAAGACTGTGTTTTTGTTTATTGCAATGTAATTTCTACCATGTATATATTGTATAAAATGTTGTGATGTTTGGGGACTACAGGCCAGAATATATCATGTCGGGGGGATCCTATTCATGGGGTGCTAGTAGCTAACAAGGACCTGTAAACCTAAAAAAAATATCTGTTTTCTGCAATATTGTGTATAGCCACCATGTTGTTTAGGTGACTCCATTGTAATTATTTTTTTCTGGTCATAGAGGACCCCCAGACATTCTGTCTTCTAAGAGCCGTGATCTAATCTTATCTTATCACCCCTACTGAAGCAGAACAATGGCTTGCTACTAAGTCTCCTGGGGTGTTCAGTCTTGTCAGAAGAGGCCAGTAGAGAGAGACATTAAGATGACAATAGGGGTGTGATACAATAGGGTTGGGGGAGGTTGGTATTAACTCCATGTTAAATATACTTTGATATGTAGCATAAGTCATAACCTCTTTAATGTTTATACAAGAATATAATTATAGATCACTAGGATGTCACTTCATAGATTTGGTGTAGCTACGGGTTAACACTTAGTCATGTTACTAAGTCTAGAGGGACACATACCCAACCAGACTTGGTGTCTCCATTATTATTCAGGATGATAACCCCCTAAAGAGCAATAGAGCATTGAGCCAAGAACATGGAAGAACATGGAAGATAAGCTTATCTGCCAACCTGGCTCCTATCCTGCATGGGGTGATTAGTAAGGATGACAGGACCTCCACATGGCTCAGGTAAAAAGCCCTGGTGATTGGACCAGGCTATGTTTGGGGCTTGTCTTGATTGATTCTTGCTATCCATAATCCATTATCATGATGCACTATTTCCATTAAAATGGTTCTCTATTTGATTACAGATAAACCCTGTGTGTATTTCATTCTGTTCTTTAAATGGAAATTATCTTTATTCATCTGGGGTGAAAACTGTATCCTCCTTTCTTGTACATTTGTATATACAGTACAAATATACACAAATAGTCCTATATATATATATATATATATAGTGTATATAAAAAGTCTACACTGTCTTCACTGTGTTCCTTGGTATATCTAATGCCTTGGAAACTATTTTGTACCCTTCTCCTGACTGATACCTTTTAACAATGAGATCCCTCTGATGTTTTGGAAGCTCTCTGGGGACCATGGCTTTTGCTGTGGGATGCGACTAAGAAGATTTCAGGAAAGACCAACTAGAGCAGCTGAACTTTATTTGGGGTTAATCAGAGGCACTTTAAATGATGGCAGGTTACATAGTTACATAGTAATTAAGGTTAAAAAAAGACTTTCAGTCCATCAAGTTCAACCTGTTAAGATCTCCTCTGATCTGCAATATGCGGGTTAGTTATTCATTAATTTGTTGATGAAATAATTATTAATAGTATAGTATTGGAGGATGAATAAAGAGTTAGTCCATCAAATTCAACCTTTTTAGATCTCTATTGATCTTTTTAATGTGGACTATTTATTATTAATTGTTAATTGATCCAGAGGAAGCAAACGGAAAAAAAAAAAACATTGAAACTTTGCCAATTGTCTCATAAGGAGAAAAAAAGCAAAATTCCTTCCTGATCCCAGAAACTTGCGATCAAATTTCTCCCTGGATCAAAGCGAGGGCCGCAGGTGCTGGCGGCGCTCCATGCCAGCAACTGTGACCCTCGCAAAATTCACGGCGTAACCCAAACTCCACCACAAACACATTACGACACTCGCAAACAACATACGACACACGTTCACACACTTTACGGCCTTGCAACACTTGGACGCAACTCGCAAACATAACAAAATTAAAAACACAATACATACACACAGCACAGACATAAAAACCTTACCTACACAAACAGGAAGCACCCAGGACCTCAAAAATGCAACTTACACCTTCATTTAACTACAAATAAAAGAGTTTAGACACGAAAATATTTGCTAAGCGAGAGAAACAATGGCCGCCGAACAAAACGACAACAAGGCTACACACGCAAACACCATACGAGACACATTACGACACATTGCGACCTCGTAAACATCGGGCGCAACATGCCGACATAGAAACATTTAAAACACAATAAATACACACAACACATACATAAAAAGCTTACCTACAGCAAGAGGAACCATCCAGCACCTCCAAAAAACAAGTTACACCTTCATTTAAATACAAATAAAACACTTTACACACTAAGAAAATCGGTAAGCGAGAAAAAAAATGGCCGACGGACAAAACGAAAACGAGGCTACAGCACTCTCCACACGTAAAACACCACAACACACTCGCAAAACACTACACGAAACTCGAAAACCACTACGAGGCACCAACGGACAATCCGCTAAGACGGACAACATATAGAAACCGCCATTTTACGCAAGTGCGGAAGTACACCACTACGCTAACGGTTTAGCCTCGCACACGCACAGTATTACACTGCACACATTCACCACGCTTATACAGCAGCTCCACAACACTAATGCTGCACCAACATCATACAAGGTTCACGGATCTTAAACACAATGCTTCACAATAGGTAAAGTATATTCATTTATTAATGTGTTATATATCTCAGTAGTACACACCAAACAGCATTAGCTACCTTACAATTTAATTGCCGTCATTTTTTGACGGGCAATTCGCTAGTATATATATATATATATATATATATATATATATATACATATATATATATACATATATCACATATATAGTTGTGAGCGTACAGGTCGTTGTTCACGCTTGCGAAGCGAGGGTCCGCATTTGCGGTGGTGGGAGCATCCCAACATCGGCTGTGTTAACACACACATACACACACACACACAACTTCATAACAAAAAAAAACTCAAAGTCGCCTCACACCCGCTTACACCCAGACACACAGACACAAGACTTAACAAAAAAACAGTAAAAAAGGTCCCTCACACGCTCTTAACACACATACGCACGACTTAGAAACAAATACACTGCGTCGTACACGTAAAAGCTAACTGCGTATATCGAAAAAAATACGGCAGCATCGCAAAAAAATACGGCTGCATCGGAAAAAAATACGGCCGCGAAAGACCCATTCCAACCGCCGCGCATCAAAACATCACAAACACAAGAAATAAACACAACAAACACATAAAAAGCTTACTTACAGCACGGGGGGGCATCCGGCACCTCCAAAAGTTTATTTACACGTCCATTTAAGTCCAAAACAAAGAGCTTAAACGGCCGAAAATCGCCTAAGCAAGAGAAAAAATGGCCGCCGAACAAAACGAAAACGAGGCTCCAGACGTAACTACACTACACTTACTCGCAATAATGAAACACATACTATGCGGAACGGATCACACTCATATTAAACACCATTTTAACCACTACTACGCACAAAATGGCGGATGGAACGCAAATTGTAAGCTGGAACGCAAATAGCGCATGCGTATTACGTTCTAACGGTCTAACTTTCCAGAATGTTCTACAAGTTTATAAATACTGCCTATTTGACAGAGAAAAATACATTTCTCCTCAGGTGATGAACAGAGTGACTTCGGAGATAACTGCTGCTAAAACTTGAGAACATAATTCTTTCCTAATTTCCTACTTTACATTGTGCAAATTACAACTGAGAGGTAAGCTATAATATATTACATTTTATTATCAAGACAGGACATCAAAAAAAAAATTACATAAGAAAAAGAGGTTTATGTATACTGACAAGTGACACGCACATATATGTGTATAATGTATACTGACAAGTGACACGCACATTTATGTGTATAATGTATAGTGACATGTGACACGCACATATATGTGTATAATGTATACTGACAAGTGACACGCACATTTATGTGTATAATGTATAGTGACATGTGACACGCACATTTATGTGTATAATGTATAGTGACATGTGACACGCACATATATGTGTATAATGTATAGTGACATGTGACACGCACATTTATGTGTATAATGTATAGTGACATGTGACACGCACATTTATGTGTATAATGTATACTGACAAGTGACACGCACATTTATGTGTATAATGTATAGTGACATGTGACACGCACATTTATGTGTATAATGTATAGTGACATGTGACACGCACATATATGTGTATAATGTATAGTGACATGTGACACGCACATTTATGTGTATAATGTATAGTGACATGTGACACGCACATATATGCTTATAATGTATACTGACAAGTGACACGCACATTTATGTGTATAATGTATAGTGACATGTGACACGCACATTTATGTGTATAATGTATAGTGACATGTGACACGCACATTTATGTGTATAATGTATAGTGACATGTGACACGCACATTTATGTGTATAATGTATAGTGACATGTGACACGCACATATATGCTTATAATGTATACTGACAAGTGACACGCACATTTATGTGTATAATGTATAGTGACATGTGACACGCACATTTATGTGTATAATGTATAGTGACATGTGACACGCACATTTATGTGTATAATGTATAGTGACATGTGACACGCACATATATGCGTATAATGTATAGTGACATGTGACACGCACATTTATGTGTATAATGTATACTGACAAGTGACACGCACATATATGTGTATAATGTATAGTGACATGTGACACGCACATTTATGTGTATAATGTATACTGACATGTGACACGCACATTTATGTGTATAATGTATACTGACAAGTGACACGCACATTTATGTGTATAATGTATAGTGACATGTGACACGCACATTTATGTGTATAATGTATAGTGACATGTGACACGCACATTTATGTGTATAATGTATAGTGACATGTGACACGCACATTTATGTGTATAATGTATACTGACAAGTGACACGCACATTTATAAGTATAATGTATACTGACAAGTGACACGCACATTTATAAGTATAATGTATACTGACAAGTGACACGCACATTTATGTGTATAATGTATAGTGACATGTGACACGCACATTTATGCGTATAATGTATACTGACAAGTGACACGCACATTTATGTGTATAATGTATACTGACATGTGACACGCACATATATGTGTATAATGTATAGTGACATGTGACACGCACATTTATGTGTATAATGTATAGTGACATGTGACACGCACATTTATGTGTATAATGTATAGTGACATGTGACACGCACATTTATGTGTATAATGTATACTGACATGTGACACGCACATATATGTGTATAATGTATAGTGACATGTGACACGCACATTTATGTGTATAATGTATAGTGACATGTGACACGCACATATATGTGTATAATGTATAGTGACAAGTGACACGCACATTTATGTGTATAATGTATAGTGACATGTGACACGCACATTTATGTGTATAATGTATAGTGACATGTGACACGCACATTTATGTGTATAATGTATAGTGACATGTGACACGCACATTTATGTGTATAATGTATAGTGACATGTGACACTCACATTTATGTGTATAATGTATAGTGACATGTGACACGCACATTTATGTGTATAATGTATAGTGACATGTGACACGCACATTTATGTGTATAATGTATAGTGACATGTGACACGCACATTTATGTGTATAATGTATACTGACATGTGACACGCACATTTATGTGTATAATGTATAGTGACATGTGACACGCACATTTATGTGTATAATGTATAGTGACATGTGACACGCACATTTATGTGTATAATGTATACTGACATGTGACACGCACATTTATGCTTATAATGTATACTGACAAGTGACACGCACATTTATAAGTATAATGTATACTGACAAGTGACACGCACATTTATGTGTATAATGTATAGTGACATGTGACACGCACATTTATGTGTATAATGTATAGTGACAAGTGACACGCACATTTATGTGTATAATGTATAGTGACATGTGACACGCACATTTATGTGTATAATGTATAGTGACATGTGACACGCACATTTATGTGTATAATGTATACTGACATGTGACACGCACATATATGTGTATAATGTATAGTGACATGTGACACGCACATTTATGTGTATAATGTATAGTGACATGTGACACGCACATATATGTGTATAATGTATAGTGACAAGTGACACGCACATTTATGTGTATAATGTATAGTGACATGTGACACGCACATTTATGTGTATAATGTATAGTGACATGTGACACGCACATTTATGTGTATATTGTATAGTGACATGTGACACGCACATTTATGTGTATAATGTATAGTGACATGTGACACGCACATTTATGTGTATAATGTATAGTGACATGTGACACGCACATTTATGTGTATAATGTATAGTGACATGTGACACGCACATTTATGTGTATAATGTATACTGACATGTGACACGCACATTTATGTGTATAATGTATAGTGACATGTGACACGCACATTTATGTGTATAATGTATAGTGACATGTGACACGCACATTTATGTGTATAATGTATAGTGACATGTGATACGCACATATATGCGTATAATGTATAGTGACATGTGACACGCACATTTATGTGTATAATGTATAGTGACATGTGACACGCACATATATGTGTATTGCCCCTGCAACAAAATTATCTTAAAACAAACTAATTTAACAACTACATTTAAATGACATTAGAAAAAAATAAGTTGGGACTATTAAAATATGAGTCATGTATACTGATATGTGACACGCACATATATGTGTATCATCTATAGTCACATGTCACACGCACATATATGTGTATCATCTATAGTCACATGTCACACGCACATATATGTGTATCATCTATAGTCACATGTCACACGCACATATATGTGTATCATCTATAGTCACATGTCACACACACATTTATGTATGTTGGCCAAAAATAAAAATAAGGTTAATTTAACAATTCAAATATGATTCATGTATAGTGATATGTCACACGCACACAAAAAAATTACTTTCAACTCTGGAAATGTGCTTCATGTATGTGACATATGTGTGTAGCCCCCACCAAAAAATAATGTTAATTCAAAATAATTACAGAAGTATATTTAAATGACATAAATTTAGTGCAATTCAATAGATCACCTAAAGCTCAATCTTTCTACTTTTTTAAATATTCAAACAGACTCTGCATCAACAGCGTCACTCAAGAATTTGCACCGTGCATTGTGACGCACAATCCCTTTTAAAGAACACCAACAAAGAAGAAGAGGTAAGATACAACAAGACATTATATGTTGAAAAGGCCATGCTTTGCTAAATAAAAATAAAAAAATATATAATTCACTATTTCACTTTCTTTTTCAAACAGACACTACAAGAAGACCGGCGGATTAAGATTGGCAGGAGGGGACCCTCTGTCATTCCACACTTCAATCAAGGTAAAGTATTAAGTATAAAAAAGAAACGAACCATGAGCCTCATTCAATTGTGAGTTGGCCAATTGAATAGGGCTCTATATAAGCACATAACAGATTTTTTTAGACAGACATTTTTAGTTACTGAACTTCTATCCACAATCAAGGTCTTCACTAACTAAAAACTTCTGTCAAAAAATATTTTATGTGCTTATATAGAGCCCTATTCAATTGGTCAAAACGCAATTGATTCAGGACCTAAATATGTTTAATGGCCGAGGGCCTCATTTAAATGTGATTTGCCCATTTCAATAGGGCTCTATATAAGCACAGAGCATACTTTTTTACACAAGTTTTTAGTTAGTGAAGACCTTGCTTTTGGATACAAGTTCACTAACTAAAAACTTCTGTAAAAAAATATGCTCTGTGGTCATATTGAGCCCAATTCGATTGCCAAAAACGAAATTCAATGAGGCCCTCACAATATAACAAATCCAGCAACCAAAGGCCCTCATTCAATTGCTATTTTGGACAATTCAATAGGGCTCAAAATAAGAACATTTAGAACCCTATTGAATTGGCCAAACTGCAATTGAATGACGGCCAAAGTATGCAACATATGGTACACACAAACTGGTACACACAAAACAGGATTGTAACAAACACATAGCAAACTAAATTAATATTCTTTTTCAATGTTTAACAAACTATAAGCATTAGAAAAAACACTACATAACTATAACAAAAGTGGTGCCCATCAAACAGGATTGTACGAAAACTCACACAAACACATAGCAAACTACATTTAGATTCTTATTTAATGTTTAACAACCTATAAGCCTTAGAAAGAAGCCTAAATAAGCATACCAACAGTGGTGCGCACCAAACAGGATTGTATGAAAACTCACACAGACACATAGCAAACTACATTTAGATTCTTATTTAATGTTTAACAACATATAAGCATTAAAAAAAACATAAATAAGCATACCAACAGTGGTGCGCACCAAACAGGATTGTATGAAAACTCACACAGACACATAGCAAACTACATTTAGATTCTTATTTTATGTTTAACAACCTATAAGCCTTAGAAAGAAGCCTAAATAAGCATACCAACAGTGGTGAGCACCAAACAGGATTGTATGAAAACTCACACAAACACATAGCAAACTACATTTAGATTCTTATTTAATGTTTAACAACCTATAAGCCTTAGAAAGAAGCCTAAATAAGCATACCAATAGTGGTGCGCACCAAACAGGATTGTATGAAAACTCACACAAACACATAGCAAACTACATTTAGATTCTTATTTAATGTTTAACAACCTATAAGCCTTAGAAAGAAGCCTAAATAAGCATACCAACAGTGGTGCGCACCAAACAGGATTGTATGAAAACTCACACAAACACATACCAAACTACATTTAGATTCTTATTTAATGTTTAACAACATATAAGCATTAAAAAAAACATAAATAAGCATACCAACAGTGGTGCGCACCAAACAGGATTGTATGAAAACTCACACAAACACATAGCAAACTACATTTAGATTCTTATTTAATATTTAACAACCTATAAGCCTTACAAAAAAGCCTAAATAAGCATAACTAAATTGGTGCGCACCAAACAGGATTGTACGAAAACTCACATAAACACATAGCAAACTAAATTAATATTTTTTGCAATGTTTAACAACCTATAAGACGTACAAAAAAGCCTACATAAGCATACCAACAGTGGTGCACACCAAACAGGATTGTACGAAAACTCACACAAACACATACCAAACTACATTTAGATTCTTATTTTATGTTTAACAACCTATAAGCCTTAGAAAGAAGCCTAAATAAGCATACCAACAGTGGTGGGCACCAAACAGGATTGTAGAAAAACACAGAAATAATGTCATTTTTTAGTTAATACAAATACATTCAAATGAAATAACATTTTCATTTTTATTTTATAACAGATACTGCGTCAAGAACATCGGACCAGGAGTTTCAACTGAGGACCAGACCAGCGGACGAGGACTTTCAACAGAGGACCAGACCATTGGACGAGGACTTTCAACAGAGGACTACACCATCGGACGAGGACTTTCAACAGAGGACCAGACGATTGGACGAGGACTTTCAACACAGGACCAGACCATCAGACGAAGGCTTTCAACACAGGACCAACAAAGATTCTGCTTCAAATCAAACTTCAACCAAGGTACAGTATAACAAGTAAAAAAAGAGAAAAATTAATTAATATTCTTCTTTAATGTTTAACCACCTATAAGCCTTAGAAAATAGCCTACAGAAGCATACCAAAATTGCGGCGCACCAAAAAGGATTGTAGAAAAACACAGAAATAATGGCATTTTTTCATTAATACAAAGACATTCAAATAACATAACATTTTCATTTTTATTTTATAACAGATACTGCGTCAAGAACATCGGAACAGGAGTTGGAACTGAGGACCAGACCAGCGGACGAGGACTTTCAACAGAGGGCTACACCATCGGACGAGGACTTTCAACACAGGACCAGACCATCGGACGAAGGCTTTCAACACAGGACCAACAAAGAATTTTGCTTGAAATCAAACTTCAACCAAGGTACAGTATAACAAGTAAAAAAAGAGAAAAAAAAAAATATCTTAGCTTTGCATCAATGTCAACAGAAAATAAAATTTAAAATAAACCACCGGTAACTATAACTGTTGAAAAAATATAACTAACACATTTTTCATCTATCTCTTATTTGTCTTTTAGGGCCAATAATCTTTAACAGTAAATACAAACTTCAATGTAAACTTAAAAAAAAAATTGGCATCCAAAATTAACCCTTCCCAGTTACCCAAATGCTAAAGCCAAAATCCGAAATAATGTTTCTATGCTTGAATTTAAAGTAGCTCAAATTGCCATTCGCAATGTATTTAATCCAATTTTATGTGGTGGGAAACTAACACAACAATGGATTATTGATTCATATTTGCAAGTTGAGGCAAATAATTTAAACTTTATCAAATATCAACAAGATAAACTCTGTGTAGAACAATATTCTGGACTCATGGACTATGTTGCTGACGTGGCTACAAGCAGAGACATGACAGCTGGCAAAGCCATCATTTTACCATCTTCCTTTCAAGGATCTCCTCGGAATATGAGAGAAAGATACAATGATGCTATGGCTATTGTCACTAAATTTGGCAAACCCGATTTATTTGTGACATTTACATGTAATTCACAATGGCCAGAAATTACACTAAATCTACTTCTTGGACAAACTGCTTCAGATCGACCAGATTTAGTAGCCAGAGTTTTTAAGATTAAATTAAATGAATTAATACGTGACTTCACTATAAATCAGTTATTTGGCAAATGTCTTGCTTATGTATATACCATTGAATTTCAAAAAAGAGGCCTTCCACATGCACATCTTCTAATGATACTTAAAGAAAAAGATAAATTAGATACTTCGGACAAAGTGGATGCAGTCATTGTTGCTGAACTACCAGATCCAGAACTATATGGTAGACTATATGAGATTGTTACTCATCGCATGATTCATGGACCCTGTGGAGACCTTAATCCACAATCACCATGTATGGAAAATAATAAATGTTCCAAAGAATTTCCAAAAGATTATAGAGACAAAACCTATGCCAATTGTGATGGATATCCACTTTATAAAAGAAGAGAAGGAGATAGTGCCATTATTCGTGGAAAAAAAGTGGACAATAGATATGTAGTACCCTACAATCCACATTTACTCATGAAGTACAACGCCCACATCAACGTAGAAGCCTGCACTTCCATCAAATCCATTAAATATGTCTACAAATATATTTACAAAGGTTACGATGCAGCTACTGTAGTCGTCAAAAGTGCAGACAACCCTGAAAGTAGTGAGTTAGTACATGATGAACTTGCATCTCATGTAGATGCTCGCTATGTCAGTGCGCCAGAAGCTATGTGGCGGCTTTTAAAATTTGAAATGCATGATAGATCACATGCAGTATATAGGTTAGCAGTACATTTGCAACAACGACATTTAGTCTATTTCCATGCTGGAAATGAAATGAATGCATTGGCCCAAAGTGAAGATCGTCACACTACACTAACTGCATGGTTTGCATTAAATTCCACTGATGCTGAAGCAACAAAATACTTATATATTGAAATTCCATATCACTATGTTTTTGTGAATGGATTATGGAGACCAAGAAAAACCAGAGGCAATAAAATTATTCCAAGAATTTACACAGTCAGTCCAAGAGATGTTGAACGTTTTTGCTTACGGATATTACTTTTAAATGTTCCAGGAGCACAAAGTTTTGAACAATTAAGAACTGTTAATGACATTGTATATGAATCCTTCCATTTAGCTGCAAGACATAGAAACTTACTCGCTGATGATACAGAGTGGGAAAGATGTTTAGAAAAAGCAGCACAATGTCAAATGCCACGACAGATGAGAGAACAATTTGCTTTTATTTGTATCTTCTCAAATGCTCCAAATGCATTAGCTTTGTGTGAGTCTTTTAAAAGTAATATGGCTGAAGACTTTATGCGACGATACAATGAACCCATTGCACACTTAAAAGCGTTAATGGAAATCCAAGAAGTCTTTTTAACTCATGGATTAAGTTGTGCAAGTTTTAATTTGCCTGATCCAGGTCTTATAGATGACATTAACTTTGAAGACTATGACATTCAACTACAAGCAGAAAGAACAGAAGAAAGACTTGCAACTTTAAATACACTACAATTGTAAGCATTTCATGCCATTAAAAATGCTATAGATGATGACATGGTGACAGAGCGTTATTTCTATCTTGATGGACCTGGCGAATCAGGAAAAACATATTTGTACAATTTAATAATGAGTTTAGTACGAGCACAAGGAAAAATAGCAATGGCGTTTGCCACTACTGGAATTGCTGCACTTTTATTAGAAGGTGGAAGAACTGTTCATAGTGGATTTAAACTGCCAGTGCCTATTTTAGAAAATTCTGTGTCAGATATTCGCATGACATCCTTACAATCAAAGAAATTGAAGAAATGTAAATTAATTATAATAGATGAGGCCACAATGATGTCATGCTATGCCCTCCAATGTATTGACCGTTTGCTTCGTGAAGTCATGGATAATATTTTTCCATTTGGTGGAAAGGTAATGTTGTTGGGTGGCGATTTTAGACAAACATTACCTGTCGTTGTACATGGAAATCAAACTGACATTATCGAAACATGTATAAAGTCAAGTACAGTATGGAAACATTTTACCCATCTTCAACTGCAACAAAATATGAGATCAGAAGGCCAAACTGATTTCAATGATTGGCTTATTAAAATTGGAGAAGGCAGAACAGAAAAAATACTACATTTACCTGATGACACTGTAGAGATCCCACCTCATATGATTTGTCAACAAGATATTATATCGGCTATATTTGAAGGGAGCATAAATAACGAAGAATATTCCGAGCTTGCCAACCAAGTTATACTGACGTGTAAAAATAAAGATGCATTAATACTCAATAATGAAATCTTTAAAAAAATTAATGCACCACAAAGAAATTATCACAGTGCTGATTCTGTACTTGCTGATGACAATGAAAGTCAGGCAAACTTTTTAACTGAATTCATAAACTCTTTAACTCCTTCTGGAATGCCACCACATATTTTGCAGCTAAAGAAAGGTGCAATTATCATGTTACTGCGAAATATGAACCCCAAAAAAGGCCTATGCAATGGCACAAGATTAATTGTTCAACAATTAAAGGACCATTTTATAGATGCTGAAATTTTAACTGGGACCCATAAAGGAGAGAGAGTTTTCATACCAAGAATAGATTTAGCACCAAGTGAAAGTAGTCTCCCTTTTATACTTCAAAGAAGACAATTTCCCATTATTATGGCATTTGCCATGACCATTAATAAATCACAAGGTCAAACTTTCAAATCTGTGGGTATTTTCTTGGAAGAACCAGTTTTTGCACATGGTCAATTGTACGTTGCGTTGTCACGGTGCAAAAATCCACAGGCTATTAAAGTTTACATTGAAAATAATGAAAGTCAAGGTGATTTATTAGAAGATGGACGTATTTTTACTAAAAACATTGTCTACTATGAAGTACTATAACTTTGCAGGATACAAATTAAAGATGCCAACATTTTTTAAAAGCATTCCAAAATACATAACAATTGGTTGTTTAATTCAGTCATAATTAATGGAAGTACTGTTTATGAATGATTCGCCTCACAAAATACTTGCCTTGCATTGTTAGTAAAAATTATGTTAAAATGTGAAGGAACTATGTTAATGTTTCTAATGTTACAAGTTTAAAATATATATTTTCAAGTTATTTCATTCAACAGATTACAAAGTGGATGTTAAGAGGTCAAGCACCTTTTAAGTCACAATGTAAATATTGTCTGTTATCTTAAGATTACTACCTACATTAATGTTTATCGCCAGTTTATGTGCTCAGTAATGAATTACTTTAATTACGTACGTTTTAAGGAGAGTTTTACTGTATGCCTTCCTATACATTCAATGTATATTCAAGTTAACAATTATTGTGATAGAAATTGCATTTTAATACTGATTAATTTAAAGGTCAATTGTTTTTACATTCAAATGTTAATACTTTTAATAAAAAATTAGGTTACAAAATGTATTCACTATGTTCCTGTTTATAATGTTCAAAATTATACCAATGTTTTGTCAACTTCTAAACTTACATAAAAAATAAAGTTCAAGTTTACAAATATATACTTTGAAGGTTATTGCTTACATATATTTTAAACTTCATGTTAAAATTCGGGACGTTTCAAGAAGGCTTTTTACTTTTTGCTTTCCTATTCATTCAATGTATATTAAAGTTAACAATTCTTCAGATACAAATTACATTTTAAAAAACCATTACATCAACATTTTCCAAAAATACACGTTCATATTAAAATACTTACAAGTGTCAAAAAAATATTTTAATAACTAAACAACTTGACAAACATATACATCACATTGCCGTCATTTTTTGACGGGCAAGTCGCTAGTATATATATATATACATGGGATGTGCAAATGTGCCCACAAATGCCTCGCTCTTCAATCCTACCCATTATCAAACATGGCTTCCTTTAAGCTTATGCATGCTGTATTGCACAGCTTTAATGCAAAGCCAAGGTTGGATTAAACACAGGCTGAGTATCCAATCCATGTACAGCTGTTTCAAGCTTACTGGCTATCATCAGCATGGAGCAGGATCTCAGCCTGTGTTGTGGGCCTTCTCCCTCCCCTGTGTCTCTTTCCCCCTCTCACTCCTCTGTCTTTCTCCCCCTCTCCTGTGTCTCTATCTCTCCCCCCATTCTCCTGTGCCTCTTTCTTCCCATCCCTCCCATCCTCTCCGTGTCTCTTGCCCCCTCTCCTCTGTGTCTCTTTCCCCCTCCCCCTGTGCATCTTTCCATCCTCTCCCCTGTGTCTCTTTATCCCTCCTCTCCCTCCCCTGTGTCTCTTCCCCCCTCTCCCTCCCCTGTCTCTTTCCCCCTCTCCTGCTTCCCCCCTCTCATGTACCTCTTAACTCCTTTCCGGTGTCTCTCCCCCCTCTTCGTCGCCTGTGTGCCTTTCCCCCCTCTCCCTCCCCTGTGTCTCCTTTCCCCTCTCTCCCTCTCCTGTGTTTCTTCCCCCCCTTCTTCCTTCCCTTGTGTCCCTTTCCCCCTCTCCCTTACCTGTCTCTCTCTCCCCCTCTTCCTCGCCTGTGTTTCCTTCCCCCCTCTCTTTCCCCTGTGTCTCTTTCCCTCTCTGCTGTGCCTCTTCCCCTCCTATCTCTCCCCTGTGTTTCTCCTCCCTCCATTGTGTCTCCCCCCTCCATTCTGTTTCCCCCGTCTACCTCCCTTCTCTTTCCCCCTTCTCCCTCCCCTGTGTTTCCTTTCTCCCTCCCCTGTCTTTCCTTTCCCCCTTTCTACCTCCCCTGTGTCTCTGTCCCACCTCTCCCTCCCCTGTGTCTCTTTCCCCCTCTCCCTTCTCTGTGTCTCTTTCCACCTCTCCCTTCCCTCTCTTTCTCCCCCTCTCCCTCTCCTGTGTCTCTCCCCCTCTACCTCCCCTTTGTCTCTCTCCCTGTCTTCCTCTCGTCCCTCTTAATCCCTCTTCTGTGTCTCTTTCTCCCCCTCTCCCGTCTCTCTCCCCTGTGTCTCTTCCCCCTCTCCATCCCCTGTGTCACCTCCCCCCCTTTCCCTCCCCTGTCACCTCCACCCCTCCTGTGTCTCCTCCCCCATGTCTCCTATCCCCCTCTCTCCCTCCCCTGTGTCTCCCCCCCACCCGCCCGTGTGAGACATGGGAGGGAGGGAGAGAAACAGGGGAGCGAGAGGGGGGAAGAGACAAAGGGGAGGAGAGGGGGGATGGAGAGGGTGGAAGAGACACAGGGAATAGAGGGGGGAGACACAGGGGAGAGGGGGAGGAGAGGGGGAAAGAGAAAAAGGTGAGGGGGGGAAGAGACACAGGAGAGGGAGGGGAGAAGAGTCACAGGGGAGGGAGACACAGGGAAGTGAGAGGCAGGGGGAAGAGACACAGGGAAGGGGGAGAGATAGGGGAGTGGGGGGGGGGGGAACGTGACAAATTATACCACAAATTCCCATCATTTTATGACAGGTAATTGTCTAGTATATATATATATATATATGTGTGTGTACACTAAATAACACGGTAAGAGCTTGCTATAATAGCACTAGCTTCCTGGCTCCCGGGTTTGTCAAGCCCTGAAATATATATATATTAGATGTAAGTTTGTGAGTTTTCAATCTTCCTAAGTGCTTTAGGAAAAGCTCTATGTATGCGTGATCTTAAGTTCAGACGGGGCCTCCATTCTTTTGCATTGTGTTAATATTGTTCTTGACTTGAACTTACCCCTGTATAGCGCTATACCTGGAGACTGAGTGGGTGTGTGATGCCACTGGGAGTTACCCTTCTATTTAATAGCATTGCTCATTGCCTCCATACTTATAAACTGTCTGGTCTGTGGAAGAATTACATAAATATAATAAATATTGTCTCCCACCTAATGTACACGACTCCCACGTGTCCCATATTATATCCATTCCCCCACTTAGATGGGAAACTACTGGCCTCTTACTTTTCTGTAATGATGTAAAAATATATTACAATACGCTGCGTATGAGGTGCGTGTAGGGGAAGCTCATCCTTTATAATATAATATATATATATATATATATATATATATATATATATATATACTAGCGATTCGCCCTTTAAAAAATGACGGTCAATAAAATAAAGTGTTGAAATGCTGTTTGCCACACAATGTGAGTGTACTGTGTGCCTCAACTATATAGACCCCTCTAACACACTAATGAACCCATGTAATAACACTATAAGTGCCAAGAGGGTCATCCAGGACCCTCATGACCCAAAGTGTAAGCACTACACCCTTTTAACCCGGTCACTTATGGCGGTCTATCCAGACCCTCATAAGCCTCTATTTAACTCCATCAGTCCCATAAGGGTAGTAGTATACAGATGTATCGTTCGTCAGCAATTAATTTTGACAGGTGGCCCCGCCCCTTTCATCATCATGCCCCACCCCTCCTCCCTAACCACGCCTCTTGCATCATATTGTGACTCCGCCTACTGCACATTCACTCACCCCCACCCAAAGCACCCTCATAGTCCTGAACCCCCATATTTATAGGGTTGAAATCATTTATAGAAATGTTTAATAAAATATAAATAATAGGCTACATTATTTGCTGTAGCCTAACTATAGAAATGTTTAATATAGAAATGCTTAATAAAGGTTTCACATTATGCATTGTGAACTCATTAATAGATTAAAAACACGATCTACATTATGTATTGTAGACCGGTTATAGAAAACAGACGATAAACACATTATGTGCGATTAATAATTTTTTTTATTTAAAAGCAAAAACATAAATAAATAAAAAAAATAAAAAAAAATAAAAAAAAAAAAGCTAGTAAAATTTTTATTTAAAAGAAAAATTATTGTGATTGAGAAAAATGTATGGTATCACATGCATTTTGTGCTATATGTATGGTATTTATGGCAAAACAGAAAAAATATTCAACAGTAATAATGTTTAGAAAAAAGAGACAATGTTAAAATGTGTGAATAAATGTGCAATGTAAAAAGAATAAATGCTAAAACAGAGTTAACAAAAGGATAGACATTTTTTAAGAAAAATGTATGGTACCACAGGCATTTTGTGCTATATGTATGGTATTTATGGCAAAACAGAAAAAATAACTAAATAAAAGGTATAGAAAAAATATTCACCTGTAATACAGTTTAGAAAAAAGAGACAATGTTAAAATGTGTGAATAAATGTAACATGTAAAAAGAATAAATGCTAAAACAGCGTTAACAAAAGGATAGGCATTTTTTATTTAAAAGACATAAGAATATTTGAGTATATAGTCTTTTTTTTTTTAAAAGCTGTACTTACAAGCAGCGTGTGTACACTGTAACATCCAGACCAAAATGAATGTCCACAGAGTTATTAGGGGAGTGGTTGCAAGAAACACAGAGCAGCGCGTCAGCGATGGAGGTGGGGCATTGCAAAAAAAAAACAGTTCTCTGGATGTTATGTTGGTTTATCATTGATTGATTAAAGCCAGGACAACAGTTTGTACTCATTAACAGCCTATGTCTTTACAGACAAAAAACAATTCACAGGGTCATTAGTTTGAAACATTAATAGCGTGACAAGAGGCATTTAACAGCTGTGCTTTAAATCAGAAGTCATTCACCGGTGAAATAGTCTATAATGGATCAAAGAATAAGGATTAATTCACAAGAGATACTAAAGAACTGTTATTATACACCCAAAAAATCCAGCTCTTTTGGTGGTTTGCAAAATCTGTATAATGAAGCAAAAAAACATAACTTAAAAAAAACAACAGTTGCTGATTTTTTAAGTGATCAAGACACTTACACGCTGCACAGACCGGTACGACATCATTTTAAAAGGAATAAAATTATTGTCCCGCATATAGACGCACAATTTCAAGCGTACCTTGTATCCTTGGTAGACTATTCTAAATACAATAATGGAATTAAATATATTTTGACCGTGATAGATGTCCTCTCTAAGTATGCTTGGGCTGTCGGTTTACAAAATAAGACGGGATTGGCTGTTGCAAAGGCTTTTAAAACTATATTTCAAGGCTAGCAACTGACGAGGCCAGACGTGTTGAGCTGGAGCTCCACGTTTAATACACTTTAAAAGGGCCATTTACCAAATTATTTAGCCACCTGGACACTTAAAACACCCTGCAGAGGTTCCCCCACCTCAAAGAGTATAGAGGGGTGTTTATGAGCGCCAGAAGGGGATAATACCCCATTTACCAGGGGCCTTCTGAATCGGGGCCTACTCCGGAGGGCCGTGCCCAATCGGCCTCATTAAGGGTTCCTGCTCCCTGGATCCCTCCCCTGGCCTACCCTGTTCACGAGGGTCCGGATCCCTCTGGAGGTCAGCTGCAGCGGGAGAAAACTGTGCAGGCGCGCAGTAGGAGGCAGGCAAGCAGAGAGTAGCCGGGCTGGAGCACAAACAGCAGAGGGACTAGCCTAAGCTGGCGACAGAAGGGGGTGCATAGCTCCATCCTCCCTGAAACATCACAACACAGGGCACAGAGCAGCAGAGGGCTCCAAGAAAAGGGGAAAGTGGAAGAGGCCCCTGCATGGAATCCCTATCCAGCTGAACTTTTCCCCCTGGAAGCCTGGAGGGAGAGAGTGTGGCGCTGCACTGCTGAGGACATATATAAGCAAGTACAGGGGAGAGGCTATAGAGCTGTGGGGGGAGAAGATAGCCCTGATCCAAGGAAGGGGTACCCAGGGGGGCATCAGAAGCAAATTAGCCCCAGAAAAATTAAGCAATCCGGGGCCCCTTACCCACATATCCCCATTAAAGCTCTCCCCATACCCTGGGTCCAAGCAACCCAGCCCTATCTACTAAGACTCAGAACGTTAAAAGTACACTTTGAACTGCACAGGACTGCAATGATAAAGAGTGCAGATTATCTAGCTTCACATCTATATGCTTCAGTGCTCCTAAAGTGATTTTATTGGTACCAACAGCACCGGGGTGCTTGAGATTGAACCAGGCACCTTACTACACTGTGTTATATAACGTTTTGTAACAGCACCATGAGGATTTACAATCTCACCCAAAACATTATATAAGTAGTCTCAATTGACTGCACTCTGCTCCCACCCGGTGGCAACTATCAACCACTACAGGCTTATTGTTTTCCAACATTGTATTGAACCTGCCAATATCTAGAACATCAAGGGGCCACAGCTCTCCACATTGTGCCTTCTGTCCCCCCATCAGGTCCCCCCAGTATCCCGGTTTTAAGCACACCAGGCTAACCTGTCTACAGAGACTCAGAACACTAAAATACACTTTGGACTGCACAGGACTTCAAAGGCAAAGAGTGCTATTTATCTGGCTTTGCATTTATATGTTGCAGGACTACTAATGTGACTTTATTATCACCGACACTATCAGGGTGTTTGGGACTGAACCAGACACCTTATTATATTACGTTATATACCACTCATCAACAGTTATATAAAGATATGCAGTGTCACTCACCACATTGTATAGGCAGTCTCAATTGACAATACTCTACTCCCACCCGGTGGCAGCCTCAAAGCATTGCAGGCCTTCTGTCCTTCAAGACTAAATTGAACCTGCCAATCTCTAGAACACCAAGGGACTAAAGATCTTCATACTTTGACTGCTGTCCTCCCACTCGGCTCCTCCATATACTAGAGAGAAACGGTAGTACAAAGGACTGAATTAATTCCATATCACGACGTCACATTGGGGTTAACATACTAGGTTTATCTTGGAAGATCTAAGGCAATATTTAGCCTGACACAGACTGGGCCTGGACCCTGGAGGATGTTAACACTAAACCAGTTGGCAAACACCCTGCTCACTAAAGAAAAGATGAGATAAATTTAGGGCCAACACCCCTATAAATGGGCCACCACCCCTCCTAACTCTTAAAGCGCACTTAAGAGATCCTTGCAGCAGCATTGCTACCCAGTGGGCCGGAACTCACCTCAATCTAGACCTCCTCCCCCAACTGCACAGACCAGGTCTACTGGAAAGCTCATTTCTAAACTAGGCCCCGCACCGCTCTGATCTACAATACGAAGGGCAAAAGTCATGATGGTTAGAACCAAAAAGGGTGAGGGAACCCGACGGATAACTGAACATTTCCCCTATACTACGGCTAGAAGATCCCCCCACCCAGAATCAATCTCAGGGGCTTCAGATATATCGGATGCTGAGGGCTCCCAAAAAGGGAATATGATGGATGCAAATTTATCCAATGACTCCAAAACTTGGTTTGAGAACATGCTAAAATCACAACTATCATTGGCAGTTCAAGATCTAAAACATGAAATCCAAGAATTGGGCCAGCGGACAAGTATTTTGGAATCTTCCTTGGACCAGGTCATAGACTCCCAAAGACAAGATCGAGTAGACATTGATACAAATGCAATGAAAATATGCTCTCTTGAACTCAAACTGGAGGACCTCGAAAATAGATCGAGAAGATACAATGTCAGATTCAGAGGCGTCCCAAACTCAATCACTGACCTTGAGCCGTATCTTTCAGACTTAATAAAATCAATTCTTCCAGACCCCCAGGAGGGTGAAATCGGCATTGAAAGGGCACATAGGGCACTTGGAGCATCCCCAAATCCTAACATGCCTAAAGACATCATCGCCCGCTTTCTGAGACAACACACAAGAGATCAGATTCTCATTCACGCCAGAGGTCTAGACGAAATCAAGGGTCCTGACGGCACCACCATCCAGATTTATGCAGATCTCTCACCAGCCACCCTAGCGAGCAGGGAAATGAGACCGGCTGTGGAGGTACTTATACAACATAAAATTCCTTACAGATGGGGTTTTCCTTTCAACATCCAATTTACGGTGAATGGAAACAAGTTTATCACTCAAGATGTGGAGGAATGCCAGACAATCCTTTCCTCCCTGAACTTATGGAAGGAGGGTGAAAACCCCGCCCACTGAGCCAGGAACCAAAAGAGAAGCAAGATAGGCCGGTTAGACAATGGACGGTAGTTCCTGCCTCAAAGAGACAAAAAGCTGCAAGAAACCCACAACCTCAAGCGGCGAGAGAAGGGGGTCTAAGGCAACCCGTGTAACTGACAGGCCTACATCACCAGGCTTGGGCCGGGATGCTCAAGTTGATATTGGCCAGGAAAATCCCCCCTCCAGAGAAGAGATGAGGGGACTGGCTAAGAGATAAGTTGCCTCCCTCAGAAGCCTAATGGAAACTAGAAGCCGAGGGGAGTGTGATATAGGATGGAAGCCTACTGGGTTTCTCTTAATTCACTGAATTGAATGTTTTGTGCTACACAATGCAAGGGGTGATAGGCCCATGGGGTGAGGCGGAGAGTTTTTCCCTTTTATTAAACGGGGTGTAAGCTGAGTAGTTAAAATTTAGTCTGCCTCCTAGCCAGGTCTATATGCAGGAGAACAGGATTCTCATGCCAACCAAGCGCGCTAGAGCGCAAGGAAAAAGTTTTAGTTTAGATAAAAAAGTTGAAATTGTTTTGTTTCTGTTGACACATGTATTTCTGTACATTTCCCTGAATTATGTCTTATATGTAAATGGTCTATCTCTGTTCTGCCTAGTACTCCCAAGGTCTCTCCAAGATGCAGGTGCACCTCGTCTCCTGGTCATCCCAGGGGGTCTCTCGTCTCCGGCTCTCTGGCCCTCAAACAACTTTCCCATCCTGAGCAGGAAAAATGTAAGTCATACACCAGGCACAGCACTCACAGACAGACAAGGATAAATGGCTAGGCCCGAATTTAAGATACTGTCCCATAATGTGAAGGGATTTAACTCCCCTCATAAACGGCGTAAAGCCTTTCTTACATGCAGGGAGCATCGCCCCTCAGTAATCTTTCTACAGGAGACACACTTCATGCGTGACAAACCCCCTAAATTTCTCCACAAACAATACCCACACTTCTATACAACGGGTATGTTAGCCAAGAGGGAGGGGGTAGCAATTCTCTTACACAAGGACTTTCCGTTTATACTCCAGAGTAAAAAATCAGATCCCGAGGGTCACTACCTGATTCTGACCAGGAAAATAGTCGACTCGACAGTGTCTTTAATTGCGCTATATGCCCCACCTACGAACCCTTATAACACGGTCCGGAAACTACTTATGGTACTGGAGAAAGGGGACTTTGGTAGAATTATTCTGGGAGGGGACCTAAATTTAGCGTTGGATCCCGGATTAGACAGGTCTAAGGGGAGAGTGGGGCACCACTTCCCCAGTAAGCTAAAACAACTTAAAACACAGCTAGCGAACCTGAACCTGGTAGATTCCTGGAGGGACCTTCATCCTAGGGACAGGGAGTACTCTTTCTACTCAGCCCCTCATAATTCATACTCAAGAATTGACTATATCATCATTGATGCTTCACTCTTGGATCAGACAAAGGAAGCAGAGATTATTCTGTGTACCTGGTCGGATCACTCAATAGTCAAAATTGCCCTAGACTTTGGCACAGCATACTCCCCCTCCCCCTCCCCCCCCGACATGGCGCATCAATGATACGCTACTAGCATTTCCTCAATCCAAAGATAAGATCCAGCAAGAACTTGAGATATATTTTGGGGAAAATACTAAAGGAGATGTAGGAATAAGCTGGGTGTGGGTGGCCCACAAAGCATATATTAGAGGGGTCTGCATGAAGATATCTGCTGAACATAAAAAAGCAAAACAGGGCCTGAGAGGACGCATTAAATAAAGAATTAATGAGATTGGAAAGGGCAATGCAGCAAGATAATTCTATGGGGGATAGGTCCCAGATTGAGAAAACCAGAGCGGAACTGGATATGATTCTGTCAGAGAGAACGGAGAGAGCGCTTAGAATCACACATCACAAGTTTTATAGCAAAGCAAACAAGCCTGACACTTTCCTAGCCAATAAATTAAAATCAAAGCAAAACCAATCTAGGATCTGCCAAATTAAATCACCCAAAGGGCTAGTGACCTCCAACCCCACAAAAATTCAGGACATCTTTCAGGCGTATTATAGCAAGCTATATAAAGCCTTGAACTCCCCAGCTCAGGGGGAAACACAATCACTTTTATCCTCCCTGGATCTACCTAAACTAACGGAGGAGAATGTTACTTCATTGAATAAAGCAATCTCCCAGGAGGAAGTGAGCAAAGTTATTCTAGAATCAAAATTAGGCAAAGCCCCAGGCCCAGATGGCTTTACAAACACATATTATAAGAAATTTGTCAGCACTTTAGCCCCATACTTGACCACATTATACAATACAATACTGGAGGGACGACCAATCCCCCCAGAACTCAACAAAGCTGACCTGGTATTGTTTCCCAGGGAGGGGAGGGACCCGTTAGAAGCCAAGAATTACAGACCAATTTCACTCCTTAACAGCGACATAAAGTTTCTGGCCAAAATCATGGCGGATAGGATAGCTGGGTTTCTCCCCTCCTTGGTTCACAAAGACCAGGTGGGATTTATCCCAGGGCGACAAGCAGGGGACAATATCAGGAAAATTCTGAATTTAGTCCACCATTCTAAATTAAATAACACTCCGGCCTGCCTGCTCTCTCTGGATGTAGAGAAGGCCTTTGACTCCCTGGAATGGCCTTTTCTCATGGCTATGCTAAACAAATTCGGGTTTTTAGGGAAGTTTTTAAATCTAATTCGGACTTATTACAAAGATCCTAGGGCAAATTTAAGACTCCCGGGTGGGGGGAGGCCAGCGGTCAGCATCCAGAGGGGGACGAGACAGGGGTGCCCATTGTCACCGCTCCTATTTGCGTTGGCAGTCGAGCCCCTGGCCCAATGGATTAGAGCCTCCCCAGAGATAAAGGGTATCCAAGTGGGGTCACATCATTTCAAGGTGTCACTATTTGCGGACGACTTACTATGCTCCATTTCGGAGCCTTCGACGTCGGTACCACCCCTGATGCAAAAACTTGAACACTTCGGGATGCTTTCAGGATTGAAAATTCATGTAGAAAAAACTGAAGCCTTGGCCCTAGATATACCGCTCCCGGAGAAAGATTCCCTCACACGGAGGTTTAAATTTAAATGGGCTGGGAAGGGGATTAAATACCTAGGAATTTGGCTGACAGCTAAAGTACAAGATCTATATAAAGCTAACTACCAGCCAATGTTCTGTTTACTCCAAGAGGAGATGATAAAATGGGGCAAATATAACATCTCCTGGCTCGGTAGGATTAGTTCGGTCAAAATGAACATTTTACCTAGACTGCTATATTTATTTAGATCTCTACCAATCCAGATGCATATGAAAGACCTCTCAAACTTCCAAAGCAGGGTGTTCCGTTTTATCTGGGGTGGGGGTCCCTCCAGGATTGCGAGAAATAACATGTACAAACATAAATCCAGAGGGGGGTTGGCATGTCCCAATTTAAAACTTTATTATCGAGCAGCTCAATTAGCTTTTATTCCCCAGGCCCACTTACCCGAAGCCCATCCGGCATGGATGTTTGTTGAAAGCCAAGACATGATGCCCTATACATGGGACACGGCGGTCTGGATTCACCCACTCCCAACAGAGATTAAGAAATCTGCCAATCCTATAATAAGGAACTCCGCGGCTAATATTATCTGGGCCTTCAATCATACAGACCTCCTACCCCGGATATCCCACTTAACGCCTATACTTACGCATCCACTAGCTCCGGCAGGTATCTCACAGGTCTCTTGGCAATGGTGGAAGAATAACAAACTTGATAGATTGGGAAACTGGATGAGAGATGGTCGGGTATTAACATTCGAAACTATGAGAGACGAATATGACATCCCCCTTTATGAGCACTATAACTTTTGCAGATTGAGATACTTTGTAGATAAACTACTTAGGAGTTCAGGGGTCCCCTCCCGGAATGGGTTCTCTAGAATATGTGAAAAAAAAACCTTAAAAGAGGAGTGATAGGGGAATTATACGAGGTCTTCAATACCCCAAAATCATTAGCCAAAGAAAAATACATGAGGGAATGGGAAAAGGATATAGCCAAGAACTGGGAGATTGAGACGTGGGAGACTTCCTGGGCCAATCTCATGAGGGGGTCACTAAACTATAGTGTATTAGAGACATCAATTAAAGTCCTTCATCAGGCGTATATTACCCCAGATCGACTAGCTAAATGGAGTAAGACGGAAAGTCCGAAATGCTTTAGGGGGTGCTCAGAGCTGGGCTCCTTTCACCATACTTGGTGGAGCTGCCCAAAGGTTCAGCAGTTGTGGACGGCAGTGGGTGACTTAGTGGCTAGTATCTTTGGACACCATATTGAAGTTACCCCAGAATCTAGTCTACTGGGGATTCCGGGGCCTCTCTTTCTGCCCCCCACAACAGAATCCTACAATTTATCTTTTTAGCGACGAAATCACATATTGCCAGGAACTGGAGGAAAAAGACACTTGAGATAGGGGCAGTTCGAGCTAAGATTCACTACTTAGAGGTTAATGAAAGGATTTCCCACTCAGTGGCGGATTCAATCCCTAAGTATTTAGAAATATGGGGTCCCTGGATTGGATACACTGATATTAGAATCCCTCTACTCCAATGAAGGGGGAGGAGGAGGGAAGGGCACCCTCACCTTGTTGACAGGATACAGAGGGGGCTGGGGGCCGGAGAGGAGATACCGGGAGAGGATCTGCACCGATATGGAAGAAGACAGACAGGTATGCTAGGTTGGATCAATGACAAGATCGAGATAGAGAAATGTTTTCCAATGAGGAAGGCTTAACATAGATGTGTCAGATAGAATGTTTTAGTTTAATTAGTTAGGTTAACATTTGTAAAAGTTTGCAAGCAACTCTTCCTGAATATATAAGAAAAGATAACGGGGGGGAATTGAATGGAAGGAAGATACTGAAAGACTAACAAACGCAGATAATCATACTATATCCCTCTAGAGGTAAATGAGTCAGCCAATGGATAAAATTAGGGCTTTTTTATAATATCTTTATGATCCTCTAAGTCATAGGTTAATAACGGAAGGTATTAGGAGATAACAACTTAATAACCAAAGAATAGTATAGGTAACGGATAAGTTTAGGGATACATGTTTACATAACCAAGAAAGGTCCATTATAATTCTATACATTGGTTCACCGATAATAGCACGGAGGTAAATACGGAAAAAAGGAGGAGGCAGGATACAAGGATGAGATTTCACAATTGATGTTGGGGTATTGTTTTATTACGCTCAATATTGTACAACTGTTTGCACTTTGTATTCCTGCAATAAAAAAAAAATAAAAAAAAAAAAACTATATTTCAAGATGGTCGTGTTCCATTGAAAATTCAGACAGACAAAGGCAGCGAATTTTTAAATGCAACAGTCCAAAAGCTTTTCAGACAGTTTAAAGTAAAACATTTTAGTGCAAATAACGGTGTCAAAGCGGCAATTATTGAACGCTTCAACAGAACTTTAAAATCAAAAATGTGGCGTTATTTTACACGTTTCAATACCTTTAGATATATAGACGTATTACAAGATCTTATAAAAAGTTATAATAATACGTACCACAGAACTATTTGTTGCAAACCTGTTGAGGTAACACATGAAAATTCACTAAAGATCTGGAAAAAATTTATGGTGTATATTTAAAAACTACAAAATTAAAGCCGACCTTAAAAATAGGGAACCAAGTCAGAATATCAAAACATAAAGGCGTCTTCAGCAAAGGCTATGAACAGAATTTCACAGATGAGATATTTATCGTGAATAGTATAAATACAAAGGGGGTGAAGCCTGTTTATCAACTAAAAGATTTGTATGATGAGCCAATAGAAGGATCATTTTACCCTGAAGAGCTTCAGAAAATAAAACAAGATTATAATCGCGTTTACAGAGTTGAGAAGCTTTTGAAAAGTAAAAACGTTAGAGGTAAATTATATTATTACATAAAGTGGGTTGGATACCCCAAAAAATGTAATAGCTGGATAGAAAGTCAACAGTTAACCAATATTTAAGTTTCTTAAGAATGGAGGAATCAGCATTTTATGTGACATTACCGAGCAACGCATCTTTCAATACTTTTCCGGATAATGATATAGCCCGTTATACAACAAAACTGGCCAAGCCTATAACTCTGAAAGGCGAATGGGAAGTCGCGCTAACAGAGATACAGTATGCACATACCTGGAACACTTTTGAAAACTCAGATGGTAACATATTTGTATTTAAAAATTATTCAGTTGTCACCCAATTGTATGTGAAAGCCGGCTTTTATGGCAGTATGGAAGAACTGGTTAAAGCTATAAACAATACGATAGAAAAGGTGAGAATACCTATGGTTGATTTGAGATTAGACAAAATAGAAGATGTAAAAAAGATGGGCATTGATTTAGGATTAAAATACGATCCTTTAGACAGAATTGTATCCATCATTCAGCGCACACAATATTCACTTATTACAAGTGACAGATTAACAAAAATATTAGGTATGGATACCAATGATACAAAAGTATCCCCAAGAGGGAAGGAGCCCTGCGACATAAACTCCGGTTTCTATACGATGTTTGCTTACACCGACATCATTGAACATCAGCGCTGAGCGATAGTTTTGTACCCTTACTGAGAACAGTCGAGATAATGGGTAAAAATAATGAAATTGTCACACAACGTTACACAAAACCGGATTACATGCCTGTGTGTAAACACCATTTTGACACTCTGACTACTGAAAAAAAGAACGATCAGAATAAAAACGTGTCATTTAAGTTTGGGAAGTTGATCGTCAAGTTACACTTTAGACCGCGCAAGACGTCTATGTATTAAAGGTTAAGATGGTCGATATGAAGGCTTACAGGGATCCACTTGTATACAGTAATTATTATAGAGCACAGGCTGGGAATGGATTACCTGTTTTCGCGGTAGCCCCCACATGTATGGACGGGGGCTAGGAGGTGTCTTTCGGAATCTGTTTAGAATGGCGGTGCCTTTGTTTAGACGCGGTATAGAAATTGTTAAACCGCATGTAAAATCAGCAGCTCGTAATATAGCAAAGGATGTTGTAGGCCGTGTTTCAACAGCTGTCATGAATAAAATGAATAGCGATGAACAGAAAGGCTCTGGTATAGTCTATATAAGTAATAAGCGTAATAAAAGGAGACGTGAAGTAGCGTACCCGCCAAGAACACCCAAGCATTTAAACAAAAAGACCCGGCGCAACACAAAAAAGAGACAGAGGTTTACAAACCGTGCAACAGACGACATCTTCTAAGAAACATATAACAGAGTATTATGGCCTCCATAAATAACGGATCCATGGAGTGTGCCAAGTCAGAACTGGATATTTTCCAAATACAGCCGACACAGACCAGTATAGAAAAATGCCTATATGTTGAAGTACAGCCCCTAACAGCGATTACTGAGAACGCGCCACTAGAATTTTATATTTCAGGAAGCGGTGATCACTATTTTGATTTGAACAATACGCTACTGTACGTAACCTGTAAAATTGTAAAACAGGATAATACACCAGCGCCCGATGGGGCCCGCATAAGCCTGATCAACTACCCTGTATGTACGCTGTTTAACCAACTTGATGCGACATTAGGCGATCCAATGACCTATACGCGTACCGTGCGTACATTGAAGCGATTCTCAATTACAATTCTGATGCATTATCTGCACCGTTCACAGCCGGTCACCATCAGGACAGGGGCCTTGACGGTGACAATGCCGGTTTTACAAAAAGGTCCCATATGACAGCGAGAGGAAAAACTGTAGAACTGATTGGTAAACTACACGCTGATTTGTTTTTTCAAGAGAAACTGATGTTAAATGGTTTAGATCTAAAAATAAAACTTACCAGAAATAAGGATCCATTCTGTATAATGTCTGCTGAAGCAGATCCTTATAAAGTACAAATTCTAAGCGCATCTCTCTTTGTGAAAAGAGTCCAAATATCACCGGCGGTGCGAATGGGTCACGCACAGGGTCTACAGGGAGTGCAGAATTATTAGGCAAATGAGTATTTTGACCACATCATCCTCTTTATGCATGTTGTCTTACTCCAAGCTGTATAGGCTCGAAAGCCTACTACCAATTAAGCATATTAGGTGATGTGCATCTCTGTAATGAGAAGGGGTGTGGTCTAATGACATCAACACCCTATATCAGGTGTGCATAATTATTAGGCAACTTCCTTTCCTTTGGTAAAATGGGTCAAAAGAAGGACTTGACAGGCTCAGAAAAGTCAAAAATAGTGAGATATCTTGCAGAGGGATGCAGCACTCTTAAAATTGCAAAGCTTCTGAAGCGTGATCATCGAACAATCAAGCGTTTCATTCAAAATAGTCAACAGGGTCGCAAGAAGCGTGTGGAAAAACCAAGGCGCAAAATAACTGCCCATGAACTGAGAAAAGTCAAGCGTGCAGCTGACACGATGCCACTTGCCACCAGTTTGGCCATATTTCAGAGCTGCAACATCACTGGAGTGCCCAAAAGCACAAGGTGTACAATACTCAGAGACATGGCCAAGGTAAGAAAGGCTGAAAGACGACCACCACTGAACAAGACACACAAGCTGAAACGTCAAGACTGGGCCAAGAAATATCTCAAGACTGATTTTTCTAAGGTTTTATGGACTGATGAAATGAGAGTGAGTCTTGATGGGCCAGATGGATGGGCCCGTGGCTGGATTGGTAAAGGGCAGAGAGCTCCAGTGCGACTCAGACGCCAGCAAGGTGGAGGTGGAGTACTGGTTTGGGCTGGTATCATCAAAGATGAGCTTGTGGGGCCTTTTCGGGTTGAGGATGGAGTCAAGCTCAACTCCCAGTCCTACTGCCAGTTCCTGGAAGACACCTTCTTCAAGCAGTGGTACAGGAAGAAGTCTGCATCCTTCAAGAAAAACATGATTTTCATGCAGGACAATGCTCCATCACACGCGTCCAAGTACTCCACAGCGTGGCTGGCAAGAAAGGGTATAAAAGAAGAAAATCTAATGACATGGCCTCCTTGTTCGCCTGATCTGAACCCCATTAAGAACCTGTGGTCCATCATCAAATGTGAGATTTACAAGGAGGGAAAACAGTACACCTCTCTGAACAGTGTCTGTGAGGCTGTGGTTGCTGCTGCACGCAATGTTGATGGTGAACAGATCAAAACACTGACAGAATACATGGATGGCAGGCTTTTGAGTGTCCTTGCAAAGAAAGGTGGCTATATTGGTCACTGATTTGTTTTTGTTTTGTTTTTGAATGTCAGAAATGTATATTTGTGAATGTTGAGATGTTATATTGGTTTCACTGGTAAAAATAAATCATTGAAATGGGTATATATTTGTTTTTTGTTAAGTTGCCTAATAATTATGCACAGTAATAGTCACCTGCACACACAGATATCCCCCTAAAATAGCTAAAACTAAAAACAAACTAAAAACTACTTCCAAAAATATTCAGCTTTGATATTAATGAGTTTTTTGGGTTCATTGAGAACATGGTTGTTGTTCAATAATAAAATTAATCCTCAAAAATACAACTTGCCTAATAATTCTGCACTCCCTGTATTAACAGGGAATGCAAAATACGCTCTGGATAGAGTCGGCCTTAAAATTTACTCCGTGGCTGCAGGAAGCCGTGGAGGCAACCAGGAAAATCTATTCTTGGGCCAGCTGCCAAAACTTGTTGTTATAGGCTTTGTAGACAATGATGCGTTTTCAGGAGCATACGACAAAAATCCGCTATGCTTCAAACACAACAATGTAAATTTTGCAGCATTGTATTTGGATGGTGAGCAGATACCAACAAAACCTTTTCAACCAGACGTTGAAAATGGAAATGCTATCAGAGAATACATGGCCCTTGTACAAATGGCTGGAAAACAAAGTTCTGATACAGGAGTACTCATAGATCGAGAAGAACTTGTGAGCGGTTATACTCTGTTTGCTTTTGACCTGGAAGCTGATCAAGAGCGCGGCGCTCATTTCTCACTGATTCGTAGCGGAAATCTCAGAGCTGAAATACGATTTTCAGGAGCTTTAGACAGAACTGTTAATATGCTCATATACAGTGTATTTGATAATGTTATTGAGATCAACCAAAGGAGAGACCTGTGAATAAAGCCATGAATACATTGCAAATACTAAGTAGTTTAAATAGGGATACATACGCCGGACCGATATTTAATGGCGTATATCCCTGTGATATATTACCAAAGTACAAACTGTTAAAAAGACCCGTCGGGTTTATCATCAATACACATCCGCACAATCTACCTGGCGAACATTGGATAGCCGTCTTTATTGATGAAACGGATACTGGTTATTTCTTTGACTCTTGCGGAATTCAACCCGATAATGATGTATTTCATAAAGACATTTTAAAATTTCTAAAAATAAATGTGAAACATATTCTATTTCAGAACAGACAATTACAAGACGCCTTTTCAATTGTGTGTGGCGAATTCTGTATTTTTTATTGTATGTCTAAGGGTATGACTTTTCATACATTTCTTAGCCACTTTTCAAAAGATTTAAAACAAAATGGTTTGTTAGTTTCACATTTTGTAAGAAAATGTGAACATAAGTTGAATGTTAGAAATATGTATAGTGACAATATACAGAAATGCATAGCTTGTAAAAATGTGTAAAAGTAGCTAATTTATCAGAAAGTACGCCAAAGTTAACAACTGTGTATGTGTTACATTGAATAATATGTATACCGCTTTTATATTTTAAAAACTTAGCTATACTGTGTATATTAATATTTTCAATAAAGCGTATTATTTTCTATTTCATAACATGTTTCTTTATTTCATACATTATAAAATAGTTTATCATATCAGTGATAAAAGACTTTAAAGGTCATAAAGGTTACTGGTTGATTGAGAATCTGCCCAGACATGTCCGGTTTAAAAAATAAAAATAAAAAAAGGGGTGTAGATCCGGCCAATAAAAAGCGGTTGTGGTATCTTTACAAGATCACAACACATTTACAAAACATAGAATCGCCACCAAAAAGCAACATTAAAGCCATGGAGAACGCGTCTAGTTATACTAAGGGAAGCCTCTTCTTTTATTGTTTTATATAAGTTATGTTGTTGCGTGTGTGTTTGCTTGTATATCTTTCAGTTATTTAAATGTAATCTGTTTTGTATGTTTATATGATACAATAGCTTTTTTTCAATGAGTTTAACAATGTATCTGTTATTATAGTTAGAACAAATTGTTTATCACTATTTGTACGCAGAAATAGATTTTTAAAAGCGAGTGATATGTGTACGGTGTTTTTGTAACCATAAATATATTTTTAAAAAGATAACTGTTTGTGTATTTGTACGCATAAATATATTTAAAAACAAAAACGTAGGTTCGTTTAATGTGCATTGACATTTCTAGATGTTATTTTTAAAGATTTGATTTATTTATTTTATTTTTACAGTTATGTCCTTATGTATGTTTGTTGTAAAGTTATATATAGTTGATAAAAATAATATATCTATATCATTTTAACGATAATTACTTTATGTTTTCTGTTTAATGTGTGTTTTTTAAACAAGCAGAACATTCTGTATTTTAAATTACTGTTACAATATCCACAATCTTGTTTTTAGAAAACAGCTATCCAGGAATATATTGATGAGTTTATGTTGCAGCAACAACAACAAGATAACACAACAACTAAATATGTGTAAAATTAAATAAATGATGTGCTAATATGATAATCATATATACATAGGTGATTACATGGATAGCGGCGATTTGGAGTTGTTGGATATAATAGAAAATGAAGCCAAGATGACTTCCGTACAGCCATTAACCGGTTGGTCTAAAATCTGCTAAATGTAACTGTTTTGTATATTATTGTTTTCATAAATATGTCTTTTATATTCTATTACATTTTCAGTTTTGGGTATTACGACTGACGTACCAGAAACTGTTCAAAACCAATCAGCCTGTAACACACAATCCGGGAAACCTACAGGCACGAGAAAAGCTCAAGATAACCACAAAACCTGTAAAAAAGCATCTTCTAAAACTGGTAATATATTTATACACTGTATAAGAATGTCGTGTTTAACAGTTTATTTTAATATTTTGATAACAAATATCATTTATTTCACAGTACCGCAAAAGAACAAGAATATTAAACAGCGACGCACAGTTACGACAATAACATACGACGATGAACAACCCTCCACGTCCGGTTATGCTGTTACGAGGACTTGTGCCCCCATGACAGCAGCGGTTCAAACACAGACGCCTCTTAGACCGGTCGCCAGAACTAAAGGCGAATGCATATACATAATGTATAGACCTTTTACACGTTTAAGTTATTAATAAGTGTTCTACTTTCAACAGGTCCAAGATCTATAGCACAAGAGTTTGAGAATCTGGACCCTGTAGCGCCACATACAGGGCCATCAAGAATAAAATGCGGAAACCCCTACAAGCAGATGCCAAATGCGTATGAAACATCGCCTGTGTCAACGCTGATGACACCAATAATAGACGCCTATGTGAGTATAAAACCATTACACTTATCAGGCACACCGACAGATACACCACAAAAATATTACAGTGTCAAAAGAAAATGTGATGTACCTATTATAGGCTCCAGAAAACGTCGCATTGAACCCCTACAAAATATTACAAATGCTATTAACCAACATAGAGTTATCAACACTAAGCGACCAGGATATTTTGGCATCACAGATTCACTACAAAATTCTGTTAAACAAACTTCAAGTGAAGTTAAGCTGGTGCACAACAGCGTACAGGTTCTGCTAAACAGACGACAGGATAGACGAGACAAATGACAGTATAGAGGCTATAGAAAGTTTAGACACAGCTAACAGATTAGACGCCTATGATTGTTTAGACACCGACAATCGCTTAATTGCTCTGGAGAATTTAGACACAGACCGGAGATTAGCGGAGACAGACCGGAGATTAGCGGAGACAGACCGGAGATTAGCGGAGACAGACCGGAGATTAGCGGAGACAGACCGGAGATTAGCGGAGACAGACCGGAGATTAGCGGAGACAGACCGGAGATTAGCGGAGACAGACCGGAGATTAGCGGAGACAGACCGGAGATTAGCGGAGACAGACCGGAGATTAGCGGAGACAGACCGGAGATTAGAGGAGACAGACCGGAGATTAGCGGAGACAGACCGGAGATTAGCAGAGACAGACCGGAGATTAGCGGAGACAGACCGGAGATTAGCGGAGACAGACCGGAGATTAGCGGAGACAGACCGGAGATTAGCGGAGACAGACCGGAGATTAGCGGAGACAGACCGGAGATTAGCGGAGACAGACCGGAGATTAGCGGAGACAGACCGGAGATTAGCGGAGACAGACCGGAGATTAGAGGAGACAGACCGGAGATTAGCGGAGACAGACCGGAGATTAGCAGAGACAGACCGGAGATTAGCGGAGACAGACCGGAGATTAGCGGAGACAGACCGGAGATTAGCGGAGACAGACCGGAGATTAGCGGAGACAGACCGGAGATTAGCGGAGACAGACCGGAGATTAGCGGAGACAGACCGGAGATTAGCGGAGACAGACCGGAGATTAGCGGAGACAGACCGGAGATTAGCGGAGACAGACCGGAGATTAGCGGAGACAGACCGGAGATTAGCGGAGACAGACCGGAGATTAGCAGAGACAGACCGGAGATTTGCGGAGACAGACCGGAGATTATCGTTTTTTGAGAGTACGTACCAATCTTTTCTACAGAAACAGGGTAAAAACAAACAAAAAAAATGACTAGGCATGGTTGGACGGGGTTTAGGGCACAGACGCCGTTCTGTAGTGTCACACCGAATCAGGGGTGTAAAAAAGGCTTTAAAGGTATTGACAAAAAGTATGAAACACTCTAATATGGTTAGTTTCCCAAAACCCAATACTGGATGTACAACAACAGGAATTACCACTACCCCTTGTAGACCAGTCACCACCGCCAGCACCAATTGTAGAACCTGAGCCCGCAGAAAATGTTGTAGTACCGGCTGTAGATAATAACATTGATGAACAGCCGGTGTTCTTAGAGCACATAGCCAGATACCAAAGACATTTTGATAACTTTCGTGGTGTTATGTTTTTTGAACATTTCAGATTTGTAAATCTTGACAAAATTCAATCATTTACAGAAGCTATAACGGCTATACATAATGCGGTACAGACGCCATTACAACAGATTTTACGGAGTGCTAGGCAGGGTGACCTGATACAAATGAGGTTGGAAGGTGGTGGCCTGAATAATCCTTTATACTCTGTGAGGCGGTACAGGGATGTCATAAATGCTGAAGTATTTCTAAATGATATAGCAGGCCTGTTACAAAGCAATACAGAGTTTCTTGGCAGTGAAGCTTTAAAATTAGTTGTCATAATTGTCAGAAACAGAGCAGGTGGGGTTGTGCGGCGTAGAAAACTACGCTCCATAACATATAGCTCAATCATCCATAAAAAAGCACAGTGGCTCTTTAATTTCAACAACTATGACAATTATTTATGCTTTGCCGCCAGTCTGTTGGCGCTTTTACAAGAGGCTGACACTAGTGATGCTGTATTACTTGAGCAGGCCAAAGAAATACACAAAACACTTTGTATACCTGACGGCTATATGGTTAGTTTCACTTAAATGTAACGATTAAAATACTCTACCACAACCTGGGGTCTTGGCGTTACTTTCATGCTGATGAGCCCTGTAAAGACAAAGTATTGTTTATACTGCACCATGATGATCATTATTACGGTATAAAGAATATGAAAGCCTTTATTGGTCAAGATTACTTTTGCCAGTATTGTCACTCTGTTTACCATCACAAGAATGACCACACTTGCAAATATTTCTGTAAAGCTCGTCACGAGGGATTGTGTGGAGGTTAAGATTGAAATAATCGGGTGTAGAAGTTGTAGAGTATTTTGCCGTTCAAGTGATTGTTTGAAGACCCACTCTATGTTAGCGCAGTCTGGTAAAATAGAGTGCGTTGCCAAACAATATTGTGAAAAGTCTTACAGATATGTCAAGAAAGACGATGACCATGACTGCAACCCGCCAAAATGTCCTATTTGCCGTGCACACATTAACGATTTTGACAAACATCTTTGTTACGTGAGCCCTTACAATCCACCAGAAATACCATCAAAATACATCATTTATGACTTTGAATGCATGCAGGAAACAGGCGCACACAACCTAATTATATTTACGTCCTTAGATGGTGAAAAGTCATGGGAATTTTTAGGGTGTTCATTGTCTACAAAATTTTGTAGACTGTTTCATAAAAACTAAATTTGTAGCTTACACATTCATAGCACACAATGCTGGTCGTTATGACTTATTTTGTGGTCCAACAATTGATTAAAGAGAAGTTAAAAATAAGTCTGTTGGCCCAGGGTGGTAAATTACTCTGTGTCACCGTCGACGATCTTGAGATCAGGTTTATAGACTCTCTAAATTTTCTTCCCATGAAACTCAGTAAATTGCCAAAAGCCATGGGATTTGCCGGTGCTAAGGGCCATTTTCCACATTTTTTCAATACAGTTCAAAATCAGAACTATGTAGGACCACTACCGGCTATAGATTTTTGCGGCGTTGATTACATGATGCCTGACGAGAAAAATGAATTCATGAACTGGTATGAGGAGAATAAGTTTCAAATATTTGACTTTCAAACCGCACTTAAATCCTATTGCCAGCAAGATGTTGACATTTTGAGGGAGGCTTGTAAGCGCTTTAGTAACAATGTTAAAGAACTGACACTAAAAAAGAGACTTAAGCGCAATGCAGATGGTAATATGGTAGCGACTGTCGTGTTTATCGACCCCTTTCAGCTCACCACATTAGCCTCGGTGTGTATGGCTATGTTCAGATACAACTTCTTACCAAAAAACACTATAGCCATTGTATCACAAAACACAAAACACGCTACTCTACACCCGCCATACAATGGTTGATGTACGTAGCACACAAAGAGGACATAACCATACAACACGCTTTGAGAGGTGGTGAAAAGAAAGTCGGTGACTACTATCTGGACGGTTATGCACTGGTAAATGGTGTACATACGGCTTTTACATTTCAGGGATGTTTTTACCACGGGTGCCCTATTTGTTACAATGAGCATAATTCAAACAATGTCACAAAATCAACATATGGCCAATTGTATTACAAGTCTACAATCAAAAAAATGCTTTTGCTAAAATTGGGCTATGATGTTCGTGAGCTTTGGGTACATGACTGGTTAAACATGTTAAACTCAGATGAAGAGCTAAAGGCCTTTCTTCATAAAAATCAGTTCCCACAACCCATGGATCCTAGAGACGCTCTTTATGGCGGTCGCACAAATGCTATTAAATTGTACCACAAAGCGGCACCTGGTGAAACCATTCACTACTACGACTTTACTAGTTTATACCCATTTGTTAACAAGACCAAGACATACCCTGTAGGACATCCAAAAATCGTTGATGAAAACTTCAGGGATATAAACGGCTACTCTGGCATTGCCAAAGTAAAGGTTTATCCACCAAGAGCTTTGTTCTTCCCTGTACTGCCTTTAAAATTAAACCGTAAACTCATGTTTACACTGTGTCTCAAATGTGCCACAACCAATCAGGAGACACAGTGCTACCATAGTGATGAAGAGCGCGCTCCGACAGGTACATGGCGCACTATGGAAATTCAGTTAGCCGTTGAAAAGGGTTATAAGGTTTCTAAAATTTATGAAGTTTGGCATTTTGACAAATACACTTCAAATTTGTTTGAACCCTACATAAAACTACACCTTAGGGGTAAACAGGAGGCTTCAGGTTATCCCAGTTGGGGTACAGATGATGAAAAAAAACAACAGTATATACGTGATTACGCTGAAAAAGAAGGCGAGCAGTTACAACCCAATCAAATAGAAATTAACCCTGCAAAAAGGCAAATTTCAAAACTATTTCTAAATTCTTTGTGGGGCAAATTCGGCCAAAGGTGTAATTTACCAAACACAGCCATTGTTACCGACCATGATGTGGTGTTCAAGTATGCTTTTTTACCGTACTATGAAGTGTCTGCTTTAGACTTCATAGATGATGAAACAGCTATGCTTAGTTGGAAGTACGCTAAAGAGCGCTATACTGTGAACAAGAATGTCAATATTTTTATAGTCTGTTTTACTACGACTTACGCCAGACTTGAATTGTACAGACTTATGGACGTACTTAAAGAGCGCTGTCTCTATCATGATACTGATTCTGTAATCTTTGTCAGCAGAGCTGGTGACAACAATCCGCCTCTTGGTGATTATCTAGGGGAGCTGACTAGCGAGCTACCCGAGGAGACACATATTACAGAATTTGTTTCTGCAGGCCCCAAGACTTATGGGTACAAATTGTCTAACGGTAAAACAAGCTTAAAAGTAAAAGGTATAACCCTGAACGCTGCAAACAACCAGCTCATTAACTTTGAAAGTTTAAAGGACATGGTTTTGGATTACCCGTTAAACCCTAATGTAGAAACACAACAAAAGGTTGTCGTAGAACAACCGGGCATTGTGAGGAATAAGAAGTTGTGGCAGATAGAGACGCGTCCTTTGAGAAAGACCCAGAAGTGTGTATACACGAAACGGCTGTTAGCAGACGATTTTACGACGTTGCCATTTGGTTATTGATCAGGACGTACCATGGACACGCCACTACAGCATCCTCTCCTGTATATTAGCAGGACCATCCAGCTCAGGAAAAAGCTATTTTGTTAAGCAATTATTACAACACTCTGATACACATTTGTCACATAAGCCTGATAATGTTGTATGGTTTTATGCTTGCTGGCAAAAAATGTATGATGAATTGTCACACATTAGATTTATAGAAGGATTGCCGGATACTTTTGTGGATGATGAACTGTTTCCAACTGATAAAATTAATCTGGCGGTTATTGATGACTTGATGGAAGCCGCGAGCCAGAATTCTGAAATTGAAAAAGCCTTCACCAAATATGTGCATCACAGGACCTGAGCATCATGGACCTTGGACAGAATGTGTTTTGTCAGGGTAAAAAGAGTCGAACAATTAATTGAAATACTAAATATATGGTACTTTTCAAAAATCCTAGAGATAAATTACAAATCAGCACTTTAGCAAGACAGATGTATCCTGGTAAATCACAATTCTTTCTAGAAGTTTTTGAAGATGCTACACGGCAGCCTTATGGTTATTTATTAGTAGATTTAAGATCTACAACACCCGATGAGTATCGTCTAAGAACAGGACTCCCCCCCCCCCCCCGACATGCCTGCTGTATACATCTTTAAAAAGACATATTCTAAAAAGCGTACACTTTAACTTACACCTCATTCTCTTTCACGCCGGTCATCAGTAAACATGTCTGACCGTCTGAAGCGCAATTGGGACCTTTTAAAAGCATTAAAGAACGCAAAACCAGGTCATAGAAAAGCTTTTTTGTGTGGTTCATCTAATGATTTAATTGCCGCTATATGTGATATAGCCCTGAATGTTCTTAAGGGCAGATTACCTTTAACACCGCGGCAGAAAGGAGTGTTTAAAAAGTGGCGCCGCCCTATTAAAACACTAAGTAATAAAAAATACTCCATTGGTAAAAAGAAGGCCCTGGTGAAGCAATCGGGAGGATTTATAGGGTCTCTTCTAGGCTTCGCTATACCTTTACTGACAGGTCTATTGACCAATCGCTAATGGAGTATGCAGAGAAAATGTACCTGGTTCCAAAACAAGATTTAGATCATATAAGACCCACAGACGCCTGATACGGACATACGCACGGCTGTAACAAATAGACTGGATGTAGAGATTGCTGAGATACTGCAGAATCCAAATGCCAGAGGATGTAAAGATAAAGAAATACTCATCTGTGTGTATGTTAAACAGAATACTGGTGAAAATATCTCTAAAGCTTTTAACACCTCAGGTTGGTTCATTTAATACAGAAAGTCCACAGGAGCAGGATTCTTCTGAAAAAGGTGACGGTATAATTCGTGAGGTTCTTGGTAATGTAAATGACCGTTTTAAGAGAAACGCTGAACTACTTTTAACTAAAATGTTACACTCCAAGAACATAACATCTTGGAACATGAAAGGCGAGTTTATTTACAAAGACCAGTTGGTGCCTGGTTCTAACATACTAGATTTAGTATGTGGCGTAACACAAAGCCATAAGGTCACAGTGCATAAAACATTACCGGGCTGGGGCGATTTTTTAAAGGCTATGGCCGAATTAAACATACCATCAACAGTTGTTGGAAATTCTATAAACCGTGAAATGTATGAACGTTTAAAAATACAAACTTAGTGGATTTGGCCCAGGTTTATCACAACAACGGAAAGAGTTCAGTTTGCGTACAAACCCGTACGCCCGGCAATCATCGCCTTACGGATCACTGTTACCTCGGAAAAAAACACAGACACTTTTTCAACCGGCTCAGTGGCTGAGTTTATAAATGTTTTGTATATATTTTTTATTATCTTTTGTATATGTGTATATATATATATATATTTTTTTTTTTTTTGTACCTGTGCTGTTAAAAATGTTGTAACGTGTACTCTCATCATTATACCTTTTTTTTTTTTTTGCTTTTAAAAACAAAAATGTTATTAATTGCACATAATGTGTTTATCGTCTGTTTTCTATAACCGGTCTACAATACATAATGTAGATCGTGTTTTTAATCTATTAATGAGTTCACAATGCATAAATGTGAAACCTTTATTAAGCATTTCTATATTAAACATTAGTTAGGCTACAGCAAATAATGTAGACTATTATTTATATTTTATTAAACATTTCTATAAATTATTTCAACCCTATAAATATGGGGGTTCAGGACTATGGGGGTGCTTTGGGTGGGGGTGAGTGAATGCGCAGTAGGCGGGGTCACAATATGACGCAAGAGGCGTGGTTAGGGAGGAGGGGCGGGGCATGATGATGAAAGGGGCGGGGCCACCTGTCAAAATTAATTGCTGACGAACGATACATCTGTATACTACTAAGGGTATAGTATGACCATTATGGGCCTGTTACAACCCAACATTAACCACATAAGTGCCATGATGGTACTCAAGGACCATCATGACACTAAGTATAAACACTACACTGCACTATACCCCCCAATAAAACATTAAATATCAACTAAACACAATCTACACTAACCTATTAACACCTACACTACCTACCTACCCCCTAATAACCCCCCACCACTCTAATTACAGAAAACAAAAAAAAACTAAAAATAAAAAATCTACATTACATAAAATAAAAAACCTGAATCACAAAAAAAAAATGTACATTACAGAAAATAAAAAAACCTAAGTCACAAAAAATAAAAAAAGGAACATTACAGAAAATAAAAAAATACATTACAACCGCCCCCCCCCCCCCGCCCCACTACAGAAAAAAAAAAACATTTACACACCTGAAAAGGAAATACATATAATACATACAATACAAATAAAATAAAACAATTAAGACCACTTAACCTTTGCAGATGTCCCTTCAGAGCAGCCACCTAGGGTAAAAAAGATTTAAAAAATTACTACACGTTTACATAAAATAAGTAAACATAGTACATATTCTAAATATTCTACTCACCTTTCCAGCATGTCCCCGTCCTTCTTCTTTTCTTCTTCTCCGGCGCAGCTCCTGTTAAAAAAAACATAATATTAGTACTACATACATAAACATAAAACAAAGTAAAATAAACATAATATACATTGTACTTACCTTCCCGCGATGTCCCCGGCCTCCTCCTCTTAAGCCACGGATGGGCCCTGGAACAATCCGCGCTGTAAAAGAAAAAATATTTAAAAAAAATAACAGAGATCCGCACTCCCGCATGTCCCCGAAGCTAATTAGCCTCCTACAGAGTTTTCTCAAAGAAAATTGGCAATGGTGGCTTCTGATTGGCTGAAAAGGCTGTCTATCAAATTCAACCAATCAGAAGATGACAATGTGTGAGCCAATGAGAAAGGGATACACCCCAAAATACCACACTGATTGCATAACGCACCTGTCAATCTTTATTTGAACCAATCAGATGGCTTTATTGCCATCAGCCAATCACAATGGGATACACCCCCACGGGGTGATTGGCTGAAGACATCTGCACCTTCTCATTGGCTGTGTAACGGAATTGGAACACGCAGTCCAATATCTCCACTGATATACGGTAAAATACCCAAGAGGCACTACAGTCTCACCATTCCCGACCTCCCATATTGGATGACACACAATTTGGGAGTCAAATGAATACTACTTTATTTTGTTGTGCAGAAATATTTATACACATCTCTTCCCACAGGCAATACACATCCCCCATAGTTGGCCACACAATACACATAAAGAGACAATAGGTGTGGTCACACCTCCCTGAGGCTACCTGGCAACTTTGATACAATCAGACATAGATTAGATCATCCTTCCCTTTGTTCTTATGTCTCACAATGAAAACACTTTATACAATAGACTTTCTTATCTTATGAGTCTCTGTAATAGGATTATCTATTAGCCTAGTAGCTGTAATATTCTGAGCCAATATATTCTGTAGAACATAAACCAACATACATACAGTATAGCAATGTGATCATATTTTAACCAAGAATTAAATACCCATAAAACAGGGTAAAACAGTGATGGGTTCCGTTACAGGCTGTAATACTGATTGACATTGACAACAGCCAATGAGAAGGCGCAAATGCCTTCAGCCAATCAGTACATGGGGGTGTATTCAATTGTGATTGGCAGAAGGCATCTGCCTTTTGTGATTGGTTTAAATAAAGATTGACAGTTGCATTATCCAATCAGTGTGGGATTTTAGGGTGTATCTCTTTCTGATTGGCTCACACGTTGGCGCCTTCTAATTGGGTGAATTTGATAGACAGCGTTTTGAACCAATCAGAAGGCGCCATTGCCTATTTTCTTCCGGAAAAGGCTCCGGGAGGCTCATTAGCGTCGGGTAGGTAGGGTATTTTTTTTTTTTTTTTTACGGGTTCTTTAAGGACCTTTACGGCCCTTTAAGGACCCGTAAGTCAAGAATTTTGAATTTTCATTGCAGCGGGGGGTCAATGTGGGGTTAATGCGGGTTTCCGAGCTTATCTCGGATCCCTTCTTGGGTAAGTTGTACATCGCTGGGCGGTCCGGGGTCGTGGAGCCTCGTTTTCGTTTTTTTCAGCAGCCATTCTTTCTCTCGCTTAGGGGATTTTCGTGTGTCTAAACTCGAAAATTTGGACTTAAATTGAGGTGTAAGTTCACTTGCAGAGGTCCTGGGTGCCCCACTTGCTATGGGTAAGCTTTTTATGTATTTTTTGTGGGTATTTGGTGTGTTTTGACTATTTTTAGGTGCGCGCGGTTCGGCCGTTATGGTTGTATTTTTGCGAGGCTCGCCGGGATCTATACACCAACATACACAAGATCAGTCTGAAGTAACTAAGTTATATTAGTAGTTTATATGTAAAATGATCCAACGATGGAGGATATATAGTGTTATCTGTCATAGTATATTATTATATAAACACAATCATATATATTGTAAGATGGGGACAAAGATGGCGCCCCAAGTACACGCCGTGTTATTGCTTCATTTACATCTTGACATAACATAAGTGCCCTGGAGTGCGGCCGCATGATGTGTATCAGGGGTATATATATATGTATATAAGATTAGGAGCCAGGCAGATTTGATTGGAGCCAGGATTTCTATTATGAACTACTAACCTATAAAGTAATAATCCAGATGTCAAGTTGTAGGAGCCCTGGAATAGATAGATAGATAGATAGATAGATAGATAGATAGATAGATAGATAGAGGGATAGATAGATAGAGGGATAGATAGATAGAGGGATAGATAGATAGATAGATAGATAGATAGATAGATAGATAGATAGATAGATAGATAGATAGATAGATAGAGGGATAGATAGATAGATAGATAGATAGATAGATAGATAGATAGATAGATAGATAGATAGATAGATAGATAGATAGATAGATAGATAGAGGGATAGATAGACAGATAGATAGAGGGATAGATAGACAGATAGATAGAGGGATAGATAGATAGATCGATAGATCGATAGATCGATAGATCGATAGATAGATAGATAGATAGATAGATAGATAGATAGATAGAGGGATAGACATACAGATAGATAGACAGATAGATAGATAGATAGATAGATAGATAGATAGATAGATAGATAGATAGATAGAGGGATAGATAGACATAGAGGGATAGATAGATAGATAGATAGATAGATAGATAGATAGATAGATAGATAAAGGGATAGATAGATAGATAGATAGATAGATAGATAGATAGATAGATAGATAGAGGGATAGATAGATATAGAGGGATAGATAGATAGATAGATAGATAGATAGATAGATAGATAGATAGATAGATAGACAGACATACAGATAGATATTTCCCATGATCCTCAGGCTCTGTACATATAGATATATATAGCCCCCATATACATATTGTATCTATCCTGGGAATATAACTATATACTGCATGGAATGAGTGATATTTAGTGTGGGGGAGGGGTCCCATTTACATATCCCATAATCCTCAGCTCCTGTATAGTCCTACATACACTCCTTACTCCCCACTCATACTATAAGTATATAACCCCCCACACACAGACATATATTGCCCTTATCTGCCTATCTAGTGATTTATTTCACACAAACTTACATCTCTAGACGTTCTCCTCAGCTCCTTATAACTAAGGCCTACTTAGGCCGTCTTCCTCGTTCACTTCCGGTTTCTTCCTTAGAGTACGCCTAGTGTAACTAGGAAGAAAAAATCTGTGACCGGACTACGGATCCGCCATCTTGGAAAGGGGCAACAGTTAAAACGTCATAAGAAGTGCTGGCAATAATGCTCTCCATGTTACAGGATGAGATACATTACTAGGGAATAAGTTGAAATCACCTCACTAATTGCATTTTATATATGACATTTATAGATTGTATTAATAATGCAATGCTCTATATGAGATTTGTGCAGGAAAAAAAAATGAGGCTCTATCCTGTGATGTGCACGGACGGCACGGAAAGCCTCTTGGAGCGGGGCGCGCTGGTGTCCCGCGTCCCGATGTACTCCCTAAGCCCCTAACCCTAAACCCCTAACCCCATACACCGCTTGCCGGCCCTAAGCCTCTCAGCCTTACCCTAAGACCCTAACCCGAAAACGCCTAACCATTTACCCGCCACTTAGAGACAGCTACATCGGGACGTCGCGGCACGCTTCCCGTGCTTGCACAGGATAAGTCCAAAAATGATATATATAAAAAATACAGCGTGCTTACACCATGCCTAAGCTATGCCATGTATAAAATGGTTATTGGATTATTAGAGTGAGCGTACATTGTGGCCTCATTTGCATGTCCTGCCCAGTTTTCCCAGAGTGCAACGCATCAACTGTATTTCTAAGAAATCGGAGCAGGAAATAAGTTTATTAACCCCTCACTCATATTATATCATATTAGATAGTAAATCCCTCAATTATATTATACCAGCGACTTGCCTGTCAAAAAATGACAGCAATTAAATGTATGTTTTGAATTCTGTTTTGCAGGTAATATGCGTAGTTCACACTTTTAACCTTTTTCTTATCTATAAAAAAGTACAATTATTATATGAAACATGTTTATTTTTTTAACATGCAACTTGTAGGTGACCAAGTGGTAAATCATCTTTTTTTAAGAGTAGTAAAATTTTAATGTAGGAACAGGTCAACATTGTATTAATGAGTATTGTAAACATGACATAATGTTTTGTAACATGCAACTTGTATTGAATCCAGAGGAAGGCAAACAGTAAAAAAAAAAAACTTGAAACTTAGCCAATTGTATCAAAGGGGGAATTTTTTATTTTATTTCCTGACCCCATTAACTGGCAATTGGATTACTCCCTGGATTAATATTCTCCATTAAATTATACATTTAAATTGTATAACAAAAGCTCCTCCTCCTCTTAACATGAACTTTTAAATATATGCAATGAAACAACTTTGCACACTTTTTTTCAAAAATAGTAACATTATAAACAGTAACTTGTTAGAAAATGCAAGCAAAGTGTTTTGTGGGGCTAATCATGCTAAAAGGCTACTTCCATAAAATTATAATATCTTATTTTTGATGGTTGACATTTTCTTGTTATTGTTGTAATTTGTGAAAATGGCACATGGAGTTTCCTATGTGAAAAAGTGGTTCTCTAAAAAGAGACCGCCAGACATTAAAGTTCATCCGTGGGGTATAACCACTGTTCTCTATTAGTGATGTCGCGAACCTAAAATTTTCGGTTCACGAACCGCGAACCGCCGCAAATGTTCGCAAACCGGCGAACATCGGCAAACCACCATAGACTTCAATGGGCAGGCGAATTTTAAAACCCACAAGGACTCTTTCTGGCCACAATAGTGATGGGAAAGTTGTTTCAACGGGACTAACACCTGGACTGTGGCATGCCAGAGGGGGATCCATGGCAAAACTCCCACGGAAAATTACATAGTTGATGCAGAGTCTGGTTTTAAGCCATAAAGGGCATAAATTACCTAACATTCCTAAATTGTTTGGAATAACGTGCTTTAAAACATCAGGTATGATGTTGTGTCGATCAGGTAGTGTAAGGGTTACACCCGCTTCACAGTGACAGACCAAACTCCCCGCTTAACGCACCGCAAACAACCGCAAACAGTCCCTTTGCACAACTGCAAACTCCCCATTTGCACAAGGTTGGATACCAAGCTAGCCATGTCCTGTTCCTTGTCCTCACTGATGTCATTGAAGGTCTCTTCCTCCACCCAGCCACCAAGGGTTCCCAAAAGGTGACAACAAGCCCCCTGGGACGCCTGCTGTGTTTGGTCTTCCACCTCCTCAAAGCCACCTTCCTCCTCTGACTCCTCTTCTTCAGACTCCTCTCACTGCATTGCCTCTCTCTGCATTATTATAAGGTGTGTTAAGTAGTACTACTCTTATCAGTTTAATACTTGTTACGTCACCTATCAGGGGGCGTGTATAAGGCCTGGATTTTTAGAACCGGGAGATGGAAAAAGATGCTTTGTTGGTCGTATCACTTCAATTTTGGGGCACTTTGTGACATTAGCTTCTTACGCTCAAACATGTCCTTTACAGGCACCTGACTATGGGCAGATGAGCAGGAACTGCTCAAGGCGAGAGACGCAGTGGCGGATGGTTGAGAGGGGGCAAGGAGGACAGCAGTGGTTGATGTGGCTTATGATGCTGCACCAGGAGGAGGATGGCGGCTTTGAGTTTGTGTGCTGCTTGTACTCGTGTGTTGGTCTGGAGTCACCCAAACATTAGATCTCAACCTGTAGAGGATAAGGGAACCAGGCTACTCTAGACCTTATTCATCATTACAGGTTTTGACAGATCGGTACTATGCGTCCAAGCTACTGTGACAACAGATATGAGTGGCACTGTGCACTTGCAGAAGTTGGTAGAGTAGACGCTGTAGGTCTGACACACACGCTTGCAGACAACTAACTGCTATGCAATCTATTACAGTAGAAAAAATGTTTTTGGTTTTAAATGTACACTACTGTTACACCAGATATGAGTGGTGTGTTAAGTAGTACTACTCCTATCAGTTTAATCCCTGTTATGTGCCTTTTTTGGGGGTTTGGTTGTTGAAGCCACAGTGCAGCACCAGAGGCCAGAAAAATTAGGCATGTACACATGCCTGAAAAATGAGGTATTGTTGATCTTGCAGCGAGCAGAGAAGAAGGTAGGCCTGATTCAACGCCCCATCCCTGCATATCCACACTCAGAGATTGAGGGGGCGACCCTTACAAGGCCACGGGCCGGAGATATAAAGGGGGGCCATCCCAAATAAGCACACAAGCGGGGACAAAGGTAGTGAAGGGGACATAGAGGCCCATGGACTGACAATCGCCATCTTGGCAGGAAAAGGGCCCAGCAATTAAGCCAAACTGACCCAGCACAGGCAGCTACTTGAGTCAAACGCTGTACAATTACACCTTAATAAAGCTGAAACATGCAGCAGCAGGGATTCTAAACGGCCACACGGGGACAAGGAGGCTAACAGCCCCCACAGTCTCTGCACCACTCTTTTTAACAGATAACCCAAGGGGCTAACCAGGGACCTTGCCCACAAAAAAAAAGCAGAATTTTATTGGAGGAATTATTAGTGTCTTTACCCCCCAAGAGAGGACATAATATACGGTATCTTTAGACTACCTGATGGCCAAACCTCCTTTAGCCCCAATGCTATCCAAGAAACATTTCAAAACTTCGATCAGACCATATATTCATACCAATCCCGCTGCAGCGGATCTGACAGAGAGTCCTTCCTACTACAGCAAGAAGTCCACAAAATACCTGTACCTCAATTGGACAGCTTGAACCTAGACATATCCCAAGAGGAAGTTAAATCTACAATCCAAGATCATACATTTGGCAAGTCCCCAGGGCCAGACGGTTTTACTCATCTGTACTATAAGAAATTTGAGCCCTTGCTTACCCCCGCACCTAACATCTTTGTTTAACGCTATACTAAATGGAGAACCTATGCCCCCTTAATTGAATCAGGCCGACCTCATAGTCTTTCCAAAAGAGGGTAGGGACCCGAATCTCAAACTGTATTACAAGGCAGCGCAGCTGGCTTTCATTCCTCTGGCGCATTCTCCAAAACACATCAGCCGCTCTGGGTATTTATGGAAAATGTAAGCATGTCACCTTATACATGGGATACAGTAATATGGATTCCAGGCCTGTATACTTTTTTGAGAAACTTGAAAAACCCATTGACTAAGCACTCATTAAAAATATGGACGGAGATGAACTGGACACAAAAACTGGACACTCGGGTATCAGATCTTACCCCTATCGTACCCAATCCCCACTTTAAGATACATCTTCCGGAAAGCTCTCTCAGTTGGTGGAAGTCTCAGAACCTACTAAGGGTTGGTCCATGGTGGCATGACGACAAAATAATGACCTTTGAGTGGGTGAGAGATAGATACAATTTACCCCTGGCTGAACACTATAATTTTTGCAGGATACATCATTTTATATATACGATATAAGAAAATGTATTAACCAAAAAAGTAAAAATAAGAAGGCCTAGCCACCTAATTTTAACAAAATGTCTTCATCGTAAATATGTATTTTTGCACAACTGTTGTGTTATGCAAGACTGTTCAATATGCTTTCTTTTCCATTACATGACGTACGCCTTCTGGCATAAAAATTGAAATTCAAAAATTAGATATTGTTGCAGCGGCCAGAAAAATTGACCTTTGTTCCCCAGGCAGAAAGTGCCATAAAACATTGCCTCTTCTTGAACCCTAGTTGGTGGCGGATAAGGCACGCAAGTCATCCGGCATTCACAGATAACATACAGCAGCGTGTGGACCATTTATAGCCGAATGCAGCTCATCTCATCAGGCCTTTTTCAGTCGAATGTATCGCCCAGTGTCAGTCCCTTCGGGATCCATCCCTCATTCATCTTTATATAGGTGAGGCAATCTAGACTTTTTTGCCCTAGGCGACTTCTCTTCTCGGTGACAAAACCTCCTGCTGCACTGAAGGTCCTTTCTGACAGGACACTTGAAGCGGGGCAGGCCAGAAGTTCTATGGCAAATTGGGATAGCTCAGGCCACAGGTCTAGCCTGCATACCCAGTAGTCAAGGGGTTCATCGCTCCTCAGAGTGTCGATATCTGCAGTTAAGGCGAGGTAGTCTGCTACCTGTCGGTCAAGTCATTCTCTGAGGGTGGATCCCGAAGGGCTGATGCGATGCGTAGGACTGAAAAAGGTCTGCATGTCCTCCATCAACAACACGTCTTTTAAACGTCCTGTCCTTGCCGGCGTGGTCGTGGGAGGTGGATTACTTTCACCTCTTCCCCTGTTATATTGCCCTTGTGCTGTGACATCACCCTTATATGCTGTGTAAAGCATACTTGTTAATTTGTTTTGGACCTGCTGCATCCTTTCTGACTTGCGGTAATTCGGTAACATTTCAGGTACTTTCTGCTTATACCGGGGGTCTAGTAGCGTGCACACCCAGTACAGGTCGTTCCCCTTCAGCCTTTTTATACGAGGGTCCTGCGACAGGCACGACAGCATGAAAGACCCCATTTGCACAAGGTTGGATGCCGAGCTAGTCATGTCCCGTTCCTCGTCCTCAGTGATCTCGCTGAAGATATGTTCTTCCCCCCAGCCACGTACAACACCACGGGTACCAGATAGGTGACAACGAGCACCCTGGGATGCCTGTTGTGATTGGTCTTCCTCCTCCCCCTCAAAGCCACATTCCTCCTCTGACTCCTCTTCCTCACAATCCTCTTCCAGCGTTGCCGCAGGTCCAGCAAGCGATGCTGATAAGGCTGTTTCTGGTGGTGATGGTGACCACAACTCTTTCTCTTCCTCGTCACGCTCATCTACAGCCTGATCCAGCACTCTTCGCAGGGCACGCTCCAGAAATAAAACAAATGGTATGATGTCGCTGATGGTGCCTTCGGTGCGACTGACAAGGTTTGTCACCTCCTCAAAAGGACGCATGAGCCTACAGGCATTGCGCATGAGCGTCCAGTAACGTGGCAAAAAAATCCCCAGCTCCGCAGAGGCTGTCCTAGCACCCCGGTCATACAAATACTCGTTAATGGCTTTTTCTTGTTGGAGCAGGCGGTCGAGCATTAGGAGTGTTGAATTGCAACGTGTGGGGCTGTCACAAATCAATCGCCTCACTGGCATGTTGTTTCGCCGCTGGATATCTGAAAAGTGCGCCATGGCCGTGTAGGAACGCCTGAAATGGCCACACACCTTTCTGGCCTGCTTCAGGACGTCCTGTAAGCCTGGATACTTATGGACAAAGCGTTGTACGATCAGATTACACACATGTGCCATGCACGGCACATGCGTCAACTTGCCCAAATTTAATGCCGCCAACAAATTTCTTCCGTTGTCACAAACCACTTTGCCAATCTCTAGTTGGTGCGGAGTCAGCCATTGATCCACCTGTGCATTCAGGGCGGACAGGAGTGCTGGCCCGGTGTGACTCTCTGCTTTGAGGCAAGTCAACCCCAAGACGGCATGACACTGCCGTATCCGGGATGTGGAATAGTATCTGGGGAGCTGGGGGGGTGCAGTTGATGTGGAGCAAGACACAGCAGCAGAAGAGGACTCAGCTGAGGAGGTTATGGAAGAGGATGGAGTAGGAGGAGTAGAGGAGGTGGCAGCAGGCCTGCCTGCAAGTCGTGGCGGTGTCACCAACTCCTCTGCAGAGCCACGCATTCCATGCTTGGCAGGCGTCAGCAGGTTTGCCCAATGCGCAGTGTAGGTGATATACCTGCCCTGACCATGCTTTGCAGACCAGGTATCAGTGGTCAGATGGACCCTTGCCCCAACACTGTGTGCCAGAGATGCCATTACTTCCTTTTGCACAATTGAGTACAGGTTGGGGATTGCCTTTTGGGCAAAGAAATTTCGTCCGGGTACCTTCCACTGCGGTATCCCAATCGCTAAAAACTTTTTGAACGCCTCAGACTCCACCAGCTTGTATGGTAAAAGCTGGCGGGCCAAGAGTTCAGACAAGCCAGCTGTCAGACGCCGGGCAAGGGGGTGACTTTGTGGCATTGGCTTCTTACGCTCAAACATGCCCTTGACAGACACCTGACTGTGAGGAACAGCAAGAGGCGAGAGACAGAGTGGTGGAGAGTTGAGAGGGGGCAAGGAGGACAGCAGTGGTTGATGTGGATGAAGATGCTGGACCAGGAGGAGGATGGCGGCTTTGAGTTTGTGTGCTGCTTGTTCTCATGTGTTGATCCCATTGGCGTTTGTGATGTGACATCATGTGCCTTCGCAAAGCAGTTGTACCTAGGTGGATGTTGGACTTCCCACGACTCAGTTTCTTTTGGCACAGGTTGCAAATGGCATCGCTGTTGTCAGAGGCAGACACACAAAAAAAATGCCACACTGCTGAGGTCGGCGGTGACGGCATTCTGGTGGTGGCAACAGCATGCGTTGATTGGCGTGCTGTCTGGCTGACCCCGGGTGCTGATGCATGCTGTCTGACTGTGCCACTAGCTCGTTGCGATGACCTCCCTCTACTTCCAACTCATCTCCTCCTCCTCTCTGTCTCCCCATCTGAACTTTCCCCCTGTTCTTCTTCTCTTCTAGCAGACACCCACGTGACATCCACGGACGTATCATCATCATCATCACCTGCCTCACTTATATATGACAACTGAACAAAGGAAGCAGCAGCGGGTACATCATCATCATCATCATCACATCGTACGTACATGTGTGTAATGCTGCCTGACTGAGACATATCCCTGTTATCTACATCCTCTGGCAATAATGGTTGCGCATCACTCATTTCTTCAAACTGATGTGTAAATAACTCTTCTGACTGATCAATTGAATTGGCTGTGGTACTAGTGTTGGTGGTGGCGGCAGGCAGGTGAGTGGTAACTTGAGAGGTGCCCGAAGCTAATCTGGAGGAGGATGGTGCGTCAATGTTCCAAGCGGAAGCTGTAGAAGATTAGGTGTCCTGTGTTAGCCAGTCAACTACGTCCTCTGAACTTTTCGAGTTCAGGGTAACTGGCCTCTGAACACTAGGCATTATTGTAGGGCCAAAGGGAATCACAGCACCACGACCACGACGGCCTCTGCGGGGTGTCCTGCCTCTGCCTGTCATTTTTTTTTAAATGTGGACTGTTGGTACCCCAACTAGACTGGATTGGTTTAACTTGGCACAGTACTTGTAAGCAGGACACACACTATGGGTAGCGGTCAAGCAAATGAACTTTGATTGACGGTTATGCAAATGCACTTAGATTTAAGAAAAAAAAAGTTTGGGTTTTTTAAATGTGGACTGTTGGTACCCCAACTAGACTGGATTGGTTGAACTTGGCACAGTGTATTTTAAAATTATGAGAAAACATTTTCTGTAAACTAAATAAAAATCATATTAGGAGGTTGAAAGAAAAAGAAACCGGATGGGGGGATACCGAGCAGAGCACACCATCTACAGCCCACTGGGAGACAAACTCATCCATTCCCCCAGTAGACAAAGCCAGGTGGTACTCTGCCCGGATACGGGAGCGCACCAGCACCCGGAACATGGCCTCAGGTGACAAGGGAACCCCCCCTATCAAACACTGCTTCCTGGACTTATATATAGCCAACTTGGCTAATGCCAGGAGCAGGTTGACGAGGAGGTCCCTGGCCTTATTGCCCCGGGACACTGGGCGCCCAAAAATAAAAATGTGAGGGGAGAAATGCAGCCAGAACTGCAGGAGGAGGCCCCTCAAGAGTGACAAGAGGGGCTGCAGTCTGGCGCAACTAAAATAAACATGATACACGGACTCTCCCTTGCCACAGAATGGACAAGTGGAGGGAGAGTCCGTGAATTTAGCTAAGTACTCTCCCGTGCTCAGTGCACCATGGAGCACTCTCCAACTCAAGTCCCCGGTGGGTCGTGGAACTAAATCAGAATAAAGTTCCCTCCACCGGGGCCTCTTGCCCTCGTCAGCTGGTAGGACCCGCCTCCAGATGGTATCGGGACGGGTCACGAGGGCAAGGAAGTGCACTGTATGGAGCACGAGAGAATATAAGCTCTTCCTCGGCATGCCGCGAAAGCATGCCGAGGGTATGTCCCTCAACCTCGAGAGGTTGGGGACAGGAGGAGCCTGAGGGGAAACACGGGGCTTGTGTCCAATGCAAACAGCCGGAGAAGGGGTGTTGAAAGGTGCATGTGGCACTCCGGCCTGCAAAGCCCCGCGAAGGAAGGTGCGCGAGTCGGGGGAGATGGCATCTCTAATCTCCTGGAGCAAGCGCCCTGAGACTTTGGGCGTCACATATCCCAAACGGAGCGCAAGCTCCTGGGGTGACACCCAATCAGAACGCCCGTATTCCAGGAGATCCCCGACTCGGGTCATCCGTGCATGACTAAGGCGGCGGATGATACTGGGGGACTGTAACATTGGAGCCCCCACTGCTGCATTAAATAGCAGGGGCTCTGTGAATATTTCATCCCCCAAAGGCACGCCCTGCCTGGTCACGGAGACCATGCTCCAGGCCTTGAGGGTTTCCTGGTAGTATGCCGGCAACACAGAGAGGTCTCTCCCAAACCCCTCGGGCCTGATCAGAAATAATTGCCGGTCATACCCCAGGTTGCGCAACTGGCGATAAAAGCTGGATGCCAGTGCGCACCACTGCGGAGAGGGATCTGCATATAGGTATCTCTGCAGGTACTGAAGGCGGAAGGTGGACAACTGGGAGCACACACAAACTACTCCCTGTCCACCCTCCACCAAAGGCAGACTTGCCACCCCTGCAGAGACCCAATGCCTTCCCATCCAGAGGAAATCTAACAAATTCCTCTGGATATTGGTGACAAACTCGGGGGTCGGACTCAGACAAATCAGCCGGTGCCAGATCTGAGAAGCCACCAGCTGATTCACCACTAGAGTCCGCCCCCTAAGGGAAAGCATTTTTGCTAGACCCCTCCATCGTCCCAGACGAGAGAGGACACTGCCCTCTAACTCCCTCCAGTTGTCTGGGACGGAAGCGTCCGCAGCGGACAGGTAGACCCCCAGATATTTAATGACATCTGCCTCCCACGTGATGTCACGAAACGTGGGAGGCAAAGAGTCCACCTGTAAATTACCCTCTAAAAGGCCTGTGCATTTGGACCAGTTGATCTGAGCGGAGGAGGCAGCTGAATATACCTCCTGGCACTGTTTTGCCAGCTCAAGATCAACTGGATCCTGGGCCACGAGGAGCACATCGTCAGCATAAGCTGAAAGGACAATCCGCATGTCTGGATCTTTTAGCACCAGCCCTGTGAGCCTTTTCCTCAGTAGGCAGAGGAAAGGCTCAATGGCCAGTGCATATAACTGTCCAGACAAGGGACATCCTTGACGCACCCCTCGTCCAAATACCAAAGGTGCTGTTAGGGACCAATTGATTTTAAGTAAACACTCTGCAGAGGCGTACAGCGTTCTTATAAAGCCCACAAACTGTGGGCCAAAGCCGTATGCTTGCAGAGTGGCTATGAGGTAACCATGGTCCACCCTGTCAAACGCCTTCTCTTGATCTAAAGAGAGAAAGGCGAGTGACAGACCAGTCCTGCGAGAATAATGCAATAGATCCCGGACCAGAAAGATACTATCAAAGATAGTCCGGCCCGGGATCGCATAGGACTGGTCAGGGTGAACCAATTCTGCCAGCACAGACCCAAGTCTAAGCGAGATGGCTTTAGCTACAATCTTGTAGTCCGTGCTGAGCAGAGAGACCGGTCGCCAGTTCTTAAAAAGCCGGAGATCCCCCTTTTTGGGCAGCAGGGCAAGTACTGCCCTGCGACAAGACAGGGGCATCTCCCCGGTCTCCAGGGCTTCCCCAAGGACCAGATGGAAATCAGGTCCCAGAGTCTCCCAGAAAAATTGGAAAAACTCTACAGTCAGTCCGTCCAGTCCTGGAGACTTTTCACAGGACATGGCACGGAGGGCTTCAGAGAGCTCTTGAAAAGATAGTGGTATATCAAGCCGCTCTCTTACACCCTCACTGACTGTGGGGAGCCCCTCCCATAGCACCCTGCAGGCGTCTGGAGAAATGGGATCCGGAGAGTAAAGATCTTTATAAAAGTTCCGGGCTCTATCCTGGATACTCTCCGGATCTGTAAGGGGGGCACCGTCTTCATCTAGAAGACAGGTGATGTGCCTACTGTTACCCCCCTTTTTCTCCAGTGAGTAGAAGAGGCGCGAGCCGCGGTCTAGATCTTTGAGAAAACCTAAGCGGCTGCGCACGTATGCCCCCTTGGCCTGGTGTCGTTCCAGGTCACAGAGGACACCCTTCCTCTCTACATACTCGCTCTGCAGGGATTGGTCCCTACAAGTGAACAGCCTCTGCTCCAGATGGAGTACCTCCCCCCGGAGTGACTCCAACTCAGCTTCGCGCTGCCCACTCGCACCCTTGGTATATTCCTGACACAGAAGTCGCAAATGAACCTTGCCCACGTCCCACCACAGTTTTAACGTGGCAAAGTCCCCCTTGCAACCCCTCCAGTCCGTCCAAAACTCCCGGATCAATGTCACGAGCCCCTGGTCCTTCAACAAAGCATTGTTGAAGTGCCAATAGGCGGCTCGTGGCGCTGTTGGCGTTAGCGCCACTGTCACAGACACACAGTTGTGGTCTGTGAACGGAGCCAGCCTAATGGCACAAGAACCGACTCGTGACATATAGTGACTAGATATATATAGTCTGTCGATCCGGGAGTGGGACACCAGACCGGCTCTCACCCTGACGTAGGTGAAACCGTCTGATGCCCCTGGGTTCTGCTCTTGCCAGATGTCCTCCAGGGAGAAGCGGGCGATGATCTCCCGCAGGGCTGACGCAGAAGGCGGGTACGGCTCTGGACTATTCCGGTCCAGAGCGTCGAGGGTGCAGTTGAAATCACCCCCGAGTACCAAACACTCATCTGCGTCAACCGTCTCCAAAAACTGGGACAGTCTGGCGAGGAACCTCACTCTCTCGAGCCCTCCAGGTTAATGATGCTACCCTGCTCTCGGACCCGGAGGTGGATTAGACGGCCTGGGATAACAGCTTTCACAAGCAGCAGCTCTGGCTGAAAAGACTCTGAGAACAGGGTCACCACTCCACATGACGCCGATGTGAAGTGGCTGAAGAAGACCCTGCCTCTCCACTCCAGTTGCCACGAGGCCTCAGCCTCTGGAGTGGTGTGAGTTTCCTGCAGGAAGCTCACAGAGTACCCTCCCTGATATAAATAGGAGAGTACCTGGAACCTGCGGAAACTGTCTTGACAGCCATTGGTATTTAGCGTGCTGATGTGCAAAGCCATTACTGCGTGTCAGGAATTGTGCGTTCCTCAGACCCTTGAGACTGCTGATAGGACACGCACATTTTATAGAATTTCCGGACGCGGAGATGCTCCGCAGTCCCAGAATTCTTGGCCCTAGTGCTGACCACTAGATATTGCTGGAGAGAGTGGAGAATAAACAACATATTCTTCCACCTCTCCAAGGCCAGCCGCACCTTCCTTTTCTTTTGTCCATGAAGGGTGCTCTCAAGGAATAGATCTATTTCCTTGACAGGGATAACCCACCCAGAATCTGATGTTCCTTCTAGTGGGTCACCCCTGGGCTCCTCTTGGCTGAGGGCTTTTACTCCATCCTCCCCGGCTGGAGTCAGTTTCCTCAGCTTTATTCTCAGGGACCCCCTCTTAGATGATACAGAAGGAGTCCCTTTAGCACCCTTCAAGGTAAATAATGGACCCTTGGATTGCTGCTGCACCCCTGTAGCTTCAGGAGTGCATTCAGGGGTAGCTGGCTGGACAGCAGTGGCTGGCATGGCTTCCTTAATGGAAGCCTTGGAGGCTTTATATGCCTCCTCTGCCAGTTCCACCGCTGCTTGCTCAGCTTGGATGGCACCGATGTTAGGGTCAGTGGACGGCTGAGGAGGGTAGACAGGCTCTCCCATGATGTTAACAGGAAAACCTGTTTTATCACCCTCCCCCATTTCCACTTCCCCTTGTGCCACATCCCCCCTGACAGACAAATCCATGGGGTCCTGAATGGGGGTCATGCCTATATTCCCCCCCTCCAGTAGTGACTCGGCCTGGGGCTCTAACAAAGCCCGAGGTACGTCACTAGAGAGTGACACTGGAGGAGGAGACTGACTGGTGCCCTTGAAGCTCAGCACCTCAGGGACACTGACTACCCATTCAGCAGGGGCTTTGTTGGGTCCCCCCTCAAAGGCCAGAGGCAGAACCTGATCTTTCTTGTCCACCCCTGCCTCACTTGGGAGACCCTCTTGCCCCTGCTTTTCCTCCAGACCCTTTTCCACATTAACCCCTATAGGGTCTGGAGAGAGAGATGTGTGGTCTGGCACCGGCTGGCTGAGCTTAATAACTGGGCCAGACAATGTCACCGGATGAGGAGGAGATGTTTTGTTCCTCTTCTTGCTTTTAGAGGGAGGTGCTCCACTATAGAGCACTTCCCACTTATCAGCAACCTCCCTGTTGGTTTTATGCTTCCTCTTCCTGGGGACGTCACTCCTGGAAGAGGAGCTGCCACTAGCTGCCTCCCCTGCAGAGGGCTTATTATCCCTCTGCTTACACTGTGCCCCCACACTAACTGATGTAATTATGGTGGGGGCAGATTGGGACTTGGGAGATGCAGCTGTGACACTGGGAGGACCGGTGACATTCTTCCCCTTTTTCCCCGTGTCTGCAGTCTTGCTGGAGACCACAGACACAGATGGCTTTTTTGGGGAAGAAGGGGGTTTGGAGGCCGTGGTGGTGGCTTGAGGAACGGCCTCCTTGCCTGAGCTCTGTGGGGGGGCTATGACCCTTGAGGTCCCCGCTGTTATGGGCTCAGCGGGGATGGGTGCCGTACTGACGGAGGTGCCATTTGCTGGGGCTGGGGCATGATGCTTTACATTAGGACAATTCCTACGTGTATGCCCCAACCCTTTGCAATGATAGCACTGCACCTCCGTAGTGCTGTAAAAAATCCTGTACAGCACCCCCTCAAATGGAACCCCAAAAGACCCCTCTATGTTTTCTGCGCCCTGAGGCAGGCACATTTGTACCTGCCTCTTGAAAGAGAGCACATGACGAAGTGCTCTCTCTCTGCACCCCAGGGGAATTTTTATAAATGGTGTTTTTACTTCCCCTAGGGTTAGCAGGTGGGGGCGCAGGAGGGAGTCTGGTAGGAAGGGGGGCACATTAGAGAGTGTTACTTTTGTGCCCAACCCTTCCAGGGGTTCTATTGGGACATATAATCCCCCCACTGTGATGCCTCTCTGTATAAGAATGTGTGCAGCAGCCAGAGTACGAGTAAAAAAAACTGCTTTCCCGTACATTTTGCTGGCTGCTACTATAACAGAGGGGCTGATGACATTAGCTGCAGCACGCAGATAGATATCAATGCTGTAGACCCCAGACATCTGACATTTAACCCCATGCTTCCTGGTGATCTGCCCCTCAGCCCCAGCGGTGGTATTACTGGGGCCAGCAGAAACCACCTGTGACCAGGTATTAGCCACAGGGGTAGGTCTGCTGGCAGAACCACCAGGAGCTGGAGCTGCCTTATCTGCCTGGGGCCTATGCTGTGCAGTGCTGCAGCTAGGATTTTCAGGGGCCATTATTCCCCCTTTTGACCCCTGAGGCTTCTTAATGGTCTTATCCCTCATGTTTAGACCCTTTTTTTTTTTTAGTTTATTTGTTTTATTTATTTTTATTTTTTGTTTTATGATTTTCTACTGTTTTCTTTTTTTTTAAAATATAAAAGTGTGAAAAAGAAACAAAAAGACAAAACTAAGGGAGACAAAAACTAAGGGAGAGAGAGAGATGATGTTTGGCAGTGGAAGGGTTAATGGCCTGTTGCAAGGTGTTACTAAATGCAACAACACAGAGAACACAGAGGCTTTTTAACCCCTCTGTGTCTCTGTGTCAGATGTTAAAAAAAAGCCTTAACAACAAAAAATCTAATTGTTTTCCCCCCCACTGCCTACAAAGATGTTACTTGTCTTCTCTCCCCCAAAACATAAAACCCAACACCAAACAAACAAAACTTCAACAAAACCTAATAAACTTTTTAAAAGAAAAAAAGTCAAAGTAACAAAGCTCCAGGAGTGAAGGTGTAGTGCTAAGGGAGGGGTGTGGCAAAGTATCCAGGAGACAGCTCACTCTCCTGGGATAGAGAGTTGAGCCTGACCCCCAGAAAACTAAAACTTAAATTAAACTAAGAAAAAAACCACAAAAACTCCCAAAAATGAACAACACCGTGCACAAAGTGCTTATTAACAAAAAGGTGTTAAAATAAAACTTGTATTTGAGGGACTAAGACCCTAAAAAGCCTTTTGTTTGGAGCTCAAGCATGCACACAACATGCTCTCTGAGCACTTGGCACAGTACTTGAAAGCAGGACACACACTATGGGTAGCGGTCAAGCAAATGAACTTTGATTGACGGTCAGACAAATGCACTTAGATTTAAGAAAAAAAAAGTTTGGGTTTTTTAAATGTGGACTGTTGGTACCCCAACTAGACTGGATTGGTTGAACTTGTCACAGTACTTGTAAGCAGGACACACACTATGGGTAGCGGTCAGGCAAATGAACTTAGATTTAAGAAAAAAAAAGTTTGGGTATTTTAAAAGTAGACAACTAGTAAACAATATTATATTGTATGCGTTGTGCACACACAGTATAAGCTGTGAGCCTGACACACACACACTTACAAGCAGGGGCTAGCAGGGAGACAGGCAAATGAAGTTAGATTACACAGAAAAAAAACAAAAAAAAATGATGTTATAGCCCTAAAAAGGGCTTTTTGGGGTGCTGTGTTTACAGCAGAGATCTGATGAGTCCTTCAGCACTGCACTGGACACTGAATAAACTTGCCTAACTATGGTTTTCCCTATTGATGCAGTATCACCTACACTCTACCTCCTCTCAGTAAGACTGCAAGTTAGTTCTGATTCCAAAATGGCTGCTGTCCATGAGGTTGAAGGGTGTGGAAGGGAGTGTATGCTGCTGATTGGCTGGAATGTGTCTACTGACTGTGACATGCAGGGTCAAAGTTTGCTCAATGATAAAGTATTGGGGGCGGGTCAAATCTCGCATATGTTTGCTGTTCGCCACTCTCTATGTTTTTTGCCACTTTATAGAGTTTCTTATGGAAATAAAGGTCCTCTAAAAAGAGTCTGCCTGACATAAAATTTCATCCTCAAAATCAAACAACTGTTCTCTATATTTGTTTTTATTTTTTATTGTAAATTTGTTCTTGAGATGAAAGTATTGTTGGAAAATAGCAGTCCTCATAAAAGAGTCCCAGAGATATCTATTTTTTTTCCTGGAAGTAAAACCACTGTTCTCTATGTTTTTTGCCATTGTATAGAGTTTCTTATTGAAATAGTGGTCCTCTAAAAAGAGCCCGAGTGACATAAAAGTTTGTCCTCGAAATCAAACCACTTTGCTCTATTTTTTTTTTTATTTTCTTGTGAAATTGTCGGTGAGGGGAAATCATTTTTTTGGGTTTTTTGCCATGTCTTGTATTGTTATATTTTGTTGAATTTAAGTTATAGTACCTCATAATAGACAATGTTTTTTGTAAAAATGTCGCCATCATCTAATAAATCACCTTGACTTTGGTTGTTTTCAATGTAAACGTTAATAGCCTCTGGATTCTTGCATCTTGAGAATGCAACATACATCTGGCCTTGTGCAAATACTGGTTCTTCTAAAAAGATACCCACAGATTTGAAAGTTTGTCCTTGTGATTTATTAATGGTCATGGAAAATGCAAATGCCATGATGATGGGAAATTGTCTCCTTTGAAGTACAAAAGGGAGGATACTGTCAGTTGGTGCCAAATCTATTCTTGGTATGTAAACTCTCTCTCCTTTATGGGTACCAGTTAGAATTTCAGCATCTATGAAATGGTCCTTTAATTCTTGAACAATAATCTGGTCCCATTACATAGGCCTTTTTTGGGTTCATATTTCTCAGTAACATGACAATTGCACCTTTCTTTAGCTGCAAAGTATGTGGTGGCACAGAAGAAAAGTTTTTCTGACTCTCTTTGTCATCACCAAGTACAGAATCAGCACTGTGATAATTTTTTTGTGGTGCATTTTTTTTATTTTTTCTATTTCACTATTGAGGAGTAATGCATCCTTATTTTTGCATGTTAGTATTACTTTGTTGGCAAACTCTGCATAGTCCTCGTTATTTATTGTATTTTGGAATATAGCTGATATGAGATCCTGTTTGCAAATTATATGAGTGGGAATGTGCACGGTATCATCGGGTACATTTTGTATTCGCACTGCATTTCCTTCTCCAATGTTAATGAGCCAATCATTGATGTAATTTTCTCCTTCTGATCTCATATTTTGTTGTAATTGAAGATGGGTAAATAGTTTCCATAGTGTACTTGACTTTATACATGTTTCGACAATGTCAGTTCGATTTCCATGCACAACGACAGGTAATTAGTGATGTCCCGAACAGTTCGCCGGAGAACTATTCGCAGCGATTTTCGCAGGTTCGCATTCACATTGAACGGCGCACACATGCGCTTTTCGGTCCGCCCCCTATTCTTTATCATTGAGGAAACTTTGACCCTGCACCTTACAGTCAGCAGACACATTCCAGCCAATCAGCAGCATACACTCCCTTCCAGGGCCTTCCATCTGAAGGACAGCCTCCATTTTAGAATCATTCTAAAGCTACATTCATTGAGAGAGGACATATATTCTACCTGCTGCTGATTTAATAGGGAAATAGATAGCCAGGCTGTGTATTTAGCTTTCACTACACACCTGAAGGACTCATTTGATATCTGCTGCAAGGACAGCAACCCAAAAAGCCCTTTTTAGGGCTAGAACATCATTTATTTTATTTTATTATTTTTTTCTGTTTAATCTAATTGCATATGCCTGCCTGCTAGCGTGTGTGTGAGGCCTATTGCATCTACTCTGACAACTTTTGCCAGTGCACAGTGACACTCATATCTAGTGCAACCGTAGTGTACAGTGACATAAAACAACACTTTTTTTTTGGTAATCGATTGAATATCAGTTGCCTGCCTACAGGCGTGTGTGTGAAGCCTATTGCATCTACTCTGCCAACTTTTGCCAGTGCACAGTGACACTCATATCTAGTGCAACCGTAGTGTACAGTGACATAAAACAACCCTTTTTTGACTGTAATCGATTGAATATCAGTTGCCTGCCTACAGGCGTGTGTGTGAAGCCTATTGCATCTACTCCGCCAACTTTTGCCAGTGCACAGTGACACTCATATCTAGTGCAACCGTAGTGTACAGTGACATAAAAGAACCCTTTTTTGACTGTAATCGATTGAATATCAGTTGCCTGCCTACAGGTGTGTGTGTGAGGCCTATTGCATCTACTCTGCCAACTTTTGCCAGTGCACAGTCACACTCATATCTGGTGGCACCTTAGATTGCACGCGCAGTGCCCCAAATTTGAAGTAGGAGGTCCGACCAAGCATCTTTTTCCATCTCCCTGTTCCAAAAATCAATGCCATATACACGTCCCCTAATAGTGGACGTAACAGGGATTAAACCGAAAGGAATAGTACTACTTAACAGTACACACCTTATAATAACGCAGACAGAGGCAACGCAGAGAGAGGAGTCTGAAGAAGAGGAGTCAGAGGAGGAAGGTGGCTTTGAGGAGGTGGAAGACCAAACACAGCAGGCGTCCCAGGGGGCTTGTTGTCACCTTTTGGGGACCCTTGGTGGCTGGGTGGAGGAAGAGACCTTCAATGACATCAGTGAGGACAAGGAACGGGACATGGCTAGCTTGGTATCCAACCATGTGCAAATGGGGAGTTTGCGGTTGTGCAAAGGGACTGTTTGCGGTTGTTTGCGGTGCATTTAACGGGGAGTTTGGTCTGTCACTGTGAAGCCGGTTTAACCCTTAAACTACCTGATCGATACAACATTTAAAGCAGATAATTCTGGCCTACTCCTCACTCTCTCCCTGGCTCAATCACCCCCTTCCTACCCCTCACCCAACCCACCCCTTGTTAGCTTTAATTTATTGAGTCACACTAATCTTCTATACCTGACCAATTAGCAGCATCTGCTACCTATTCCTATTAACTCTTTACACTATGTTTCCTCTCACCTGCTTCTTCCTCATAGCCCCCTGCATTTTCCTCAGTCTCTTCTTAACTTCTGCACCTTTTGTCTCCAACACAACCATCTCACCTCTCATGCCTTCCTCTCCTCTTTTACATGAACTCCTTCTACTTAAGCTGTGGTTAAACTATGTGTCTCCTGACATTTCCATCTGTAGCTTACATTATCTGACCACTAGGGGCAGATACCATATTACATAAAAGTGCCACTCACTTTATATCACATCATTTCCCTCTCTAACTAATGGGTAACCTAACCTTTATTGTCACAACTTCCTTCCTATATACCTGACTTCCTTCCTAACCTTGCTACTCTTCCCAGGTCTCTGCCTCTTCCATTACCTTTAGATTGTAAGTGGCGAGTGTCTAATTTTGTGGGGTGCTTTTGGTAAAAAAAGCATTTCTTACAAGTCTTGCAGCTCAAAACAGGGCCCTCCATTTTCAGCTTGTTGTCATTATTGTATATTTCCTTGTTCTTCTCCCCTGTACAGCGCTACGGAATATGTTGGCGCGATACAAATAAAAGTTAATAATAATAAATAATAACATTATACCTGATGTTTTAAAGCATGTTATTCCAAACAATTTAGGAATGTTAGGTGATTTATGCCCTTTATGGCTTAAAACCAGACTCTGCATCAACTATGTAATTTTCCGTGGGAGTTTTGTCATGGATCCCCCTCCGGCATGCCACAGTCCAGGTGTTAGTCCCCTTGAAACCGATTTCCCATCACTATTGTGGCCAGAAAGAGTCCCTGTGGGTTTTGAAATTCGCCTGCCCATTGAAGTCTATGGCGGTTTGCCGATGTTCGTCCGTTCGCGAACATTTGATGGAATTGGCGTCCGCGGTTCGCGAACCGAAAATTTGATGTTCACGACACCACTACAGGTAATGTTTGTGTAAAATCTCCACCTAACAACATTACCTTTGCACCAAATGGCAAATCATTATCCATGACTTCACGTAGCAAACGGTCAATACATTGTTGGGCATGGCATGACATAATTTTAGCTTCATCTATTATAATTAATTCAAATTTTTTTTTTCCTTGCAATGATGTCATTTGAATATTTGACACTGATGTTTCCAGAATGGGAACTGGCAGTTTAAATCCACTATGCACAGTTCTTCCACCTTCTAACAAAAGTGTGGCAATTATGACCTTGTGCTCGCACAAAAAACATCAACACATTATAGAGATAAGTTTTTCCTGATCCGCCAGGTCCATCCAGATAGAAATAACGCTCTTTGAGCATTTCATCATGTAGGGCATTTTTGATTGCATTAAATGCTTGCAATTGTAATGTATTTAAAGTTGCAAGTCTTTCTTCTGTTCTTTCTCTTTGAAGCTGAATGTCATAGTCTTCAAAGTTTATGTCGCCTATGAGACCTGGATCTGGCAGATTAAAACTTGCACAACTTAATCCATGAGTTAAAAAGACCTCTTGAATTTCAATTAATGCTTTTAATTGTGCAATAGGCTCATTGTATCATTGCAAAAACTCTTCAGACATATTTGTTTAAAAAAAAGCTAATGCATTTGGAGCATTTGAGAATATAAAAATGAATGCAAATTGTTCCCTTATCTGCCGTGGCATTTGACATAGCGCTGCTTGTTCTAGACATCTTTCCCATTCTGTATCATCAACTAGGAAGTTTCTGTGTTGAACAGCTAAATTAAATGATTCATAAAATATATTTCATATATTTGGCCTTCTCTTCTTCTATATAATGGATAGCCATCACAATTAGCATAAGTTTTGTCTCTATAATCTTTTGGAAAATTCTTTAGTACATTTCTTATTTTCCGTACATGGTGACTGTGGATTAAGATCTCCACACGATCCATGAATCATACGATGAGTTACAATCTCATATAGTCTGCCATGTATTTTTGGATCTGGTAGTTCAGCAATAATCACTGAATCCACTTTGTCACCAGTATCCAATTTATCTTTCTCTTGAAGGATTATAAGAATATGTGCATGTGGAAGGCCTCTTTTTTTAAATTTGATGGTATAAACATAAGCCAGACATTTGTCAAATAACTGAGCTATGGTTATGTCACGTATTAATTCAGTTAATTTGATTTTAAAGACTCTTGACACTAAATCTGGTCTATCGGAAGCAGTTTGTCCAATTAGCAGATTGTGTACAATCTCTGCCCATTGTGGATTGCATGTAAATGTAATAAATAAATCTGGTTTTCCATATTTAGTTACAATAGCCATGGCATCATGGTATCTTTCTTGCATATTGCAAGGAGATCCTTGGAAAGAAGATGGTAAAATGATGGCTTTGCCAGCTGGTAGCAACCTTAGCGACATAATCCATCAATCCACAATACTGTTTTATACGTAGTTTATCTTGTTGATATTTGATGAAGTTTAAATCATTTGCCTCAACTTGTATATATATGAATCAATGACCCATTGTTGTGTCAGTTTTCCTCCATATAAAATGGGAGTGAATTCATCTTGAATGGCAGTTTGAGCAACTTTAAATTCAAGCATGGAAATATTATTTCTGACACGTACTTTTGAATTTGGGTAACTGTCAAGGGTTAATTTTGGTTGCCAACCTACTTCCCCATGTGGAAAAATTATGGGATATGTCATTGGATCCAATTTGTACTTAAGATACTTATATTAATGAAAGGTTGCTCATGATTTCTGGGATATATTCTAATATCTCTCTGAAATGGTGGTTCTCCTTCGTTATTTTGAAAGACCATTGCAACCTCATTTGCTGTTGGCAAGTTATAACGGCAATTATCAGTATGGCGATCTCTTTTAAGCACCATATTGACTTTTGGGAGTGGCAATTGATGTATTTCTGCATGAATTTGTTGTTCTTTTGCTACTTCTGCCAATGTTTTATATGCTTGAGAGTATGGGTTTTTGTACTTAAGATACTTATATTAATGAAAGGTTGCTCATGATTTCTGGGATATATTCGAATATCTCTCTGAAATGGTGGTTCTCCTTCGTTATTTTGAAAGACCATTGCAACCTCATTTGCTGTTGGCAAGTTATAATGGCAATTATCAGTATGGCGATCTCTTTTAAGCACCATTTTGACTTTTGGGAGTGGCAATTGATGTATTTCTGCATGAATTTGTTGTTCTTTTGCTACTTCTGCCAATGTTTTATATGCTTGAGAGTATGGGTTTTGGGCCATAATTTTATCAAGCTCTATAAAAACAATGGGTAAGCATTTTTTTTTTTTATGAAAGCTGCATACGTTGCTCAACAGCTTCCATTGTATCTAGGACATATAGTTGAGCGAATTTTCTTTGCTCTCCTTCATCTGGATGTAAATGAGACGTACGATGGTGAATTTGTCCTTGTACTTTGAAACAGTAAGGGCCATTTTCTGGTACATTAGCAGCTAATGTTGCCCCCATAGATGCAAAGGATATGGCACTATTGTAGGATCTTATGTTTGTTTTAAAATTTTGGTAGTTGGGGAATGTCGGCTCAGTCATAATGTTTTGTAAATATGTTGGGAATTGCTGTCTTTGTGGCAGTCTTATCTTGCCTTTTTGACAGCAACTAACAAACTCGCCATCTCTGGGTCTTTCCTGTTGGAAATGATAAGCCCCACATAACTGACAGACAATATTCATATCACCACAATTATGAACCTCTACTGCTAAAGATTTAAGTAAAGGACAATTGTGAGAAGATCTATCAATGTGAGTTTCTAAATCAACATTATAATTGTTATCAGATTGTTCAGGAACATTTTCTAGATGTTTTTTTTTTTTTGGTTGCCTTCTTGCGCTTGGATGTTACTTTCTCAGCCGCTTGTCTTTTGCTTGCGATTCTTTCGGGTTCTTTTTGGCGTTGAATTTCCTTTTCCTCCGGCGTCTGATGATCTTTCCATCTTTGTACATGCTCTCATGTTTGCCGTCTTTTCTGTTCCTCTTTATTTGTGTTATTCGCCATAGTAATCTGTCAAGATAAATAATACATTAGATTTATTTGTATTTTTTGCAATCAATTTTCTTTCTTTTCCTTATTTTTTCTGCTATCCTGTTTAGTGTTAGTTTTCTTGCATTGCATTTGATAAAAGGTGCACAGAAAATATTTTTTGTCTCTCTATGGTGTATATGTTCTTAGAATTGTTTCTGGTATTGTGATTTGTGTGCCCCAGTGTGCCATTGTGTACTTGTGGTTATTGTGTTAGGCTTAGAGGGATAGTTATATTGCACTGCGTTCGGATATTGGGGCACAGCAAACAGGATATATCCTTCCATTTTGTATGAGTAAGCATTTCTTGTGTTATCCTGTTTGTTGGACGGCAGTGTTGTCATTATGGTCTTATGTTTATGGGTTTAGACTTATAGTATTAGTTACACTACAGTGCATTTTGACATTGGCGCTCAGCAAACAGGATTGATGCTTCCATTTTGTATGTGTTAACAGCATTGTTTGTGGTATCTTGTTTGGTGTGTGTCAGCGTTTGCATTTATTTGTGATATTTAGTAATATTGCAGTGGTATTCCACATTGACGCACACCAAACAGCAATAATCCTTCCATTTTGTTTATTTGTCAAAAAATGTCTGTGCTATCCTGTTTCATGTGCACCACTGATGGCATTAGGGGTTAGGTTATGTGGATAGGCTTAGAGGGTTAGTTAGGCTGCAGTATGTTTTATGCTTAGAGGATTAGTTAGACTACAGTCCATTTTGACATTGGTGCACAGCAAACTGGATTGATGATAGTATTTTGTATATGTTAACATCGTTGCTTGTGGTATGTTGTTTGGTGTGTGGCACTGTTTGCATTATGGTGTTAAGGTTTAGTTATATCGCAGTGCTTGTCCACATTGGCGCACAGCAAACAATTGAAATAATTTCATTTTGTTTATTTGTGCAAAATTTTGTGTGCTATCCTGTTTCGTGTTCAGCACTGTTGGCATTAGGGGTTTAGTTTATGGGGATAGGCTTAGAGGGTTAGATAGATTGCATTAGGTTTTGACATTGGCTCACACCAAACAGGATAGATTATTTTTCTTTGTTTGTACTTGTTATACTGTACCTGTTGTGTTGAATCTCTTGTGTATAAATGACATCGGAGCCCCTTCTGCCAATCTTCCTGCGACCGTCTTCAGGCAGTGTCTGGTGAAAAAGAGAAACAGAAATGGAAATGTTCAAGTCACGTTTGTTTTACACTGACATTATAGTATTTTTGTTAAGGCATGTATATCTGTACGTACCTGTTGGTGTAATGTTTTTCTGTATATTTCGGCAGAGTTTCCAGGCTGTGCAGCGCCGTGCAGCGCCATGCAGCGCTGCAGATCAGTCAGTAACTCTATGGATGGAGAGTCTGCTGGAAATGATAGAAATATGCAGTGTAAATACAAAATGGAATTTCTTTTGCTAAGATTATGGATTATTTCTGCAAATGTTCAACATTTTAGGCCACATAAAAATGTATCTGTGTTTGAAATGTTCTTTTGTATCTTCTTTTTTGTAATCATTATTTTATGAATTCTAATCATTTTTTTATGTTTTCCATGTATAGAGAAATAATGTTTTTTGTCCATGAATAATGTTATTTTTGTTAATCTGATATATATATATATTTTTTTTGGATTATGAATTTATGAAGTTATTATTAATTAAATTATTTGTTACCTTTTTGGGGGAATTTGCAGTTTTTGAGTTTACAAAGTGATAATGAAGTTGCGTCAGAAGTAACGCCGCCAGCGACATGTCCAGTCACACTGTGCATCACCTGAGGAGAAATGGAGAAAGTGAAATAGCAAATTATAATAGGACAAGCAGACAGTCCTGTATTTTCTATAAGGATTATACCCCCTATATATATTTGTATGCTTTTGATGCTTTTTTGTGTAATATAGATTTATTGTATTTCCTCTATTGATCTAGTATAATGTTTTTTCTGGTAGATACCTCAGTATTCTGTTGCTTTGTTTTTAACCTCGATATAACTCAGTGTTTTTTCATTAATATATACTACACAAACCTGACGATTAGCAGATTTCTGCATTATATGAGGATTTGACAAAACTTGCTAACACATTATATAGAGTCATTAGAATATCCAATCTGGTTTTAATTATGTAGCGCAATTGCAAAATGCACAAAAGGCAATAATTATTTGTGCTCAAGTATTGGATTTAAACACTGTTGTTTATAATTAATTTTATCACTTCTTTCCACGGCGTATTTTTTGATTTTTAAACAGCTAAAAATAAAGTGTTCCTAAAATAAATTAACTTTTAGACATTGAGGTGTTAAGCACCAGGAATCTCCCGTAAAGTGGAGACCCAGTTTACTTGTTATACTTTACCTGTTGTGCTGAATTTCTTGTCTATAAATGACAGTGGGTCCCCTTATGCCAATATTCCTGCGACCGTCTTCAGGCAGTGTCTGTTGAATCTGAGAAACAGAAATGGAAATGTTCAAGTATTATTATTTTTTTTGTTTGTACTTGTTATACTTTACCTGTTGTGCTGAATTTCCTTTCTATAAATGACAGCGTGTCCCCTGCTGCCAATCTTCCTGCGACCCTCTTCAGGCAGTGTCTGTTGAATCTGAGAAACAGAAATGGAAATGTTCAAGTATTATTATATTTTTTTTTAATGACTAACTCCATATGTGTTAACAGAATTGGTTGTCATATCTTGTTTGGTGTGTGGCACTGTTTGCATTGTGGTGTTTTTCTTGAGGTTTAGCTATATTGCAGTGCTTTTCAACATTGGCGCACACAAAACAGGATAAATCGTTCCATTTTGTTTATTTGACTCAAATTTTCTGTGCTATCCTGTTTTGTGTGCAGCACTGTTGGCATTAGGGGTTTAGGTTATGGGGATAGGCTTAGAGGGTTAGTTAGGTTGCAGTACGTTTTGAGAGTGGCGCGCACCAAACAGGATAGATTATTTTTCTTTGTTTGTACTTGTTATACTGTACCTGTTGTGTTGAATCTCTTGTGTATAAATGACAGCTGGTCCCCTTCTGCCAATCTTCCTGCGACCGTCTTCAGGCAGTGTCTGGTGAAAAAGAGAAACAGAAATGGAAATGTTCAAGTCACGTTTGTTTTACACTGACATTATAGTATTTTTGATTAGGACATGTATATCTGTACGTACCTGTTGGTGTAATGTTTTTCTGTATATTTCGGCAGAGTTTCCAGGCTGTGCAGCGCCGTGCAGCGCCGTGCAGCGCCATGCAGCGCTGCAGATCAGTCAGTAACTCTATGGATGGAGAGTCTGCTGGAAATGATAGAAATATGCAGTGTAAATACAAAATGGAATTTCTTTTGCTAAGATTATGGATTATTTCTGCAAATGTTCAACATTTTAGGCCACATAAAAATGTATCTGTGTTTGAAATGTTCTTTTGTATGTTCTTCTTAGTAATCATTATTTTATGAATTCTAATCATTTTTTTATTTTTTTCATGTTTAGAGAAATAATGTTTTTTTTGTCCATGAATAATGTTATTTTTGTTAATCTGATATATTTTTTTTTGGGGGGGGATTATGAATTTATAAAGTTATTATTAATTAAATTATTTGTTATCTTTTTGGGGGAATTTGCAGTTTTTGAGTTTACAAAGTGATAATGAAGTTGCGTCAGAAGTAACGCCGCCAGCGACATGTCCAGTCACACTGTGCATCACCTGAGGAGAAATTTGCAGAAAGTCTCCAGTATTTATAGACTGTCAGCTCAAGTAGAAACAGTTAAAATGTAGTGCGCATGCGCAGTTTGTATTCTATCCGCCATTTCGTGGAAGTTATGTGCTTGGTGTCTGCAAAATGGCGTATATGTTGTATATGTTACGTGCCTTGTAATGTGTTAGCGGTTTCGTGTAAGTGTTGCGAGTTCGTTGTTCATTTTTACACGCTTGGGCCTCGTTTTCGTTTTTTTCATCCGCCATTTTTTATTAACTTGCAACCTCACTCATAGACGTCCTGACTGTGCCCCTTGTACGTGAATTTGTGTGATGTTTGTGTATTTTGTAGTGTTTTTGTTGTGCGGCGGTTGGTCCGGTAAAACTCTATTTTTGCGTGTTCCGTATTTGTAGCGAAGTCCATACTTTGTGCCGGGTCCGTATTTTGGGAAATTGTTACGGGTCGTATTTTTTTAATGCAATTTTTTTCAAACACCTACGGGTCTCGTAGTGTAAATTGTAAAATGGAGCTTCATATTCTTCCGTAGTGTGGCGGGTCGTAGGGATCATGCGTATGCGGTGCGGGTCGAAGGGATGAATGTTTGAATGCGGCTGGCATTGTAAAGTGTCTAATTGAGGTTTGTGTTCATGTGTAGTCCTTCGGGTCGATCGGATGATGCGTGTCGTACGGGGTCGTAGTGATGAGTACCTACGGGCTTCGGCGCTCCCTGCCTAAATCGTACGGGTTCGTAGGGATGAGCGCCTACGGCCTCCCGGCTAAGTCGTACGGCCTCCTGGCTAAGTCGTACAGGGTCGTAGGGATGAGCGACTATGGTGCTAATTTCCACCAGTGCAGTGAGCGCCTTTGGCTCTCCCTGCATAAGTCGTACAGGGTCGCAGGGATACGTGCCAATGGTGCTCATCTCCACCAGCGCAGAGAGCGCCTTCGGCGCTCCCTGCCTAAGTCGTACGGGTCTCAGGCATGAGCCCCTACAGCGCTCATCTCCACCAGCTCAAGGAACGCCTTTGGCGCTCCTTGCCTGGCCGCAACCACTGCATTTATTATACATGTATCTCCCTCCCCTGTGTCTCCTTCCCCCACTGCAGTTGCGCATTGTGCGACTCACCGAGCGCATTAAGTAAAATAATCAGTAGAGCTTATAAACCTATTGTTATGTCTTCTCTATTCCCAGTAATTATAGACCTATCTGTAAGTACATCATTTTGAACAGTAGATGGCGCACATCTCATATATAGTATTACATTCCTAATACAATCTATAAATGTCATATATAAAATGCAATTAGTGAGGTGATTTCAACTTATTCCCTAGTAATGTATCTCATCCTGTAACGTGGAGAGCATTATTGCCAGCACTTCTTATAACCTTTTAACTGTTGCCCATTTCCAAGATGGCGGATCCGTAGTCCGGTCACAGATTTTTACTTCCTAGCTACACTAGGCGTACTCTAAGGAAGAAACCGGAAGTGAACGAGGAAGACGGCCTAAGTAGGCCTTAGTTATACGGAGCTGAGGAGAACGTCTAGAGATGTAAGTTTGTGTGAAATAAATAACTAGATAGGCAGATAAGGGCAATATATGTCTGTGTGTGGGGGGTTATATACTTATAGTATGAGTGGGGAGTAAGGAGTGTATGTAGGACAATACAGGAGCTGAGGATCATGGGATATGTAAATGAGACCCCTCCCCCACACTACATATCACTCATTCCATGCAGTATATAGTTATATTCCCAGGATAGATACAATATGTATATGGGGGCTATATATATCTATATGTACAGAGCCTGAGGATCATGGGAAATATCTACCTGTCTGTCTGTCTGTCTATCTATCTATCTATCTATCCCTCTATCTATCTATCTATCTATCTATCTATCTATCTATCTATCCCTCTATCTATCTATCTATCTATCTATCTATCTATCTATATATCTATCTATCTATCTATCTTTCTATCTATCTATCTATCCCTCTATCTATCTATCTATCTATCTATCTATCTATCTATCTATCTATCTATCTATCCCTCTATCTATCTATCTATCTATCTATCTATCTATCTATCTATCTATCCCTCTATCTATCCATCTATCTATCTATCCCTCTATATCTATCTATCTATCTATCTATCTATCTATCTATCTATCTATCTATCTATCGATCCCTCTATCTATCCATCTATCTATCTATCCCTCTATATCTATCTATCTATCTATCTATCTATCTATCTATCTATCTATCTATCTATCTGTCTGTCTGTCTATCCAGGGCACTTATGTTATGTCAAGATGTAAATGAAGGAATAACATGGCGTGTACTTGGGGCGCCATCTCTGTCCCCATCTTACAATATATATGATTGTGTTTATATAATAATATACTATGACAGATAACACTATATATCCTCCATCGTTGGATCATTTTACATATAAACTACTAATATAGACTGATCGTGTGTATGGTGTATACATTACATGGAATTACTTAGTGTTTGATAACATTGAGAGAAGGAGCTGCCCATAACCAAGATGGCGTATTGAGAGTCTTGTGTAAATGACAGAAGGGAACATGGAGGATCTTTCATGAGGTTACTGGAGCCCAACTCAATGTCTAAAGCTGTAAGGTAAGAAATATGTAATGGTGATTATGTGGTGTGTGGAGGAAGGAGTATGTATATATGTCTATAAGTGGTATATGTCTGTGTATCTGTTCATCTGTCTAACAATCCATCCATATGCATGGAGCGTGCAGCAAGGAGCGTATAGACCTCTATATATAGTGTACTGTGTGTGTGTATATATATATATAGTATAAATGATGAGCTTCCCCTACACGCACCTCATACGCAGCATATTGCGCTCTCAGCCAGTAAGAGGACGCGCTCTTGTGAGGTTCCCATCTAAGTGGGGGAATGGATATAATATGGGACACGTGGGAGTCGTGTACATTAGGTGGGAGACAACATTTATTATATTTATGTAATTCTTCCACAGACCAGACAGTTTATAAGTATGGAGGCAATGAGCAATGCTATTAAATAGAAGGGTAACTCCCAGTGGCATCACACACCCCCTCAGTCTCCAGGTATAGCGCTATACAAGGGTAAGTTCAAGTCAAGAACAATATTTACACAATGCAAAAGAATGGGGGCCCCGTCTGAACTTAAGATCACGCATACATAGAGCTTTTCCTAAAGCACTTAGGAAGATTGAAAACTCACAAACTTACATCTAATATATATATATTTCAGGGCTTGACAAACCCGGGAGCCAGAAAGCTAGTGCTAATATAGCAAGCTCTTACCGTGTTATTTAGTGTACACACATAGAGAGGGGGAAAAGAGACACAGGAGAGGGAGAGGGGGGAAAGAGACACAGGAGAGGGAGAGGGGGAAAAGAGACACATGGGAGGGAGAGGGGGAAAAGAGACACATGAGAGGGAGAGGGGGGAAAGAGACACAGGAGAGGGAGAGGGGGGAAAGAGACACAGGAGAGGGAGAGGGGGGAAAGAGACACAGGAGAGGGAGAGGGGGAAAAGAGACACATGAGAGGGAGAGGGGGAAAAGAGACACATGGGAGGGAGAGGGGGAAAAGAGACACATGGGAGGGAGAGGGGGAAAAGAGACACATGGGAGGGAGAGGGGGAAAAGAGACACATGGGAGGGAGAGGGGGAAAAGAGACACAGGAGAGGGAGAGGGGGAAAAGAGACACATGGGAGGGAGAGGGGGAAAAGAGACACATGGGAGGGAGAGGGGGAAAAGAGACACATGGGAGGGAGAGGGGGAAAAGAGACACATGGGAGGGAGAGGGGGAAAAGAGACACATGGGAGGGAGAGGGGGAAAAGAGACACATGGGAGGGAGAGGAGGAGAAAGACACATGGGGAGGGAGATGGGGAAAGGAAACCCAGGGGAAGGAGAAGGGCAGAAGGAGACACGGGAGAGGGGGGGGGGTAAGAGACACAGGGAAGGGAGAAGGAGGAAGAGACGGGAGGTAGAGGGGGAGAGACAGAATGCAGGGGAGAGAAAGGAGAAGAAGATGCACAGGAGAGGGGAAAAGAGATACAGGGGAGGGAGAGAGAGAGACAGGGTGCACAGAGAGAGAGAGACACAGGGTGCACAGAGAGAGAGAGACACAGGGTGCACAGAGAGAGAGAGACACCGGGTGCACAGAGAGAGAGACACAGGGCGCACAGAGAGAGAGAGACACCGGGTGCACAGAGAGAGAGAGAGACACCGGGTGCACAGAGAGAGAGAGAGACACCGGGTGCACAGAGAGAGAGAGACACCGGGTGCACAGAGAGAGAGAGAGACACCGGGTGCACAGAGAGAGAGAGAGACACCGGGTGCACAGAGAGAGAGAGAGACACAGGGTGCACAGAGAGAGAGAGACACAGGGTGCACAGAGAGAGAGAGACACAGGGTGCACAGAGAGAGAGAGACACAGGGTGCACAGAGAGAGAGAGACACAGGGTGCACAGAGAGAGAGAGACACAGGGTGCACAGAGAGAGAGAGACACAGGGTGCACAGAGAGAGAGAGACACAGGGTGCACAGAGAGAGAGAGACACAGGGTGCACAGAGAGAGAGAGACACAGGGTGCACAGAGAGAGAGAGACACAGGGTGCACAGAGAGAGAGAGACACAGGGTGCACAGAGAGAGAGAGACACAGGGTGCACAGAGAGAGAGAGACACAGGGTGCAGAGAGAGAGAGAGACAGGGTGCACAGAGAGAGAGAGACACAGGGTGCAGAGAGAGAGAGACACCGGGTGCACAGAGAGAGACACAGGGTGCACAGAGAGAGACACAGGGTGCACAGAGAGAGACACAGGGTGCACAGAGAGAGACACAGGGTGCACAGAGAGAGACACAGGGGGCACAGAGAGAGACACAGGGTGCACAGAGAGAGAGAGAGACAGGGTGCACAGAGAGAGAGAGACACCGGGTGCACAGAGAGAGAGAGACACAGGGTGCACAGAGAGAGAGAGACACAGGGTGCACAGAGAGAGAGAGAGACACAGGGTGCACAGAGAGAGAGAGAGACACAGGGTGCACAGAGAGAGACACAGGGGGCACAGAGAGAGACACAGGGTGCACAGAGAGAGAGAGACACAGGGTGCACAGAGAGAGAGAGACACAGGGTGCACAGAGAGAGAGAGACACAGGGTGCACAGAGAGAGAGAGACACAGGGTGCACAGAGAGAGAGACACAGGGTGCACAGAGAGAGACACAGGGTGCACAGAGAGAGAGACACCGGGTGCACAGAGAGAGAGACACAGGGCGCACAGAGAGAGAGAGACACAGGGCGCACAGAGAGAGAGAGACACAGGGGGCACAGAGAGAGAGAGAGACACAGGGTGCACAGAGAGAGAGAGACACAGGTGCACAGAGAGAGAGAGACACAGGGTGCACAGAGAGAGAGAGACACAGGGTGCACAGAGAGAGAGAGACACCGGGTGCACAGAGAGAGAGAGACACCGGGTGCACAGAGAGAGAGAGACACCGGGTGCACAGAGAGAGAGAGACACCGGGTGCACAGAGAGAGAGAGACACCGGGTGCACAGAGAGAGAGAGACACCGGGTGCACAGAGAGAGAGAGACACAGGGCGCACAGAGAGAGAGAGACACAGGGCGCACAGAGAGAGAGAGACACAGGGCGCACAGAGAGAGAGAGACACAGGGCGCACAGAGAGAGAGAGACACAGGGCGCACAGAGAGAGAGAGACACAGGGCGCACAGAGAGAGAGAGACACAGGGCGCACAGAGAGAGAGAGACACAGGGCGCACAGAGAGAGAGACACAGGGTGCACAGAGAGAGAGAGACACAGGGTGCACAGAGAGAGAGAGACACAGGTCGCACAGAGAGAGAGACACAGGGTGCACAGAGAGAGAGACACAGGGTGCACAGAGAGAGAGACACAGGGTGCACAGAGAGAGAGACACAGGGTGCACAGAGAGAGAGACACAGGGCGCACAGAGAGAGAGAGACACAGGGCGCACAGAGAGAGAGAGACACAGGTTGCACAGAGAGAGAGAGACACAGGTTGCACAGAGAGAGAGAGACACAGGGCGCACAGAGAGAGAGACACAGGGCGCACAGAGAGAGAGAGAGAGACAGGGCGCACAGAGAGAGAGACACAGGGCGCACAGAGAGAGAGACACAGGTTGCACAGAGAGAGAGAGACACAGGGTGCACAGAGAGAGAGACACAGGGTGCACAGAGAGAGAGAGACACAGGGTGCACAGAGAGAGAGAGACACAGGGCGCACAGAGAGAGACACACAGGGCGCACAGAGAGAGACACACAGGGCGCACAGAGAGAGAGAGACACAGGGCGCACAGAGAGAGAGAGACACAGGGCGCACAGAGAGAGAGACACAGGTTGCACAGAGAGAGAGACACAGGTTGCACAGAGAGAGAGACACAGGGCGCACAGAGAGAGAGAGACACAGGGCGCACAGAGAGAGAGAGACACAGGGCGCACAGAGAGAGAGAGACACAGGGCGCACAGAGAGAGAGAGACACAGGGCGCACAGAGAGAGAGAGAGACACAGGGCGCACAGAGAGAGAGAGAGACACAGGGCGCAGAGAGAGAGAGAGACACAGGGCGCAGAGAGAGAGAGAGACACAGGGCGCAGAGAGAGAGAGAGACACAGGGCGCAGAGAGAGAGAGAGACACAGGGCGCAGAGAGAGAGAGAGACACAGGGCGCAGAGAGAGAGAGAGACACAGGGCGCAGAGAGAGAGAGAGACACAGGGCGCACAGAGAGAGAGAGACACAGGGCGCACAGAGAGAGAGAGACACAGGGCGCACAGAGAGAGAGACACAGGGTGCACAGAGAGAGAGAGACACAGGGTGCAGAGAGAGAGAGAGAGAGACAGGGTGCACAGAGAGAGAGAGAGAGAGACAGGGTGCACAGAGAGAGAGAGAGACAGGGTGCACAGAGAGAGAGAGAGACAGGGTGCACAGAGAGAGAGAGACACAGGGTGCACAGAGAGAGAGAGACACAGGGTGCACAGAGAGAGAGAGACACAGGGTGCACAGAGAGAGAGAGACACAGGGTGCACAGAGAGAGAGAGAGACACAGGGTGCACAGAGAGAGAGAGAGACACAGGGTGCACAGAGAGAGAGAGAGACACAGGGTGCACAGAGAGAGAGAGAGACACAGGGTGCACAGAGAGAGAGAGAGAGACACAGGGTGCACAGAGAGAGAGAGACACAGGGTGCACAGAGAGAGAGAGAGACACAGGGCGCACAGAGAGAGAGAGACACAGGGCGCGCAGAGAGAGAGACACAGGGCGCGCAGAGAGAGAGAGACACGCACAGGGTGCACAGAGAGAGAGAGAGACACAGGGTGCACAGAGAGAGAGAGAGAGAGAGACAGGGTGCAGAGAGAGAGAGACACAGGGTGCACAGAGAGAGAGAGACACAGGGTGCACAGAGAGAGAGAGACACCGGGTGCACAGAGAGAGAGACACAGGGTGCACAGAGAGAGAGACGCAGGGTGCACAGAGAGAGAGAGACGCAGGGTGCACAGAGAGAGAGACACAGGGGGTACAGAGAGAGAGAGAGAGACAGGGTGCACAGAGAGAGAGAGACAGGGTGCACAGAGAGAGAGAGACACACAGGGTGCACAGAGAGAGAGAGACAGAGACAGGGTGCACAGAGAGAGAGAGACAGGGTGCAGAGAGAGAGAGAGACAGGGTGCAGAGAGAGAGAGAGACACAGGGTGCAGAGAGAGAGAGAGACACAGGGTGCACAGAGAGAGAGACACAGGGTGCACAGAGAGAGAGACACAGGGTGCACAGAGAGAGAGAGAGACACAGGGTGCACAGAGAGAGAGAGAGACACAGGGTGCACAGAGAGAGAGACACAGGGCGCACAGAGAGAGAGAGACACAGGGCGCACAGAGAGAGAGAGACACAGGGCGCACAGAGAGAGAGAGACACAGGGCGCACAGAGAGAGAGAGACACAGGGCGCACAGAGAGAGAGAGACACAGGGCGCACAGAGAGAGAGAGACACAGGGCGCACAGAGAGAGAGAGACACAGGGCGCACAGAGAGAGAGAGACACAGGGCGCACAGAGAGAGAGAGACACAGGGTGCAGAGAGAGAGAGAGAGAGAGAGAGAGAGACAGGGTGCAGAGAGAGAGAGAGAGAGAGAGACACCGGGCCATACCTTCCCATGCTTTTAAAGTACAGTATTGTGTGTTTAATTGCTGCTACAGCTATAAGAACTGGCGTTAAAACCCCTTTCGAGTCGTATTTACTACTCGTATCTTTTTTTCATTGCAAACTAGACTTTATTTGTGAGCTAGCGCTACGGGTTTAATAGAATATCGATTTTGTGTAACTTTAATAGATTAGCCCTCATAATGTGTGAGCTGTGCTAAAACCAATGGAGTTGTAATGATGGTTTTGTGGCTTTGACTGGGTTTGTGACAATATTAAGAGCGACTTTAAGTGTGTGTAACATTGCGATCTGGGAAATAAAATAGGGCCTAAAGACTATAAGAAATATAAGATATTTAGATCATGTGTAACAGGTGAAGACATAAAGTAGAGACATTAATAACGTGTGAGGCATATAACATTACATATACACTTTGGTATAAGTGATCAGTATGTTGGTAATACTTCTATGGAACTGGGAAGAATAAGAGAGCATTGTAGTAATAGAAAGAGAAGACCATTTACTAGCCCAACATCTCAAGGAAAAAATGGTAAATGACTGAAGATTTGTGATCCAATTAAGGCTTTAAGTCGGGAAGAAACTTGTTTGATTTTTAGATTAAAACCGTGGTTCTCTATTGACTGAATAATGATATTGACCTAGCTCATTTTTTGGAGTTTTTTATGGATAATTAGAGAGACAGTATTGATCCAGCAGGGGGGGGGTTAAGAAAAAAATAAAGAAATAAAGAAATAAAAAAACAGAAGAAAAAAAAAAAAGCCAGAAGTTGACAAATTTGAAACAGTTACAGCCACAAGGCAGTGAAAGCAGACGCCCAATGAGAGGAGGCCCTCTGCCCGGGCTCCTCAGGGGTTGTACGTACAGTCGTCTTGCTGCAGTAGTATCTGTACTGGGGTATGGTGACTGCAGGGTAATGGGACACAAGGCTGCACATGGCACTGGTAACCCGCCCAGCTTCCAGCCTGGAGCATGAGCGATCCCCGAGCTTCCAGGTCCTGCCAGGAATATATGTGAGACCGGAGCATGTCCTGCAGAGACATAGCTGAGACCAGAGCAGGTCCTGCAGAGACATAGCTGAGACCAGAGCAGGTCCTGCCAGGAATATATGTGAGACCAGAGCAGGTCCTGCCAGGAACATATGTGAGACCAGAGCAGGTCCTGCAGAGACATAGCTGAGACCGGAGCAGGCCCTGCCAGGAATATATTTGAGACCAGAGCAGGTCCTGCCAGGAACATATGTGAGACCGGAGCAGGCCCTGCCAGGAACATATGTGAGACCAGAGCAGGTCCTGCCAGGAATATATGTGAGAACAGAGCAGGTCCTGCCAGGAACATATGTGAGACCAGAGCAGGTCCTGCCAGGAACATATGTGAGACCAGAGCAGGTCCTGCCAGGAACATATGTGAGACCAGAGCAGGTCCTGCCAGGAACGTATGTGAGACCAGAGCAGGTCCTGACAGGAATATATGTGAGAACAGAGCAGGTCCTGCAGGGACATAGCTGAGACCAGAGCAGGTCCTGCCAGGAATATATGTGAGACCAGAGCAGGTCCTGCCAGGAACATATGTGAGACCAGAGCAGGTCCTGCCAGGAACATATGTGAGACCAGAGCAGGTCCTGCCAGGAATATATGTGAGACCAGAGCAGGTCCTGCCAGGAATATATGTGAGACCAGAGCAGGTCCTGCCAGGAACATATGTGAGACCAGACTAGGTCCTGCCAGGAACATATGTGAGACCAGAGCAGGTCCTGCCAGGAACATATGTGAGACCAGAGCAGGTCCTGACAGGAATATATGTGAGACCAGAGCAGGTCCTGCAGGGACATAGCTGAGACCAGAGCAGGTCCGGCCAGGAATATATGTGAGACCAGAGCAGGTCCTGCCAGGAACATATGTGAGACCAGAGCAGGTCCTGCCAGGAACATATGTGAGACCAGAGCAGGTCCTGCCAGGAACATATGTGAGACCAGAGCAGGTCCTGCCAGGAACATATGTGAGACCAGAGCAGGTCCTGCCAGGAACATATGTGAGACCAGAGCAGGTCCTGCCAGGAACGTATGTGAGACCAGAGCAGGTCCTGCAGGGACATAGCTGAGACCAGAGCAGGTCCTGCCAGGAATATATGTGAGACCAGAGCAGGTCCTGCCAGGAATATATGTGAGACCAGAGCAGGTCCTGCCAGGAATATATGTGAGACCAGAGCAGGTCCTGCCAGGAACATATGTGAGACCAGAGCAGGTCCTGCCAGGAACATATGTGAGACCAGAGCAGGTCCTGCAGGGACATAGCTGAGACCAGAGCAGGTCCTGCAGGGACATAGCTGAGACCAGAGCAGGTCCTGCCAGGAACATATGTGAGACCAGAGCAGGTCCTGCCTGGAACATATGTGAGACCAGAGCAGGTCCTGCCTGGAACATATGTGAGACCAGAGCAGGTCCTGCCAGGAACATATGTTAAACCAGAGCAGGTCCTGCCAGGAACATATGTGAGACCAGAGCAGGTCCTGCCAGGAACATATGTGAGACCAGAGCAGGTCCTGCAGGGACATAGCTGAGACCAGAGCAGGTCCTGCAGGGACATAGCTGAGACCAGAGCAGGTCCTGCCAGGAATATATGTGAGACCAGAGCAGGTCCTGCCAGGAATATATGTGAGACCAGAGCAGGTCCTGCCAGGAATATATGTGAGACCAGAGCAGGTCCTGCCAGGAACATATGTGAGACCAGAGCAGGTCCTGCAGGGACATAGCTGAGACCAGAGCAGGTCCTGCCAGGAATATATGTGAGACCAGAGCAGGTCCTGCCAGGAATATATGTGAGACCAGAGCAGGTCCTGCCAGGAATATATGTGAGACCAGAGCAGGTCCTGCCAGGAACATATGTGAGACCAGAGCAGGTCCTGCCAGGAATATATGTGAGACCAGAGCAGGTCCTGCCAGGAATATATGTGAGACCAGAGCAGGTCCTGCCAGGAATATATGTGAGACCAGAGCAGGTCCTGCCAGGAATATATGTGAGACCAGAGCAGGTCCTGCCAGGAATATATGTGAGACCAGAGTAGGTCCTGCCAGGAACATATGTGAGACCAGAGCAGGTCCTGCCAGGAATATATGTGAGACCAGAGCAGGTCCTGCAGGAATATATGTGAGACCAGAGCAGGTCCTGCCAGGAATATATGTGAGACCAGAGTAGGTCCTGCCAGGAACATATGTGAGACCAAAGCAGGTCCTGCAGGGACATAGCTGAGACCAGAGCAGGTCCTGCCAGGAATGTATGTGAGACCAGAGCAGGTCCTGCCAGGAACATATGTGAGACCAGAGCAGGTCCTGCCGGGAATATATGTGAGACCAGAGCAGGTCCTGTCAGGAATATATGTGAGACCAGAGCAGGTCCTGTCAGGAATATATGTGAGACCAGAGCAGGTCCTGCCAGGAATATATGTGAGACCAGAGCAGGTCCTGCCAGGAATATATGTGAGACCAGAGCAGGTCCTGCCAGGAACATATGTGAGACCAGAGCAGGTCCTGCCAGGAATATATGTGAGACCAGAGCAGGTCCTGCAGAGACATAGCTGAGACCAGAGCAGGTCTGGCCAGGAATATATGTGAGACCAGAGCAGGTCCTGCCAGGAACATAGCTGAGACCAGAGCAGGTCCTGCCAGGAATATATGTGAGACCAGAGCAGGTCCTGTCAGGAATATATGTGAGACCAGAGCAGGTCCGGCCAGGAATATATGTGAGACCAGAGCAGGTCCTGCCAGGAATATATGTGAGACCAGAGCAGGTCCGGCCAGGAATATATGTGAGACCAGAGCAGGTCCTGCCAGGAATATATGTGAGACCAGAGCAGGTCCTGCCAGGAATATATGTGAGACCAGAGCAGGTCCTGCCAGGAACATATGTGAGACCAGAGCATGTCCTGCAGAGACATAGCTGAGACCAGAGCAGGTCCGGCCAGGAATATATGTGAGACCAGAGCATGTCCTGCAGAGACATAGCTGAGACCAGAGCAGGTCCTGCCAGGAACATAGCTGAGACCAGAGCAGGTCCTGCCAGGAATATATGTGAGACCAGAGCAGGTCCTGTCAGGAATATATGTGAGACCAGAGCAGGTCCGGCCAGGAATATATGTGAGACCAGAGCAGGTCCTGCCAGGAATATATGTGAGACCAGAGCAGGTCCTGCCAGGAACATATGTGAGACCAGAGCAGGTCCTGCAGAGACATAGCTGAGACCAGAGCAGGTCCGGCCAGGAATATATGTGAGACCAGAGCAGGTCCTGCCAGGAACATATGTGAGACCAGAGCAGGTCCTGCCAGGAACATATGTGAGACCAGAGCAGGTCCTGCAGGGACATAGCTGAGACCAGAGCAGGTCCTGCCAGGAATATATGTGAGACCAGAGCAGGTCCTGCCAGGAACATATGTGAGACCAGAGCAGGTCCTGCCAGGAACATATGTGAGACCAGAGCAGGTTCTGCCAGGAACATATGTGAGACCAGAGCAGGTCCTGCCAGGAACATATGTGAGACCAGAGCAGGTCCTGCAGAGACATAGCTGAGACCAGAGCAGGTCCTGACAGGAATATATGTGAGACCAGAGCAGGTCCTGCCAGGAATATATGTGAGACCAGAGCAGGTCCTGCCAGGAATATATGTGAGACCAGAGCAGGTCCTGCAGGGACATAGCTGAGACCAGAGCAGGTCCTGCCAGGAATATATGTGAGACCAGAGCAGGTCCTGCCAGGAACATATGTGAGACCAGAGCAGGTCCTGCCAGGAATATATGTGAGACCAGAGCAGGTCCTGCCAGGAACATATGTGAGACCAGAGCAGGTCCTGCAGGGACATAGCTGAGACCAGAGCAGGTCCTGCCAGGAATATATGTGAGACCAGAGCAGGTCCTGCCAGGAATATATGTGAGACCAGAGCAGGTCCTGCAGGGACATAGCTGAGACCAGAGCAGGTCCTGCCAGGAATATATGTGAGACCAGAGCAGGTCCTGCCAGGAACATATGTGAGACCAGAGCAGGTCCTGCCAGGAATATATGTGAGACCAGAGCAGGTCCTGCCAGGAACATATGTGAGACCAGAGCAGGTCCTGCCAGGAACCTCCTCATACCGCCTATGTGTACCACTGTCTGCAGGGCTGCAACACACAGCTGGGTAAGGAGGGGGCAGCTTGGGGCAGATGTGCTGCCGGGGGGGGGTCAGACATTGCTGGCACCCCGTGTGACTTCACGGCAGGGCTGTTAACCCTATCATTGCTGCAGAGTAATGTAGTGCTTGCTGCCTCTATTATACCTGCACTGAGTGCCCTGTAACATCACACATAGGAAGTAAATACAATGGCTCATTATAGGGTTACTGATGTAGGATTAGTCATAAGACGTGCGATAGAGCTGAGATATGCCGCATGTTGCTGATACATAATGTGTGTGTGACATATACATTATCAGGAGCAGCCCTCCTACCGGTGCATGCTGCGCCTCTCAGCCGGGTGAGGTGGCTCTTCTCCCGGCTGCCCTCGTAACTCGAGGCCGGGCACATATATAGTTGTGAGCATGCGAGCCAGCCAGAGCCATGTCAGCAACTGAGGCCCTCGCTTCCGCAAATGCGGGTCCTCACGAAGCACTTAGGCAATGAGGCAATGAGCTCATTGCTGGCGAGGCGAGCCGCTAAACCCACCTAGGAACCAACCTTAACGTAACAAACACCCACACGCATTAAGAATCCGACTATAACGGCCGACCAGCACACAACTAAAAACAGTCAAAACACACCAAATACTCACACAAACTACATAAAAAGCTTACCCATAGCAAGGGGGGGCACCCAGGACCTCTGCAAGTGAAGTTACACCTCCATTTAAGTCCAAATTCGCGAACATTACAAAATTCAAAACACAATAAATTCAATAAATTTAACTCAAAATAAAAGAGTTTAGACACAAAAAAATTGGCTAAGCGACAGAAAAAATGGCCGCCGGACAAAACGAAAACGAGGCTACAAACACAAACACCATACGAGACACGTTACCACACATTACGACCTCGCAAAAATCGTCCGCAGCCCAGGAACATAAAATGTTTTCAAACACAATAAATACACACAGCACATACATAAAAAGCTAACCTACAGCAAGAGGGAGCATCCAGGACCTCAAAAAATCAAGTTACACCTTCATTTCACTCAAAACAAAAGAGTTTAGACACTAAAAAATTCTCTAAGCGAGAGAAAAAATGGCCGCCGAACAAAACCAAAACGAGGCTACAGCACTCTAAACGCGCAAAACACCACAAGAAAATCACAAAACACCACAAAGACCTACGGATATTCCGCTAACACGCATACCACACATTGCCCGCCTTTTTACCCCACTGCGGAAGTACACAACTACGCTAACGGTTTGGTCTCGCGCACGCACACTATTACACTGCACACATTCATCACGCTTACACAGCAGCTCCACAGCACTGATGCTGCAGCAACATCAAAACAGATTGCCAGCTCTTCAACACAATGCTTCAAAATAGGTAAAGTATATTCATTTATTAATGTGTTATATATTTCATTATTATACACCAAACAGCATTAGCTACCTTACAATTTCATTGCCGTCATTTTTTGACGAGCAATTCACTAGTTTATATATATATATTTGTACTGACCATAAAGACATGTAACAAATCCCAGCGTGTGACCATCTCATGTTTATTTGTACAGACCATAAAGACATGTAACAAATCCCAGCGTGTGACCATCTCATGTTTATTTGTAGAGACCATAAAGACATGTAACAAATCCCAGCGTGTGACCATCTCATGTTTATTTGTACTGACCATAAAGATGTAACAAATCCCAGCGAGTGACCATCTCATGTTTATTTGTACAGACCATAAAGACATGTAACAAATCCCAGCGTGTGACCATCTCATGTTTATTTGTACAGACCATAAAGACATGTAACAAATCCCAGCATGTGACCGTCTCATGTTTATTTGTACAGACAGTGACAAAGTGACACCATCAGTTCTCTCAGAGTCTGACCAAGAAGAAGAGACAAATATGACGAGTCACCGGGAGATTAAAGAGGAGGAAATTCCTGTAAATATCAGTGAAGGTGAGTAATATCCTACGGGCAATTATCACTACTGGTCTATAATTCCCCAGATTTTCTCTTCTTATCTGCTTTTCTCCAGTCATCTGGTAGCGACCCTGTGTTGAGTGAATTTTGATAAATTAGATATAATGGTTTGGCTATTACAAAGCCCAGTTCAGATGGCCGGTGTCACATTGTAATGCTCCTATAGCTTCCTTCCTGTGTCACATTGTAATGCTCCTATAGCTTCCTTCCTGTGTCACATTGTAATGTTCATATAGCTTCCTTCCTGTGTCACACTGTAATGTTCCTATAGCTTCCTTCCTGTGTCACATTGTAATACTCCTATAGCTTCCTTCCTGTGTCACATTGTAATGTTCCTGTAACTTCCTTCACGTGTCACATTGTAATGTTCCTATAGCTTCCTTCCTGTGTCACAGTGTAATGTTCCTGTAGCTTCCTTCCTGCTTCACATTGTAATGTTCCTATAGCTTCCTTCCTGTGTCACATTGTAATGTTCCTATAGCTTCCTTCCTGTGTCACAGTGTATTGTTACTATAGCTTCCTTCCTGTGTCACATTGTAATGCTCCTATAGCTTCCTCCCTGTGTTACAGTGTAATGTTCCTATAGCTTCCTTCCTGTGTCACATTGTAATGTTCCTATAGCTTCCTTCCTGTGTCACATTGTCATGTTCCTATAGCTTCCTTCCTGTGTCACATTGTCATGTTCCTATAGCTTCCTTCCTGTGTCACATTGTAGTGTTCCTATAGCTTCCTTCCCGTGTCACATTGCAATGTTCCTATAGCTTCCTTCCTGTGTCACAGTGTAATGTTCCTATAGCTTCCATCCTGTGTCACATTGTAATGTTTCTATAGCTTCCTTCCTGTAACACATTGTAATGTTCCTATAGCTACCTTCCTGTGTCACATTGTAATGTTCCTACAGCTTTCTTCCTGTGTCACATTGTAATGTTTCTACAGCTTCCTTCCTGTGTCACATTGTAATGTTCCTATAGCTTCCTTCCTGTGTCACATTGTAATGCTCCTATAGCTTCCTTCCTGTGTCACATTGTCATGTTCCTATAGCTTCCTTCCTGCGTCACATTGTAATGTTCCTATAGCTTCCTTCCTGTGTCACACTGTAATGCTCCTATAGCTTCCTTCCTGTGTCGCATTGTAATGCTCCTATAGCTTCCTTCCTGTGTCACAGTGTAATGCTCCTATAGCTTCCGTCCTGTGTCACAGTGTAATGTTCCTATAGCTTCCTTCCTGTGTCACATTGTAATGTTTCTATAGCTTCCTTCCTGTGACACATTGTAATGTTCCTATAGCTACCTTCCTGTGTCACATTGTAATGTTCCTACAGCTTTCTTCCTGTGTCACATTGTAATGTTTCTACAGCTTCCTTCCTGTGTCACATTGTAATGTTCCTATAGCTTCCTTCCTGTGTCACACTGTAATGCTCCTATAGCTTCCTTCCTGTGTCGCATTGTAATGCTCCTATAGCTTCCTTCCTGTGTCACAGTGTAATGCTCCTATAGCTTCCTTCCTGTGTCACACTGTAATGTTTCTATAGCTTCCTTCCTGTGTCACAGTGTAATGTTCCTATAGCTTACTTCCTCCGTCACATTGTAATGTTCCTATAGCTTCCTTCCTGCGTCACATTGTAATGTTCCTATAGCTTCCTTCCAGTGTAATGTTCCTATAGCTTCCTTCCTGTGTTACATTGTAATGTTCCTATAGCTTCCTTCCTGTGTCACATTGTAATGTTCCTATAGCTTCCTTCCTGTGTCACAGTGTAATGTTCCTATAGCTTCCTTCCTCTGTCACATTGTAATGTTCCTATAGCTTCCTTCCTGTGTCACACTGTAATGTCCCTATAGCTTCCTTCCTGTGTCACATTGTAATGTTCCTATAGCTTCCTTCCTGTGTCACAGTGTAATGTTCCTATAGCTTCCTTCCTGTGTCACATTGTAATGTTCCTATAGCTTCCTTCCTGTGTCGCATTGTAATGCTCCTATAGCTTCCTACCTGTGTCACAGTGTAATGTTCCTATAGCTTCCTTCCTTTGTCACAGTGTATTGTTCCTATAGCTTCCTTCCTGTGTCACATTGTAATGCTCCTATAGCTTCCTTCCTGTGTCACACTGTAATGTTCCTATAGCTTCCTTCCTGTGTCACACTGTAATGTTCCTAAAGTTTCCTTCCTGTGTCACATTGTAATGTTCCTATAGCTTCCTTCCTGTGTCACATTGTAATGCTCCTATAGCTTCCTTCCTGTGTCACATTGTAATGCTCCTATAGCTTCCTTTCTGTGTCACATTGTAATGTTCCTATAGCTCCCTTCCTGGGTCACATTTAATGCTCCTATAGCTTCCTTCCTGTGTCACATTGTAATGTTCCTATAGCTTCCTTCCTGTGTCACACTGTAATGTTCCTATAGCTTCCTTCCTGTGTCACATTGTAATGCTCCTATAGCTTCCTTCCTGTGTCACATTGTAATGTTCCTATAGCTTCCTTCCTGTGTCACATTGTAATGTTCCTATAGCTTCCTTCCTGTGTCACATTGTAATGTTCCTATAGCTTCCTTCCTGTTTCACATTGTAGTGTTCCTATAGCTTCCTTCCTGTGTCACATTGTAATGTTCCTATAGCTTCCTTCCTGTGTCACATTGTAATGTTCCTATAGCTTCCTTCCTATGTCACATTGTAATGTTCCTATAGCTCCCTTCCTGTGTCACATTGTAATGTTCCTATAGCTTCCTTCTTGTGTCACACTGTAATGTTCCTATAGCTTCCTTCCTGTGTCACATTGTAATGTTCCTATAGCTTCCTTCCTGTGTCGCATTGTAATGCTCCTATAGCTTCCTACCTGTGTCACAGTGTAATGTTCCTATAGCTTCCTTCCTTTGTCACAGTGTATTGTTCCTATAGCTTCCTTCCTGTGTCACATTGTAATGCTCCTATAGCTTCCTTCCTGTGTCACACTGTAATGTTCCTATAGCTTCCTTCCTGTGTCACACTGAAATGTTCCTAAAGTTTCCTTCCTGTGTCACATTGTAATGTTCCTATAGCTTCCTTCCTGTGTCACATTGTAATGCTCCTATAGCTTCCTTCCTGTGTCACATTGTAATGCTCCTATAGCTTCCTTTCTGTGTCACATTGTAATGTTCCTATAGCTCCCTTCCTGGGTCACATTTAATGCTCCTATAGCTTCCCTTCCTGTGTCACATTGTAATGTTCCTATAGCTTCCTTCCTGTGTCACACTGTAATGTTCCTATAGCTTCCTTCCTGTGTCACATTGTAATGCTCCTATAGCTTCCTTCCTGTGTCACATTGTAATGTTCCTATAGCTTCCTTCCTGTGTCACATTGTAATGTTCCTATAGCTTCCTTCCTGTGTCACATTGTAATGTTCCTATAGCTTCCTTCCTGTTTCACATTGTAGTGTTGCTATAGCTTCCTTCCTGTGTCACATTGTAATGTTCCTATAGCTTCCTTCCTGTGTCACATTGTAATGTTCCTATAGCTTCCTTCCTATGTCACATTGTAATGTTCCTATAGCTCCCTTCCTGTGTCACATTGTAATGTTCCTATAGCTTCCTTCTTGTGTCACACTGTAATGTTCCTATAGCTTCCTTCCTGTGTCACATTGTAATGTTCCTATAGCTTCCTTCCTGTGTCACATTGTAATGTTCCTATAGCTTCCTTCCTGTGTCACGTTGTAATGATCCTTTAGCTTCCTTCCTGTGACACATTGTAATGTTCCTATAGCTTCCTTCCTGTGTCACATTGTAATGTTCCTATAGCTTCCTTCCTGTGTCACACTGTAATGTTCCTATAGCTTCCTTCCTGTGTCACATTGTAATGTTCCTATAGCTTCCTTCCTGTGTCACATTGTAGTGTTCCTATAGCTTCCTTCCTGTGTCACATTGTCATGTTCCTATAGCTTCCTTTCTGTGTCACATTGTAATGTTCCTATAGCTTCCTTCCTGTGTCGCATTGTAATGTTCCTATAGCTCCCTTCCTGTGTCACATTGTAATGTTCCTATAGCTCCCTTCCTGTGTCACATTGTAATGTTTCTATAGCTACCTTCCTGTGTCACATTGTAATGTTCCTATAGCTTCCTTCCTGTGTCACATTGTAGTGTTCCTATAGCTTCCTTCCTGTGTCACATTGTAATGCTCCTATAGCTACCTTCCTGTGTCACATTGTAATGTTTCTATAGCTAACTTCCTGTGTCACATTGTAATGTTCCTATAGCTTCCTTCCTGTGTCACATTGTAGTGTTCCTATAGCTTCCTTCCTGTGTCACATTGTAATGCTCCTATAGCTTCCTTCCTGTGTCACATTGTAATGTTCCTATAGCTTCCTTCCTGTGTCACATTGTAATGTTCCTATAGCTTCCTTCCTGTGTCACATTGTAATGTTCCTATAGCTTCCTTCCTGTGCCACACTGTAATGTTCCTATAGCTTCCTTCCTGTGTCACATTGTAATGTTCCTATAGCTTCCTTCCTTTGTCACATTGTAATGTTCCTATAGCTTCCTTCCTTTGTCACATTGTAATGTTCCTATAGCTTCCTTCCTGTGTCACATTGTAGTGTTCCTATAGCTTCCTTCCTGTGTCACATTGTAATGTTCCTATAGCTTCCTTCCTGGTCTTCTTCCCGGTAATATATTTATACACATGTTTAGGGTTAGTCTTACTCTCCTTACATATAACTTGCCATTTCCTATGTTAGCCAGTCTAGTAGCCCTTTTGCTGCCTTGGTGACTTCCTTGTACTCACATAAAGCCGTCTCGGTCCCCTCTTGTGTGTTTTTTACTCTGTATCTTGATCTTTAAGTCATTATTAGGCCACATTGGGTGTGATTTACTCCGTTACTTTTATTCCCACACGGTATATGGTGATACGTATGTATATTTAGTAAGGATTTGAACGTTGTCCACTTATGGTCAGTATTTTTACCCGTCAGCTCTTGGGCCTAATCTATACTTTGTATATACTTTAGATGTGAAGCCTCCAGTTGTCTCCAAGGTTGAACAAGAGGTGATGAATATAAGAGATCGGCAGCAGGTGAAGGAGGAGGAGAGTCCTGGGAATATCAGGGAAGGTGAGGAATTCATGTAAAATAAGAACATTAATAATACATTCTGTAACGGCACACTGTCACCCTAAGGACTTTATCTTAAAGAGGATTAAAAACTGTTTATACATTGCAATAGCTGTTTATCTCTATAGTACATAATTTCTGAGATATACAGCATTGTTTGTGCAGGTCCTGAATGCTAATATGCAGCTCAGTACACTAATGTATGGCTCATAAGGGTGGGGGGAGGGGTCTATAACTTAGTATTTGCCAATAATTGCTAAAACTGGCTCCTAACTTCTAACACATCCCCACAGCAAATGCACAGGATAAATGTAATAATAATATTGTCCAACTTATTACATCAGTTTATTGTGTTTTATACACAGAGATTCTCACATTAGTCATAAAGTGATAATTAGTAAATCTCTGACCCCTCAGTCTGTATATTTACACCCGGGATCTGTATATATTTATGTCAGATAGTTGTGTAAATCTGTACAAACCCAGGGGCTTCGCTCTCTTGTGACTAACAGGACCCCAAGATGGAGATCTACAGTTGCAAGCAAAAGTATGTGAACCCTTTGGAATGATATGGATTTCTGCACAAATTGGTCATAAAATGTGATCTGATCTTCATCTAAGTCACAACAATATACAATCACACTCTGCTTAAACTAATAACACACAAAGAATTAAATGTTACCATGTTGTCATTGAACACACCATGTAAACATTCACAGTGCAGGTGGAAAAAGTATGTGAACCCCTAGACTAATGACATCTCCAAAAGCTAATTGGAGTGAGGTGTCAGCCAACTGGAGTCCAATCAATGAGATGAGATTGAAGGTGTTGGTTACAGCTGCCCTGTCCTATAAAACACACACACCAGTTCTGGGTTTGCTTTTCACAAGAAGCATTGCCTGATGTAAATGATGCCTCACACAAAAGAGCTCTCAGAAGACCTACGATTAAGAATTGTTGACTTGCATAAAGCTGGAAAGGGTTATAAAAGTATCTCCAAAAGCCTTGCTGTTCATCAGTCCACGGTAAGACAAATTGTCTATAAATGGAGAAAGTTCAGCACTGCTGCTACTCTCCCTAGGAGTGGCCGTCCTGTAAAGATGACTGCAAGAGCACAGCGCAGACTGCTCAATGAGGTGAAGAAGAATCCTAGAGTGTCAGCTAAAGACTTACAAAAGTCTCTGGCATATGCTAACATCCCTGTTAGCGAATCTACGATATGTAAAACACTAAACAAGAATGGATTTCATGGGAAGATACCACAGAGGAAGCCACTGCTATCCAAGCAAAACATTGCTGCACGTTTACAGTTTGCACAAGAGCACCTGGATGTTCCACAGCAGTACTGGCAAAATATTCTGTGGACAGATGAAACTAAAGTTGAGTTGTTTGGAAGAAACACACAACACTATGTGTGGAGAAAAAGAGGCACAGCACAACAACATCAAAACCTCATCCCAACTGTGAAGTACGGTGGTGGGGGCATCATGGTTTGGGGCTGCTTTGCTGCGTCAGGGCCTGGACGGATTGCTATCATCGAAGGAAAAATGAATTCCCAAGTCTTTGAAGACATTTTGCAGGAGAACTTAAGGCCATTTGTCCACCAGCTGAAGCTTAACAGAAGATGGGTGTTACAACAGGACAACGACCCAAAGCATAGAAGTAAATCAACAACAGAATGGGTTAAACAGAAGAAAATACGCATTCTGAAGTGGCCCAGTCAGAGTCCAGACCTCAACCCGATTGAGATGTTGTGGCATGACCTCAAGAAAGCGATTCACACCAGACATCCCAAGAATATTGCTGAACTGAAACAGTTCTGTAAAGAGAAATGGTCAAGAATTACTCCTGACCGTTGTGCACGTCTGATCTGCAACGACAGGAAACGTTTGGTTGTAGTTATTGCTGCCAAAAGAGGTTTAACCAGTTATTAAATCCAAGGGTTCATATACTTTTTCGACCTGCACTGTGAATATTTACATGGTGTGTTGAATAAAAACATGGCAACATTTAATACTTTGTGTGTTATTCGTTTAAGCAGAGTGTGATTGTATATTGTTGTGACTTAGATAAAGATCAGATCACATTTTTTGACCAATTTGTGCAGAAATCCATATCATTCCAAAGGGTTCACATACTTTTGCTTGCAACTGTATATCCTGACTTATATAGTGAGAGAGATGAGAAGTCTATTCACCAGATGGGAATCCATTCAGATCCCTGTACAGGTGAGTGATAATAATAATAATACAGGAATATTATAGGAATATATTATAAGTGATATGTAATACAGATCTGTATAAATATCACAATAAGCCCCCAGTGGAAGGAATTATTTATTATTATTTGCTATTATACTGTGATCTCAGCACAGATTGTGCACAAATGGTCTCTATGTACTCTACACATCCACTTACCTCACTCCCTATGGGCGCTACACGTACACTCACCCCACTTACCTCACTCCCTATAGACTCTACACATACACTCACCCCACTTACCTCACTCCCTATGGACTCTACACGTACACTCACCCACTTACCTCACTCCCTATGGACTCTACACGTACACTCGCCCACTTACCTCACTCCCTATGGACTCTGCACGTACACTCACCCACTTACCTCACTCCCTATGGGCGCTACACGTACACTCACCCCACTTACCTCACTCCCTATGGACGCTACACGTACACTCACCCACTTACCTCACTCCCTATGGGCGCTACACGTACACTCACCCCACTTATCTCACTCCCTATGGGCGCTACACGTACACTCACCCATTTACCTCACTCCCTATGGACTCTACACGTACACTCACCCACTTACCTCACTCCCTATGGACTCTACACGTACACTCACCCACTTACCTCACTCCCTATGGGCTCTACACGTACACTCACCCACTTACCTCACTCCCTATGGACTCTACACGTACACTCACCCACTTACCTCACTCCCTATGGGCGCTACACGTACACTCACCCCACTTATCTCACTCCCTATGGGCGCTACACGTACACTCACCCACTTACCTCACTCCCTATGGACTCTACACGTACACTCACCCACTTACCTCACTCCCTATGGACTCTACACGTACACTCACCCACTTACCTCACTCCCTATGGGCTCTACACATACACTCACCCACTTACCTCACTCCCTATGGACTCTACACGTACACTCACCCACTTACCTCACTCCCTATGGACTCTACACGTACATTCACCCCACTTACCTCACTCCCTATGGACTCTACACGTACACTCACCCACTTACCTAACTCCCTATGGGCGCTACACGTACACTCACCCACTTACCTAACTCCCTATGGGCTCTACACGTACACTCACCCCACTTACCTCACTCCCTATGGACTCTGCACGTACACTCACCCACTTACCTCACTCCCTATGGGCGCTACACGTACACTCACCCCACTTACCTCAGTCCCTATAGACTCTACACGTACACTCAGCCACTTACCTCACTCTTTATGGGCTCTACACGTACACTCACCCCACTTACCTCACTCCCTATGGGCGCTACACGTACACTCACCCCACTTATCTCACTCCCTATGGGCGCTACACGTACACTCACCCCACTTATCTCACTCCCTATGGGCGCTACACGTACACTCACCCACTTACCTCACTCCCTATGGACTCTACACGTACACTCACCCACTTACCTCACTCCCTATGGACTCTACACGTACACTCACCCACTTACCTCACTCCCTATGGGCTCTACACGTACACTCACCCACTTACCTCACTCCCTATGGACTCTACACGTACACTCACCCACTTACCTCACTCCCTATGGGCGCTACACGTACACTCACCCCACTTATCTCACTCCCTATGGGCGCTACACGTACACTCACCCACTTACCTCACTCCCTATGGACTCTACACGTACACTCACCCACTTACCTCACTCCCTATGGACTCTACACGTACACTCACCCACTTACCTCACTCCCTATGGGCTCTACACATACACTCAACCACTTAACCTCACTCCCCATGGACTCTACACGTACACTCACCCACTTACCTCACTCCCTATGGACTCTACACGTACATTCACCCCACTTACCTCACTCCCTATGGGCGCTACACGTACACTCACCCACTTACCTAACTCCCTATGGGCGCTACACGTACATTCACCCCACTTACCTCACTCCCTATGGACTCTACACGTACACTCACCTCACTTACCTCACTCCCTATGGACTCTACACGTACATTCACCTACTTACCTCACTCCCTATGGACTCTACACACACACTCACCCCACTTACCTCACTCCCTATGTACTCTACACATACACTCACCCACTTACCTCACTCTCTATGGGCGCTACACGTACACTCACCCACTTACCTCAGTCCCTATAGACTCTACACGTACACTCAGCCACTTACCTCACTCTTTATGGGCTCTACACGTACACTCACCCCACTTACCTCACTCCCTATGGGCGCTACACGTACACTCACCCCACTTATCTCACTCCCTATGGGCGCTACACGTACACTCACCCCACTTATCTCACTCCCTATGGGCGCTACACGTACACTCACCCACTTACCTCACTCCCTATGGACTCTACACGTACACTCACCCACTTACCTCACTCCCTATGGACTCTACACGTACACTCACCCACTTACCTCACTCCCTATGGGCTCTACACGTACACTCACCCACTTACCTCACTCCCTATGGACTCTACACGTACACTCACCCACTTACCTCACTCCCTATGGGCGCTACACGTACACTCACCCCACTTATCTCACTCCCTATGGGCGCTACACGTACACTCACCCACTTACCTCACTCCCTATGGACTCTACACGTACACTCACCCACTTACCTCACTCCCTATGGACTCTACACGTACACTCACCCACTTACCTCACTCCCTATGGGCTCTACACATACACTCAACCACTTAACCTCACTCCCTATGGACTCTACACGTACACTCACCCACTTACCTCACTCCCTATGGACTCTACACGTACATTCACCCCACTTACCTCACTCCCTATGGGCGCTACACGTACACTCACCCACTTACCTAACTCCCTATGGGCGCTACACGTACATTCACCCCACTTACCTCACTCCCTATGGACTCTACACGTACACTCACCTCACTTACCTCACTCCCTATGGACTCTACACGTACATTCACCTACTTACCTCACTCCCTATGGACTCTACACACACACTCACCCCACTTACCTCACTCCCTATGTACTCTACACATACACTCACCCACTTACCTCACTCCCTATAGACTCTACACGTACACTCACCCACTTACCTCACTCCCTATGGGCTCTACACGTACACTCACCCCACTTACCTCACTCCCTATGGGCACTACACGTACACTCACCCCACTTACCTCACTCCCTATGGGCACTACACGTACACTCACCCCACTTACCTCACTCCCTATGGACGCTACATGTACACTCACCCACTTACCTCACTCTCTATGGGCGCTACACGTACACTGACCCACTCACCTCTTACCACTTACCCCACTCCCTATGGATGCTACACGTACACTCACCCCACTTACCTCACTCCCTATGGGCACTACACGTACACTCACCCACTGACCTCACTCCCTATGGACTCTACATATGGACTCTACACGTACACTCACCCACTTACCTCACTCCCTATGGACTCTACACGTACACTCACCCACTTACCTCACTCCCTATGGACTCTACACGTACACTCACCCACTTACCTCACTCCCTATGGACTCTACACGTACACTCACCCACTTACCTCACTCCCTATGGGCTCTACACGTACACTCACCCACTTACCTCACTCCCTATGGACTCTACACGTACACTCACCCACTTACCTCACTCCCTATGGGCGCTACACGTACACTCACCCCACTTATCTCACTCCCTATGGGCTCTACACGTACACCCACCCACTTACCTCACTCCCTATGGACTCTACACGTACATTCACCCCACTTACCTCACTCCCTATGGGCGCTACACGTACATTCACCCCACTTACCTCACTCCCTATGGACTCTACACGTACACTCACCTCACTTACCTCACTCCCTATGGACTCTACACGTACATTCACCTACTTACCTCACTCCCTATGGACTCTACACACACACTCACCCCACTTACCTCACTCCCTATGTACTCTACACATACACTCACCCACTTACCTCACTCTCTATGGGCGCTACACGTACACTCACCCACTTACCTCAGTCCCTATAGACTCTACACGTACACTCACCCACTTACCTCACTCTCTATGGGCTCTACACGTACACTCACCCCACTTACCTCACTCCCTATGGGCGCTACAAGTACACTCACCCCACTTACCTCACTCCCTATGGACGCTACACGTACACTCACCCACTTACCTCACTCTCTATGGGCGCTACACGTACACTGACCCACTTACCTCACTACCTATGGGCGCTACAGTACACTCACCCACTTACCTCACTCCCTATGGGCACTACATGTACACTCACCCACTTGCCCCACTCCCTATGGACGCTACACGTACACTCACCCCACTTACCTCACTCCCTATGGGCACTACACGTACACTCACCCCACTTACCTCACTCCCTATGGGCACTACACGTACACTCACCCACTTACCTCACTCTCTATGGGCACTACATGTACACTCACCCACTTACCCCACTCCCTATGGACTCTACATATGGACTCTACACGTACACTCACCCCACTTACCTCACTCCCTATGGACGCTACACGTACACTCACCCACTTACCTCACTTTATTATGGGCACTACATGTACACTCACCCACTTACCTCACTCTCTATGGGCTCTACACGTACACTGACCCACTTACCTCACTCCCTATGGGCGCTACACGTACACTCACCCACTTACCTCACTCCCTATGGGCTCTACACATACATTCACCCCACTTACCTCACTCCCTATATTGGTAAATACATCACCTGTAAGTCACGCCTCCTGTGTGCTCCCATCATCCAATGATGCACTCTATGGACTCTATACGTACATTAATTTTTAGTTAAGTGTTAAGATATTACGGATTTTCACAGGTATCCCCATGGTAGAAGATTAGCGTATAATGGAAGTCCACAGGGACCCTCATGGTAGAGGAGTAATTTTAGATACCATGGGGATCCTTATTGGGGTTGGTGGGTGGGGCATTCCAAGTGACTTCCGAACATTTAGTTCAATTTCTTTACTACAATAATATCTCAGAAAACGTAGTGCCTATTTTATTAACAGCATCTACCATTTTATTCCTATTACTATCTCATCTCCATGCTCTCCGCATCTGGGTAATGTAATGGATGAAAGGATTAAGCGTGTAAAAGAGTATTTGTATCCGCGCGATTAATACTCCACCGTGATGTCATTATTCAACTTTATGTAGATATCGTTATCACCTAATTAATTAAAAAGATCTTTCCTGTAATCCTCATCATTCATAAGCAAGTATGAATAAGCAAGGAAGTTTGTATCTGCACAGTGGGAATGTGTTAGTAACAACAGTCAGTGCTCTCAGCAGAACTAATGGGGAGATTGTTAGTTTACAAAAACACCCATCCAGTAACAGGCAATAAAAAAAGGCAATAATTGCATATAGAAGTTGCAATATGTAAAGTTTGTGTTTATACAGTATTTGTTTTACTTTTAAATAACATTTTGCAGGCCATCAGATTTAGTTAGACATAAGACTATAATTGATGATAATTGGTAAGCATCGGATCACACTGCACTCGAAAGGCATTCACACATCATTTGCTTCATTTGCGTATGATTACAAAATATGTTGTATGTAATTTGGTCTCATTGCACTTTAATTGATTATAGTTACTATAATAGGTATATACTAACAATCATTTCCATTTAGAATAATGTTAAAGTTGTCAGAATTTACTCCTGGTGCTTTTGTTTCCAACAGATGGATCCGAGATTTGGAATAACCTTGGAGAAGACCACATTTGTCACACTGTAGAAAAACAATTTGCATGTACTGAATGCGGGAAATGTTTCAGTCGGGCCTCACTTCTTAGAGAACATAAGATGACTCATACAGGAGAAAAACCTTTTTCATGTTCTGAATGTGGGAAACGTTTCAGTAACCTCTCAGCTCTTAATAGACATAAGATGACTCATACAGGAGAAAAACCTTTTCCATGTTCTGAATGTGGCCAATTTTTCCGTCAGCTCTCAAGTCTTAATGTACATAAGATGACTCACACAGGAGAAAAACCTTTTCCATGTTCTGAATGTGGGAAATGTTTCAGTCGTCTCGCAAGTCTTAATAGCCATAAGATGACTCACACAGGACAAAAACCTTTTCCGTGTTCTGAATGTGGGAGATGTTTCAGTCACCTCTCAAATCTAAATAGACATAAGATGACTCATACAGGAGAAAAACCTTTTCCATGTTCTGAATGTGGGCGATGTTTCAGTTATCTCTCAGATCTTAATAGCCATAAGATTACTCATACCGGAGAAAAAAACTTTGCATGTTCTGAATGTGGTAAATGTTTCAGTAATCTCTTAGCTCTTAATAACCATAAGAGGACTCACACAGGAGAAAAACCTTTTCCATGTTCTGAATGTGGGAAATGTTTCAGTCATCGCTCAGTTCTTAATAAACATAAGAGGACTCACACAGGAGAAAAACCTTTTCCGTGTTCTGAATGTGGGAAATGTTTCAGTCAGCTCTCAGATCGTAATAAACATAAGATGACTCATACAGGAGAAAAACCTTTTCCATGTTCTGAATGTGGGAAATGTTTCCGTCAGCTCTCAAATCTTAATAGCCATAAGATGACTCATACAGGAGAAAAACCTTTTCCATGTTCTCAATGTGGGAAATGTTTTAGTCATCTCTCAGATCTTAATAGCCATAAGATGACTCATACAGGAGAAAAACCTTTTGCATGTTCTGAATGTTTGAAATGTTTCAGATATCGCTCAGCTTTTAATAGCCATAAGAGGACTCATACAGGAGAAAAACATTTTCCATGTTCTGAATGTGGGAAAAGTTTCAGTCATCACTCAGATCTTATTAGCCATAAGAGGACTCATACAGGAGAAAAACCTTTTCCATGTTCTGAATGTGGGAAATGTTTCAGTCGTCACTCAACTCTTAATAGACATAAGATGACTCATACAGGAGAAAAACCTTTTCCATGTTCTGAATGTGGGAAATGTTTCAGTCGTCGCTCAACTCTTAATAAACATAAGATGACTCACACAGGATAAACACCATTTGCATTTTCTGAAGCTTGCACAAGAGAAATCAGATTTAAAATAACACAAGAGAACTCACAGGATAAAGACCAGTTGTATTTATGGGATATGGGGAATGATTAATATGAATCTGCCATTACACATAATCATGACACATCATGCAATTCTACTAAGATCATATAAATGTAATTAATAAAAAACATTTGCAAGCTCATAAAAATCTATGGATATCTGAGTTGTAAATCATGTTCTTAGAACTTTTCAGCAGTAAGTTCTACTAATGTATCAGCTTGTATTATTACAATACATGATATGGGGCTGGACTGTGCGTTGCTGCTATCTGCTTAGTTACCTATAACCCTTCGATTGAAGGGATCCAGAACGTATGGACTTTACTCTACACCATCATGCTAAGCACTGATGATCAATTTGTGGACCTGTAAACTAAGTTATATATATTTTTTATATTTATGCCTTATATATTTTTTACCTTAATAGCCTTTTCCATCAATTTTCTTATTTTCTGTGTGCATTTGGTGCATCAAACAAAGCATTGAGTCTATAGAGCTAGAAAAGAAAAAAACTATGCTCTTCAGTACAAAAGACTCATAATGTACTGTACAAAAAGAGAAGTTTTTTTTATAATAAATATAAGGTGCTGATACTTTATAATGGGTTGAACAGACCTCTTTGTATTAAATGTCACTATACAACGGTCATAAATGTGAAAATGTTAAATCTAAAGTTATTTTTTAATTAGGAATTTACTTAGATATTGCTTGATTTAATCATACATCACCTTTATCCTCTCTATTTTGCCTTCATCTTCTCTCTCCTAGCCTCTTCTCCCCCACAAATCTTCCTTATCATTATCCCTCTTTCACCCCAGCCAGTCTCTGTCTCTTTTTTCGTCACATTCCAACCCCTCGTCATACCTCCTATCTCCCCCTTACTATATTTCCTGTGTAGATCTGCCAACTCTTATTTGACCAGCTTCTGTTAAGTCCCTACCATTTTTATCTTCAACCACGCCCTCTCTGTCATAAAAGGTTCATTTGAGTGCCGCAATTTTCTTGAAGAGATCTCATGACTTACCCATTTTGTTATCTTCTTTTATCTTTACATTGCTCATTATATAATATTTCTTTGTCTCTTCTAGAACTTTACATTCAGTCGGACAAATCTTTTCCCATCTCCACTTCCTTTCACTTTCCTTCTTTCCTGGGCTACTCTCAAAGTCTCATCCGACAGCCAGTTTCCCTTCTTAGCTTTCTTTCTTTTGGGGATTTTCTTTGTTGCTGTTTTCTGTACAATGTCACAAACTTCTTTCCAAAGTTCTTCAGACGTTCTATCTACTGTGTCTAGAACCTCAAATCTATTATTTACCTACACTGTATATTCCGAGTTTATATTATATACTTTGTGTCTGCTTGTCATATGATTTTACCTCTTTGTCTTCAGTCTAACTCTGAACTTAACAATAAGAAGCTCATGATCTGACCCACAGTCGGCCTCAGGTCTTGTTTTGCTGATTATATAGAGCTCCTCCATCTTGACTGAAAAGTATATAGGCAGTAACACATTTTTTTTCCTTGGCTCCAAGATGGTGACTGAAGCTATAAAATTAAAAGAAGTTTGCTTCTGGGGATGAAAGCGATGCAACGTTTGATAAAGCTATTACAAAGTAAAGATATCACAATGTCAAGAATAGTTGTTAGTGTAATAGGACTATGTGAACCATAAAGAAGACTAAGCGGTATAGAATGGATGCCTTTGAATTGTGGTGTTGGAGAAAACTGCTGAGTCCCTTGGACTGCAAGAAGATCCAGTCAATCCATACTACAAGAAACCAAGCCAAATTGTTCATTGTAAGGTTTGATCAGGAGGAAAAAGTGCAAATATATTTTTCATATCACAAAAAGGCAGAATGTCCTAGAGAAGACTCTGATGCCATAAAGGCACATGATGAAGAGGATGGCAGAGGCAGAGATGGATACAAAAGGTTATTGAAGCAATGGATATGAGCTTGATGGAGCTCAGAATGGCAGTGGATGATGTGTCTGGCATACAGTGCTCCACGGAGTCATAGCGAGTTGTACACGACTGAACAATTAAACAACAAACAGTAAAATATTAGTCACATTTTCCTCAGATTTGACAGCCACAAACAGAGCATGGAAATCACAGCATCTAGTAAACAAGCATAGTTCTACCAGATATGTCTTAACCAGAAGATCTCTTTAATGGAAAATCATATGGTAACTAAACACTTTTATAAACAGTAGGGCTATTAAACAATATTACTTGGTAATCTAACTCAGTGCTGATAGAATATATGTGACTGATTAGTAATTCAGGCGCGGAGCCCGACTGGTCCTAGTTGTGAAACAGTTCAGTTGGTGCTGCATTCGTAGTTCAGGAAGGGCTCAATTGGTGCGGAAGTGGGCCACATGCTCAGTCTCGCCAACATAGGTGATAGTGCAGAGGATGCATCCTGGTTGCTTCCTGGCTGAAAACTTCTGCTGTTAAGCATAGGGCATGTATTTTATGCTAGAGTGTCTCAACTAAGTTACCCCTGGCACAATCTCAGTCTACTTGGGAGACCCTCCTCCTGTCTCACTTATAATTACTATTGAGATGATTAATGCCAGCCACAATGCCTCCCAAACTCCTTCTGTTATGAAGGTCTTCCCCACCTCACTTTCTATCTACTCCTGGGGAGCACTAGTGCCAACTGTGCTACCTCCCTTCTCCTGCTGGGCAGCACCGTCAATCCCCATGCAGCTTTCCATCACTTCCTGTTGGCTCTGGAAAGTGCTTCTCATCTGCTTTTGGAGGGTTAACATCTGCTACTCCACCTTCCACTTGCTGTTTGGGAGCACTCACATCCAACATGCCATCTCCTAAAAAGTTCTGCTGCTGCAACAGCTGGAAAGTGCAGGACTTACCTATGCCACCTCACATATGTCACTAGGGAGAGTTGGCATCCCCCATGCTACCTCTATTCTACTACTGTGTCCATCTGCTGTATGAGAACTCCAGTATCCTTCATTTCATCTCCATTCTGCCACTGAGGAGCGCCAGTATCCTCCATGCATGAAATCCTGCTGCTGCTAAGGGGTGCCCGAGTCACCTAGGCCACCTCCCATCTGTCACTATGGAGAACTGACATCCTCCATGCCTCCTCTCATTTGCTGTTTTTGAAGAGTGGCATCCTCCATGACACTTCCCAAGAAATCCTGCTGCTTAGGAGTTCCCGACTCACCTAGGTCACCTCCAATCTGCGTCTGATGGAGCACTAGAGCCAACTGCACTGCCTCCCTTCTGCTGTTGAGGAGTGCCGGCATCCTCCATGTCTCCTCTAATGAAATCCTTCTGCATCTGGGCAATGACTGTATCACCTACATGTCCTCTCATCTGCTACTTATTCGGGTTCTGTAGGAACAACCAGAGGTAATCTGACTCTTAACGCAACCTCTTAGAGACAACCATTTCCATTTGACCCCTCTGGATTATCAAACAATAATCTAATTACACCCCAATAAACCCGGTCACACAGTTTACCTTGAATTACTCAAAAGTAATTATAAACAGTTACCCACAGATATAATGCGTCCAGTATTACAGTACAGCAAAACAACCATATATATAATTACAGTATCACTAAGATATGAACCATAGAGATCACTTAGTTTATTACAATCACACATTGATGTATTGGGTTATTACAGCCATAGGATCTTAGGGACAGTCAATAATCTGTGGTATGTGTTTTGGGAAAAGTGGATTAATTTTATTAGCGTACGGGTTATTATTAGAGAAGCATAGACCTGGAACAACTCTCAACGTGGTAAAGCACGTTGTTTCAAAGTATATTTACATAGTAACATCTAGGATAATTTATATTGGTTACAGAGTCGGCCCGTGCAATGGTGGGGTCATGGGAGCTAATAATCAGTGGAAGACCTTAGGTACATAGCAATAACTGATCCCAACTGGAGATGTAACATTCATACCAAGTCATTCAAAGACAAAGAGGCAACTATAAGCCCAGTAAGGCCACATGTACAGGCCAAACCAAAGCACAAGGCTTCTTATAGTGGCATTAATCACTTCCCTTGGTAATGTTATATATTATATACATTCACTTAATTCAGAAGGCATGCTCTGCAGAACACACCAAGATGGCATATGGATCTTATGGTTAGTATAGTCTTTATTTCACATACAAATGTTTAAATCACACCTCTACAGCATGAATAGTGTATCAGGAAGATTGGTAGCAGGAATTGATTACACACACCTCTGTCACCTATTCGGCCTGAAGATTATTGCAAGAAGATTGGCAGCAGGGGACGGTTACACACACACACCTCTGTCACCTCTACAGCCTAAAGAGTGTTGTAACGGACCCGCTGGCACTCCGACTTATCACATTTCCCCAAGCATGAGCCAAGGCTTCCAGAAAGGGTCAAGCAGGTCTGTTTAATGAGCACCCAAAGCACCAGCACTCGCACAGCCAGAGCAACTCCTCCTCAGACAGAGAAAACTGACAGTATTTGAAAATATGACAGTTATTAAGGGTTCTAAACTGGTGTTCTAAGAGGGAGGGGAATAAAACAGTCAAACTAAGTCCATAAAACAGGGGTTTTCTTCACACTCTGCATCCAAAGTGCATAACAAAACTGCAGATCCTTTGTCAGAGCATTTAAAAGGGCCAGAACCAGTCTAATAAAATCCACTATGCTAAAATAACATACAGTTCAAATACAGGCAATAATCAAGGCAAAAGTCTCTTGTGGCTGCTTCTGCCACAATGCTCCCCCAAAACCAAGCCGGCATACACAGTCTGATCCCAACGGATCTGCTTGGGGATGTCCGGAGGAGTGCTCACAGATCATTTCTTGAGTTCTGTCTGTCTGGACAACCCATCGGTGTTACCATTTTGTTTCCCTGGGCGATACTGAATGGTAAAATCAAATGGTTGTAGTGCCAAGCTCCATCTCAGTAGTCTAGCGTTGTCCCCTGACACCCGGTTTAGCCACACCAACGGGTTGTGATCTGTGAGCAAGGCAAATTGTTGTCCATATAAGTAGGGCTGTAGTTTCTTGAGGGCCCACACCACCGCCAGGCATTCCTCTTCGATGGCGGCATAGCTTACTTCCCTGGGTCGTAGTTTGCGACTTAAGTAAGCGACTGGATGCTCGCCGCCATCGGCCCCAACTTGGCTCAGCACTGCTCCCAATCCAAACATAGAAGCGTCTGTATGAACGAGAAAGCGTTTAGTTGGATCGGGAGCGGCCAGTACAGGGGCATGAATTAGGGCAGTTTTCAGTTCTTGGAATGCCTTCTCACACTCTGGGCTCCAGGTCACTACTTTGGGTAAGTTCTTTTTGGTGAGGTCAGTAAGGCGCTTGGCTAGGGCACTATAATTAGGTACTCAGCTAAAACCTGAGTTTTCGTGCGAGGGGTTGGCCACTTAGCTACAGCCTCTATCTTAGCGGGTTCTGGCTTTTGCTGCCCACTGCCCACCCTGTGGCCTAAGTACTGCCCTTCGGCCATCCCTACGTGGCACTTGCTGGGTTTTAACGTGAGACCTGCCTCCCTGATGCAGTCGAGGATGACTCCTATATGGGTCAAGTGCTCGTCCCAGGAGTTGCTTAATATTGCTATGTCATCTAAATAGGCGCAAGCATATTCCTGGGATCCGTCCAGTAACCGGTCCACCATCCGCTGAAACGTAGCCGCCGCATTCTTCATTCCGATTGGCATCACCTTGAATTGGTATAGCCCAAACGGGGTGACGAATGTGGACTTTGGGATGGCATCCTCGGCTAGTGGGATCTGCCAGTACCCTTTGCAGTAGGGGACAGTTACACACACACACCTCTGTCACCTCTACAGCCTGAAGAGTGTAGCAGGAAGATTGGCAGCAGGGGACGGTTACACACACCTCTGTCACCTCTATAGCCTGAAGAGAGTCACAGGAAGATTGGCAGCAGGGGACGGTTACACACACCTCTGTCACCTCTACAGCCTGAAGAGTGTCACAGGAAGATTGGCAGCAGGGGACGGTTAAACACACCTCTGTCACCTCTACAGCCTCAAGAGTGTCCCAGGAACATTGGTAGCATGAGATGGTAACACACACCTCTGTTACCTCTACGTCCTGAAGAGTGTCACAGGAAGATTGAAAGCAGGGGGCAGTAACACACACACACACCTCTGTCACCTCTATAGCCTGAAGAGTGTTGCAGGAAGATTGGACGCAGGGAATGGTTACACACACACATCTCTGTCACCTCTACAGCCTTAAGAGTGTCACAGGAAGATTGGAAGCAGGGCACAGTTACACACACCTCTGTCACCTTTACAGCCTGAGTAGTGTTGCAGGAAGATTGGCAGCAGGGGACGGTTACACACACACCTCTGTCACCCCTGTAACGGGACTTGAATATTAAATCCCCAGATTTCCGCTGGTATAGAAGGTAATATCCCACATCCCCCAGTAACCAGACGAAACACCGTTCAGGGAGTCAACTGAACTTTTTTTTAATTCCCGCTCCAGCAGTAAACTGCCGACTGTCAACTTTTAAAAAAAAATGTTCTGCAATGCATTACACACACATACCCTTGGTTCTTAAAGTGGTACATACATATTGAACCGAACAGATACAGGCATTTAAACAGCAGGGAGAAGGTTTAACTGAGGGCCCACAGGCAAATACATGAAAAATCCTTCACAATGGCCCCCCTTTTTCTCCCTGCTCCGAAACACTCCTTCTGGTGGCATAACTGACCTCCCTTGGCAACAACTTCCGACTCAGGTATGCCACCGGGTACTCTCCCCCATCCTCTCCGATCTGGCTTAGTACTGCCCCCAGTCCAAACATTGAAGCGTCTGTGTGGACAATAAACCTTTTGGTTAGGATCTGGGGTAACCAACACTGGAGCATTAACGAGAGCATTCTTTAGTGCTTGTAAAGCAACCTCGCATTCCGGGGACAACAGGACTTGTCGGGGTAACTTCTTTTTGGTCAGGTCGATCAGGGGTTTGGCTAGGGCGCTATAGTCGGGTACAAAGCGTCTGTAATAGCCGGCTGCGCCCAAGAAAGCCATGACTTGTGTCTTTGTTTGGGGAGTGGGCCAATTGGCAACGGCCTCGATCTTAGCCGGCTCCGGCCTTTGCTTACCACATCCTACTCGGTGTCCCAAATATTGTACCCCCGCCATACCCAAATGACATTTGTCTGGTTTCAGGGTCAGCCCGGCCCCCTTTATCCTATCTAATAATACCCCTACGTGTTCTAGGTGCGCTTCCCAGGTATCGCTATGGATGGCGATGTCATCCAGGTGCATGCATAGTCCTGGAGACCTCCCAGTAATTGGTCCACCATCCGTTGGAATGGTCCCATGGCATAACCCAGAATTGGTATAGGCCGAACGGGGTGATGAAGGCAGACTTGGGTAGGGCATCTTCTGCTAGGGGAATCTGCCAATATCCCTTACATAGGTCAATTGTGGTCAGATACTTCCCTGCAGAGATACGGTCAAGCAGTTCGTCCATCCGTGGCATTGGATAGGCGTCAGAAACTGTTTTGTCATTGAGCCGCCGGTAATCCACACCGGCGAGGCCCAAGGACTTTCTGAGTGTTCTATTACCCCTAGCCGAAGCATCTCATCGATTTCCTTCCGCATCCCTTCTCGGTCTGCTTCCGGAATACGGTAAGGGGGCTGCCTCAGGGGTGCTTGCCCTGGAGTCTCCACCTTGTGGACGGCTAGGAGTGTGTACCCAGGCTCCTGAGAGAATGTGGCCTGTTTGGTTTCTAGCAAGCGGACAGCTTGAGCCCTCTCTTGTGGTCCTAGTTGTTCGCCTAGCTGGACTTTCTCTATCTGGGTCCTCCCTTCGTTGCTGCCCAATAGGTCGGGAAGAGGTAGTGTCTCCGAAAGCTCCGGTGCCTAGCCCGTCAGTCATACCATACCCTCTGATGCCGCTGGGCCGCCCAGAGGTTTCCCTGCACCGCCTGGGCAAGTTCCTCCATGCGGTCACGCAGCTCCAGCACATAAGGTACAACCGGGGTCCCCTCAATCTCCGTCTGCCCCTCCCAGTGGTCCTTGATAAGATCTAAAGGCCACCTCACCCACCTCCCATATAGGAGTTCGAAGGGTGAGAATCCGGTTGATTCCTGCAGCACCTCTCGGTAGGCAAAGAGAATGTGTGGCAGGAATCGCTCCCAATCCTTGTACGTCCCCTTGAACGACTTTAACATTTGCTTTAGCGTCCTGTTGAAGCGTTCACACAGGCCATTAGTCTGGGGGTGGTATGGGGAACTAGTCAGGGATCTAACTCCACAGATTTTTCATATCTGCTGGGTTACCTCGGCCGTGAACTGTGTACCTTGTTCGGACAGTACCTCCTTGGGAAAGCCCATTTGGGAGAATATCCGACTAGCGCATCTGCCACCGTCTCAGCCTGTATGTTAGAAAGGGCCACCGCTTCGGGGTAACGGGTGGCGTCATCTACTGCTGTGAGGATATAACGTTTGCCGGAGTGGCTAGGTTGGGCCAAGGGTTCTATGATGTCCACGGCTACCCTCGTGAATGGTTCTTCAATTATGGGCATGGGGACCAGTTTATCCTTTGGGTGGTCTCCCTTCTTACCTATGCATTGACATATCTCGCACGTCTGGCAATACGCCCGGACGTCATCGGATACCCCAAGCCAGAAAAAGTTCTGGGTTACCCGATATCCCATCCTGCGTATTCCCAAGTGTCCTGCCAGAGGAACGTCGTGCTCAATTCTCAATAACTCCCGCCGGTATTTCCGTGGAACTACCAGCTGGCGTTTTTGCCTAGGCCCAGGTGCGTTAACCTGTGTCTCGGTGAGCCTGTACAAGCGGCCTTTTTCCCAGATAAACTGTTCCTTCTCTAACCCCCCCGTTTCCCGCCTGGCCTTCTCTCGATACTTTCTGAGGGAAGGGTCTCCGGTCACCTCCCGCCCAAAGTCTTCTGGGGTGTCCCAGGGAAGGGGTTCTATAGTCAGCGGTAGGTCGGGTTGGCTTACCTGGGTCTCAGTAGGAAGCGGATGGCTCTCGGCAGCGCGACTTTGTGCTCTGGTGGTTACTGCGTGGGCCTCCTGAGCGGTGGTTGAGGCGAACGCCGAAGTCAGGGGCCCAATGTCATTGCCCAACATGACTTCAGAAGGTAAGTCTTTCATTACGCCCACTTGAACATTGCCAGCTCCCGCACCCTAGTCCAGGTGTACTTGTGTGGTAGGAATGCGATACACTGCCCCCCCTGCCACTCTCACAGCAATTGATTTCCCCGGCTTCTCCAATGCGTTAATGAGATGTCGTTGTACTAGCGTGATGGCCGCACCACTGTCTCTTAATCCCCGTGCTGTCTTGCCGTTAACCATGACCAGTTGGCAATGGTGTTTTCATTTGTCTGTGACGGTGGATTGCACAATGAGGGCTTCATAAAGGGTGCCCAATGGTTCTTCCTGACCCCGCTCCTTGGGATCCCAAGTCGTATCTACACAATGGGCTGCTGCTGGTGGTTGCTGGTACCCAGGTCGAGACCAATTTGACCTGGTGTGGTTGTTCATGGGGCAATTCTGTCGGATGTGACCCAGCTGTCGGCACCGGAAGCAACATAGCTCGCTGACATCCTGTCGTGGGTAGCGAGAGCTGGAAGTCACTGGTCGGTTATTTTTGTGAGTATCCGCATACTCATCCGCCAACTTGGCGGCCTCTGGTAGAGACATGGGCCTGCGGTCTCTCACCTAGTCTTTGACATCCGCCTGGATATGGTTGTAAAACTGTTCCAGGAGTATCAGTTGCAAAATCTCCTCTGCGGTGGCGGCCTGGCTACTGTTAACCCAGTTCGAGGCCGACAGGGATAACTGGCATGCCTATTCCATGTAGGAATCTTTAGCGGTTTTGCGTGAGTCCCTGAACTTCTGTCGGTAGGACTCTGGGGTTACTGCATAACGGGCCAGGAGTGCTTCTTTAACCCTGGCGTAGCTATGGATCTCCTGTTCTGGTACAGCCCGGAAAGCATCAGAGGCTTTGCCTGACAGCTTTCCTGACAATATTGAAACCCATTCTTCCTTAGCTATCCGGTGCAGGTTACATTGTCGCTCAAAATCTGCTAAATAGTTATCAATCTCACAGTCTTTTTCGTCAAAAGCTTTTACAAGTGCTGAACGGAATTTTCTTTGTATCTGCTGTGTTGTACTCACTGTTTGGGGAGTGTGCTGCTGCGTGCTGGAACGCTGCCAGTTTTAATTGTAGCTCCGCGTCTCTTTTTTGTTTAGCCTCCTCCGCTAAAAGGCTCATTACTTTCAGAATAATGTCAGCCGTTGGGTTCGGACCGAACCATGCTAGTTTCTCCCTCATTTCTTTGTTGGCTGGTGATTCCTCCTCCTGAATCACTGGTGTCTCCATCTCTTGTACAGCTGGCATTGCTGCAACCAAGTTCTCTCGGTCTAACTCCATTAACTTTGCTATAATGACTTGCTTGGTTTTGTTGCTAGCAATCCTTCCACGAGCTTCCAGTAGCTCTTTCAGTGTATTTCTTTTAAGCAGGGTGTACCAGCCTTTTATTCACTGTTCCCAGTGTCTGTTTGGCATCCTGGTGTAACGGAAGTAGAAGGGAAAATCCCGCCGCTGCCAACCAGTTATAACGGGACTTGAATATTAAATCCCCAGATTTCCGCTGGTATAGAAGGTAATATCCCACATCCCCCAGTAACCAGACGAAACACCGTTCAGGGAGTCAACTGAACTTTTTTTAATTCCCGCTCCAGCAGTAAACTGCCAACTGTCAACTTTTTTTTTTAAATGTTCTGCAATGCATTACACACACATACCCTTGGTTCTTAAAGTGGTACATACATATTGAACCGAACAGATACAGGCATTTAAACAGCAGGGAGAAGGTTTAACTGAGGGCCCACAGGCAAATACATGAAAAATCCTTCACAACCCCTACAGCCTGAAGAGTGTCACAGGAAGATTGGCAGCAGGGGACGGTTACACATACACCTCTGTCACCTCTACGTCCTGAAGAGTGCCACAGGAAGATTGGCAGCAGGGGACGGTTACACACACACCTCTGTCACCTCTACAGCCTCAAGAGTGTCCCAGGAACATTGGCAGCAGAAGATGGTTACACACACACCTCTGTCATCTATACCCCTGGTCCCTCTGTATCCTGCCATCTCTATCCCTGGTCACTCTGTATCCTGCCATCTCTATCCCTGGTCTCTCTGTATCCTGCCATCTCTATCCCTGGTCTCTCTGTATCCTGCCATCTCTACCCCTGGTCTCTCTGTATCCTGCCATCTCTATCCCTGGTCCCTCTGTATCCTGCCATCTCTATCCCTGGTCCCTCTGTATCCTGCCATCTCTATCCCTGGTCCCTCTGTATCCTGCCATCTCTATCCCTGGTCTCTCTGTATCGTGCCATCTCTATCCCTGGTCTCTCTGTATCCTGCCATCTCTATCCCTGGTCCCTCTGTATCCTGCCATCTCTACCCCTGGTACCTCTGTATCCTGCCATCTCTACCCCTGGTCCCTCTGTATCCTGCCATCTCTACCCCTGGTCCCTCTGTATCCTGCCATCTCTACCCCTGGTCCCTCTGTATCCTGCCATCTCTATCCCTGGTCCCTCTGTATCCTGACATCTCTACCCCTGGTCTCTCTGTATCCTGCCATCTCTACCCCTGGTCTCTCTGTATCCTGCCATCTCTATCCCTGGTCTCTCTGTATCCTGCCATCTCTACCCCTGGTCTCTCTGTATCCTGCCATCTCTATCCCTGGTCTCTCTGTATCCTGCCATCTCTTCCCCTGGTCTCTCTGTATCCTGCCATCTCTACCCCTGGTCCCTCTGTATTCTGCCATCTCTACCCCTGGTCTCTCTGTATCCTGCCATCTCTACCCCTGGTCTCTCTGTATCCTGCCATCTCTATCCCTGGTCTCTCTGTATCCTGACATCTCTACCCCTGGTCCCTCTGTATCCTGCCATCTCTATCCCTGGTCCCTCTGTATCCTGCCATCTCTATCCCTGGTCTCTCTGTATCCTGCCATCTCTACCCCTGGTCCCTCTGTATCCTGCCATCTCTACCCCTGGTCCCTCTGTATCCTGCCATCTCTATCCCTGGTCTCTCTGTATCCTGCCATCTCTACCCCTGGTCCCTCTGTATCCTGCCATCTCTATCCCTGGTCTCTCTGTATCCTGCCATCTCTACCCCTGGTCCCTCTGTATCCTGCCATCTCTACCCCTGGTCCCTCTGTATCCTGCCATCTCTATCCCTGGTCTCTCTGTATCCTGCCATCTCTACCCCTGGTCTCTCTGTATCCTGCCATCTCTACCCCTGGTCCCTCTGTATCCTGCCATCTCTACCCCTGGTCTCTCTGTATCCTGCCATCTCTATCCCTGGCCCCTCTGTATCCTGCCATCTCTATCCCTGGTCCCTCTGTATCCTGTCATCTCTACCCCTGGTCCCTCTGTATCCTGCCATCTCTATCCCTGGTCTCTCTGTATCCTGCCATCTCTACCCCTGGTCCCTCTGTATCCTGCCATCTCTACCCCTGGTCCCTCTGTATCCTGCCATCTCTATCCCTGGTCTCTCTGTATCCTGCCATCTCTACCCCTGGTCCCTCTGTATCCTGCCATCTCTATCCCTGGTCTCTCTGTATCCTGCCATCTCTACCCCTGGTCCCTCTGTATCCTGCCATCTCTACCCCTGGTCCCTCTGTATCCTGCCATCTCTATCCCTGGTCTCTCTGTATCCTGCCATCTCTACCCCTGGTCTCTCTGTATCCTGCCATCTCTACCCCTGGTCCCTCTGTATCCTGCCATCTCTACCCCTGGTCTCTCTGTATCCTGCCATCTCTATCCCTGGCCCCTCTGTATCCTGCCATCTCTATCCCTGGTCTCTCTGTATCCTGCCATCTCTTCCCCTGGTCTCTCTGTATCCTGCCATCTCTACCCCTGGTCCCTCTGTATTCTGCCATCTCTACCCCTGGTCTCTCTGTATCCTGCCATCTCTACCCCTGGTCCCTCTGTATCCTGCCATCTCTATCCCTGGTCTCTCTGTATCCTGCCATCTCTACCCCTGGTCTCTCTGTATCCTGCCATCTCTACCCCTGGTCTCTCTGTATCCTGCCATCTCTATCCCTGGTCTCTCTGTATCCTGCCATCTCTACCCCTGGTCCCTCTGTATCCTGCCATCTCTACCCCTGGTCTCTCTGTATCCTGCCATCTCTATCCCTGGTCTCTCTGTATCCTGCCATCTCTATCCCTGGTCTCTCTGTATCCTGCCATCTCTATCCCTGGTCTCTCTGTATCCTGCCATCTCTATCCCTGGTCTCTCTGTATCCTGCCATCTCTATCCCTGGTCTCTCTGTATCCTGACATCTCTACCCCTGGTCTCTCTGTATCCTGCCATCTCTACCCCTGGTCTCTCTGTATCCTGCCATCTCTATCCCTGGTCTCTCTGTATCCTGCCATCTCTACCCCTGGTCTCTCTGTATCCTGCCATCTCTATCCCTGGTCTCTCTGTATCCTGCCATCTCTATCCCTGGTCTCTCTGTATCCTGCCATCTCTATCCCTGGTCTCTCTGTATCCTGCCATCTCTACCCCTGGTCTCTCTGTATCCTGCCATCTCTATCCCTGGTCTCTCTGTATCCTGCCATCTCTATCCCTGGTCTCTCTGTATCCTGCCATCTCTATCCCTGGTCCCTCTGTATCCTGCCATCTCTACCCCTGGTCTCTCTGTATCCTGCCATCTCTATCCCTGGTCTCTCTGTATCCTGCCATCTCTATCCCTGGTCCCTCTGTATCCTGCCATCTCTATCCCTGGTCTCTCTGTATCCTGCCATCTCTACCCCTGGTCTCTCTGTATCCTGCCATCTCTATCCCTGGTCCCTCTATCCCTGGTCCCTCTGTATCCTGCCATCTCTACCCCTGGTCTCTCTGTATCCTGCCATCTCTATCCCTGGTCCCTCTGTATCCTGCCATCTCTATCCCTGGTCTCTCTGTATCCTGCCATCTCTATCCCTGGTCTCTCTGTATCCTGCCATCTCTACCCCTGGTCTCTCTGTATCCTGCCATCTCTATCCCTGGTCTCTCTGTATCCTGCCATCTCTATCCCTGGTCCCTCTGTATCCTGCCATCTCTACCCCTGGTCTCTCTGTATCCTGCCATCTCTATCTCTGGTCCCTCTGTATCCTGCCATCTCTACCCCTGGTCTCTCTGTATCCTGCCATCTCTATCCCTGGTCTCTCTGTATCCTGCCATCTCTATCCCTGGTCCCTCTGTATCCTGCCATCTCTACCCCTGGTCTCTCTGTATCCTGCCATCTCTATCTCTGGTCTCTCTGTATCCTGCCATCTCTATCCCTGGTCTCTCTGTATCCTGCCATCTCTACCCCTGGTCCCTCTGTATCCTGCCATCTCTATCCCTGGTCTCTCTGTATCCTGCCATCTCTATCCCTGGTCTCTCTGTATCCTGCCATCTCTACCCCTGGTCCCTCTGTATCCTGCCATCTCTATCCCTGGTCCATCTGTATCCTGCCATCTCTACCCCTGGTCCCTCTGTATCCTGCCATCTCTATCCCTGGTCTCTCTGTATCCTGCCATCTCTATCCCTGGTCTCTCTGTATCCTGCCATCTCTATCCCTGGTCTCTCTGTATCCTGCCATCTCTACCCCTGGTCTCTCTGTATCCTGCCATCTCTACCCCTGGTCTCTCTGTATCCTGCCATCTCTATCCCTGGTCCCTCTGTATCCTGCCATCTCTATCCCTGGTCCCTCTGTATCCTGCCATCTCTATCCCTGGTCTCTCTGTATCCTGCCATCTCTACCCCTGGTCTCTCTGTATCCTGCCATCTCTATCCCTGGTCTCTCTGTATCCTGCCATCTCTATCCCTGGTCCCTCTGTATCCTGCCATCTCTATCCCTGGTCTCTCTGTATCCTGCCATCTCTACCCCTGGTCTCTCTGTATCCTGCCATCTCTATCCCTGGTCTCTCTGTATCCTGCCATCTCTACCCCTGGTCCCTCTGTATCCTGCCATGTCTATCCCTGGTCCCTCTGTATCCTGCCATCTCTACCCCTGGTCCCTCTGTATCCTGCCATCTCTACCCCTGGTCCCTCTGTATCCTGCCATCTCTACCCCTGGTCCCTCTGTATCCTGCCATGTCTATCCCTGGTCCCTCTGTATCCTGCCATCTCTATCCCTGGTCCCTCTGTATCCTGCCATCTCTATCCCTGGTCTCTCTGTATCCTGCCATCTCTACCCCTGGTCTCTCTGTATCCTGCCATCTCTATCCCTGGTCTCTCTGTATCCTGCCATCTCTATCCCTGGTCCCTCTGTATCCTGCCATCTCTATCCCTGGTCTCTCTGTATCCTGCCATCTCTACCCCTGGTCTCTCTGTATCCTGCCATCTCTACCCCTGGTCTCTCTGTATCCTGCCATCTCTACCCCTGGTCCCTCTGTATCCTGCCATCTCTACCCCTGGTCCCTCTGTATCCTGCCATCTCTATCCCTGGTCTCTCTGTATCCTGCCATCTCTACCCCTGGTCTCTCTGTATCCTGCCATCTCTATCCCTGGTCCCTCTGTATCCTGCCATCTCTATCCCTGGTCTCTCTGTATCCTGCCATCTCTATCCCTGGTCCCTCTGTATCCTGCCATCTCTACCCCTGGTCTCTCTGTATCCTGCCATCTCTATCCCTGGTCTCTCTGTATCCTGCCATCTCTACCCCTGGTCTCTCTGTATCCTGCCATCTCTATCCCTGGTCCCTCTGTATCCTGCCATCTCTATCCCTGGTCTCTCTGTATCCTGCCATCTCTATCCCTGGTCCCTCTGTATCCTGCCATCTCTACCCCTGGTCTCTCTGTATCCTGCCATCTCTATCCCTGGTCCCTCTGTATCCTGCCATCTCTATCCCTGGTCCCTCTGTATCCTGCCATCTCTATCCCTGGTCCCTCTGTATCCTGCCATCTCTACCCCTGGTCTCTCTGTATCCTGCCATCTCTATCCCTGGTCTCTCTGTATCCTGCCATCTCTACCCCTGGTCTCTCTGTATCCCGCCATCTCTATCCCTGGTCCCTCTGTATCCTGCCATCTCTACCCCTGGTCCCTCTGTATCCTGCCATCTCTATCCCTGGTCTCTCTGTATCCTGCCATCTCTATCCCTGGTCTCTCTGTATCCTGCCATCTCTATCCCTGGTCTCTCTGTATCCTGCCATCTCTACCCCTGGTCTCTCTGTATCCTGCCATCTCTACCCCTGGTCTCTCTGTATCCTGCCATCTCTATCCCTGGTCCCTCTGTATCCTGCCATCTCTACCCCTGGTCTCTCTGTATCCTGCCATCTCTATCCCTGGTCCCTCTGTATCCTGCCATCTCTATCCCTGGTCCCTCTGTATCCTGCCATCTCTATCCCTGGTCCCTCTGTATCCTGCCATCTCTACCCCTGGTCTCTCTGTATCCTGCCATCTCTATCCCTGGTCCCTCTGTATCCTGCCATCTCTATCCCTGGTCCCTCTGTATCCTGCCATCTCTATCCCTGGTCCCTCTGTATCCTGCCATCTCTATCCCTGGTCTCTCTGTATCCTGCCATCTCTATCCCTGGTCCCTCTGTATCCTGCCATCTCTATCCCTGGTCCCTCTGTATCCTGCCATCTCTATCCCTGGTCCCTCTGTATCCTGCCATCTCTACCCCTGGTCCCTCTGTATCCTGCCATCTCTATCCCTGGTCCCTCTGTATCCTGCCATCTCTATCCCTGGTCCCTCTGTATCCTGCCATCTCTACCCCTGGTCTCTCTGTATCCTGCCATCTCTATCCCTGGTCCCTCTGTATCCTGCCATCTCTACCCCTGGTCCCTCTGTATCCTGCCATCTCTACCCCTGGTCTCTCTGTATCCTGCCATCTCTATCCCTGGTCTCTCTGTATCCTGCCATCTCTATCCCTGGTCTCTCTGTATCCTGCCATCTCTATCCCTGGTCTCTCTGTATCCTGCCATCTCTATCCCTGGTCCCTCTGTATCCTGCCATCTCTATCCCTGGTCTCTCTGTATCCTGCCATCTCTATCCCTGGTCTCTCTGTATCCTGCCATCTCTATCCCTGGTCCCTCTGTATCCTGCCATCTCTATCCCTGGTCTCTCTGTATCCTGCCATCTCTATCCCTGGTCTCTCTGTATCCTTCCATCTCTATCCCTGGTCCCTCTGTATCCTGCCATCTCTATCCCTGGTCTCTCTGTATCCTGCCATCTCTATCCCTGGTCTCTCTGTATCCTGCCATCTCTATCCCTGGTCTCTCTGTATCCTGCCATCTCTATCCCTGGTCTCTCTGTATCCTGCCATCTCTACCCCTGGTCTCTCTGTATCCTGCCATCTCTATCCCTGGTCCCTCTGTATCCTGCCATCTCTATCCCTGGTCTCTCTGTATCCTGCCATCTCTACCCCTGGTCTCTCTGTATCCTGCCATCTCTATCCCTGGTCTCTCTGTATCCTGCCATCTCTACCCCTGGTCTCTCTGTATCCTGCCATCTCTATCCCTGGTCTCTCTGTATCCTGCCATCTCTACCCCTGGTCTCTCTGTATCCTGCCATCTCTATCCCTGGTCTCTCTGTATCCTGCCATCTCTACCCCTGGTCTCTCTGTATCCTGCCATCTCTATCCCTGGTCCCTCTGTATCCTGCCATCTCTATCCCTGGTCCCTCTGTATCCTGCCATCTCTATCCCTGGTCTCTCTGTATCCTGCCATCTCTACCCCTGGTCTCTCTGTATCCTGCCATCTCTACCCCTGGTCTCTCTGTATCCTGCCATCTCTACCCCTGGTCTCTCTGTATCCTGCCATCTCTATCCCTGGTCTCTCTGTATCCTGCCATCTCTATCCCTGGTCTCTCTGTATCCTGCCATCTCTACCCCTGGTCTCTCTGTATCCTGCCATCTCTATCCCTGGTCCCTCTGTATCCTGCCATCTCTATCCCTGGTCCCTCTGTATCCTGCCATCTCTATCTCTGGTCTCTCTGTATCCTGCCATCTCTATCCCTGGTCCCTCTGTATCCTGCCATCTCTATCCCTGGTATCTCTGTATCCTGCCATCTCTATCCCTGGTCTCTCTGTATCCTGCCATCTCTATCCCTGGTCCCTCTGTATCCTGCCATCTCTATCCCTGGTCTCTCTGTATCCTGCCATCTCTACCCCTGGTCTCTCTGTATCCTGCCATCTCTATCCCTGGTCTCTCCGTATCCTGCCATCTCTACCCCTGGTCCCTCTGTATCCTGCCATCTCTACCCCTGGTCTCTCTGTATCCTGCCATCTCTATCCCTGGTCTCTCTGTATCCTGCCATCTCTATCCCTGGTCTCTCTGTATCCTGCCATCTCTATCCCTGGTCTCTCTGTATCCTGCCATCTCTACCCCTGGTCTCTCTGTATCCTGCCATCTCTACCCCTGGTCTCTCTGTATCCTGCCATCTCTATCCCTGGTCTCTCTGTATCCTGCCATCTCTATCCCTGGTCTCTCTGTATCCTGCCATCTCTATCCCTGGTCTCTCTGTATCCTGCCATCTCTACCCCTGGTCCCTCTGTATCCTGCCATCTCTATCCCTGGTCTCTCTGTATCCTGCCATCTCTATCCCTGGTCTCTCTGTATCCTGTTATCTCTATCCCTGGTCTCTCTGTATCCTGCCATCTCTACCCCTGGTCTCTCTGTATCCTGCCATCTCTATCCCTGGTCTCTCTGTATCCTGCCATCTCTATCCCTGGTCCCTCTGTATCCTGCCATCTCTATCCCTGGTCTCTCTGTATCCTGCCATCTCTACCCCTGGTCTCTCTGTATCCTGCCATCTCTACCCCTGGTCTCTCTGTATCCTGCCATCTCTATCCCTGGTCCCTCTGTATCCTTCCATCTCTATCCCTGGTCCCTCTGTATCCTGCCATCTCTACCCCTGGTCTCTCTGTATCCTGCCATCTCTACCCCTGGTCCCTCTGTATCCTGCCATCTCTACCCCTGGTCTCTCTGTATCCTGCCATCTCTATCCCTGGTCTCTCTGTATCCTGCCATCTCTACCCCTGGTCTCTCTGTATCCTGCCATCTCTATCCCTGGTCTCTCTGTATCCTGCCATCTCTACCCCTGGTCCCTCTGTATCCTGCCATCTCTACCCCTGGTCTCTCTGTATCCTGCCATCTCTATCCCTGGTCTCTCTGTATCCTGCCATCTCTACCCCTGGTCTCTCTGTATCCTGCCATCTCTACCCCTGGTCTCTCTGTATCCTGCCATCTCTATCCCTGGTCCCTCTGTATCCTGCCATCTCTACCCCTGGTCTCTCTGTATCCTGCCATCTCTACCCCTGGTCTCTCTGTATCCTGCCATCTCTACCCCTGGTCTCTCTGTATCCTGCCATCTCTATCCCTGGTCTCTCTGTATCCTGCCATCTCTACCCCTGGTCCCTCTGTATCCTGCCATCTCTACCCCTGGTCTCTCTGTATCCTGCCATCTCTATCCCTGGTCTCTCTGTATCCTTCCATCTCTATCCCTGGTCTCTCTGTATCCTGCCATCTCTACCCCTGGTCCCTCTGTATCCTGCCATCTCTACCCCTGGTCTCTCTGTATCCTGCCATCTCTATCCCTGGTCTCTCTGTATCCTGCCATCTCTACCCCTGGTCCCTCTGTATCCTGCCATCTCTATCCCTGGTCTCTCTGTATCCTGCCATCTCTATCCCTGGTCTCTCTGTATCCTGCCATCTCTATCCCTGGTCTCTCTGTATCCTGCCATCTCTATCCCTGGTCTCTCTGTATCCTGCCATCTCTACCCCTGGTCTCTCTGTATCCTGCCATCTCTATCCCTGGTCTCTCCGTATCCTGCCATCTCTACCCCTGGTCCCTCTGTATCCTGCCATCTCTATCCCTGGTCTCTCTGTATCCTGCCATCTCTATCCCTGGTCTCTCTGTATCCTGCCATCTCTACCCCTGGTCTCTCTGTATCCTGTTATCTCTATCCCTGGTCTCTCTGTATCCTGCCATCTCTACCCCTGGTCTCTCTGTATCCTGCCATCTCTATCCCTGGTCCCTCTGTATCCTGCCATCTCTATCCCTGGTCCCTCTGTATCCTGCCATCTCTATCCCTGGTCTCTCTGTATCCTGCCATCTCTATCCCTGGTCTCTCTGTATCCTGCCATCTCTATCCCTGGTCTCTCTGTATCCTGCCATCTCTATCCCTGGTCCCTCTGTATCCTGCCATCTCTATCCCTGGTCTCTCTGTATCCTGCCATCTCTATCCCTGGTCTCTCTGTATCCTGCCATCTCTATCCCTGGTCTCTCTGTATCCTGCCATCTCTATCCCTGGTCCCTCTGTATCCTGCCATCTCTACCCCTGGTCCCTCTGTATCCTGCCATCTCTACCCCTGGTCCCTCTGTATCCTGCCATCTCTACCCCTGGTCTCTCTGTATCCTGCCATCTCTATCCCTGGTCCCTCTGTATCCTGCCATCTCTACCCCTGGTCTCTCTGTATCCTGCCATCTCTATCCCTGGTCCCTCTGTATCCTGCCATCTCTACCCCTGGTCTCTCTGTATCCTGCCATCTCTACCCCTGGTCCCTCTGTATCCTGCCATCTCTACCCCTGGTCCCTCTGTATCCTGCCATCTCTACCCCTGGTCTCTCTGTATCCTGCCATCTCTACCCCTGGTCCCTCTGTATCCTGCCATCTCTACCCCTGGTCTCTCTGTATCCTGCCATCTCTATCCCTGGTCCCTCTGTATCCTGCCATCTCTACCCCTGGTCTCTCTGTATCCTGCCATCTCTATCCCTGGTCCCTCTGTATCCTGCCATCTCTACCCCTGGTCTCTCTGTATCCTGCCATCTCTATCCCTGGTCTCTCTGTATCCTGCCATCTCTACCCCTGGTCTCTCTGTATCCTGCCATCTCTATCCCTGGTCCCTCTGTATCCTGCCATCTCTACCCCTGGTCTCTCTGTATCCTGCCATCTCTATCCCTGGTCTCTCTGTATCCTGCCATCTCTACCCCTGGTCTCTCTGTATCCTGCCATCTCTATCCCTGGTCCCTCTGTATCCTGCCATCTCTACCCCTGGTCTCTCTGTATCCTGCCATCTCTATCCCTGGTCTCTCTGTATCCTGCCATCTCTACCCCTGGTCTCTCTGTATCCTGCCATCTCTACCCCTGGTCTCTCTGTATCCTGCCATCTCTATCCCTGGTCTCTCTGTATCCTGCCATCTCTATCCCTGGTCTCTCCGTATCCTGCCATCTCTACCCCTGGTCTCTCTGTATCCTGCCATCTCTACCCCTGGTCTCTCTGTATCCTGCCATCTCTACCCCTGGTCTCTGTGTATCCTGCCATCTCTACCCCTGGTCCCTCTGTATCCTGCCATCTCTATCCCTGGTCCCTCTGTATCCTGCCATCTCTACCCCTGGTCCCTCTGTATCCTGCCATCTCTATCCCTGGTCTCTCTGTATCCTGCCATCTCTACCCCTGGTCTCTCTGTATCCTGCCATCTCTACCCCTGGTCCCTCTGTATCCTGCCATCTCTATCCCTGGTCTCTCTGTATCCTGCCATCTCTATCCCTGGTCTCTCTGTATCCTGCCATCTCTACCCCTGGTCTCTCTGTATCCTGCCATCTCTATCCCTGGTCTCTCTGTATCCTGCCATCTCTATCCCTGGTCTCTCTGTATCCTGCCATCTCTATCCCTGGTCTCTCTGTATCCTGCCATCTCTACCCCTGGTCCCTCTGTATCCTGCCATCTCTACCCCTGGTCTCTCTGTATCCTGCCATCTCTATCCCTGGTCTCTCTGTATCCTGCCATCTCTATCCCTGGTCTCTCTGTATCCTGCCATCTCTATCCCTGGTCCCTCTGTATCCTGCCATCTCTATCCCTGGTCCCTCTGTATCCTGCCATCTCTATCCCTGGTCTCTCTGTATCCTGCCATCTCTACCCCTGGTCCCTCTGTATCCTGCCATCTCTACCCCTGGTCTCTCTGTATCCTGCCATCTCTATCCCTGGTCCCTCTGTATCCTGCCATCTCTACCCCTGGTCTCTCTGTATCCTGCCATCTCTATCCCTGGTCTCTCTGTATCCTGCCATCTCTACCCCTGGTCTCTCTGTATCCTGCCATCTCTACCCCTGGTCTCTCTGTATCCTGCCATCTCTACCCCTGGTCCCTCTGTATGCTGCCATCTCTATCCCTGGTCCCTCTGTATCCTGCCATCTCTATCCCTGGTCTCTCTGTATCCTGCCATCTCTACCCCTGGTCTCTCTGTATCCTGCCATCTCTACCCCTGGTCCCTCTGTATCCTGCCATCTCTACCCCTGGTCTCTCTGTATCCTGCCATCTCTATCCCTGGTCTCTCTGTATCCTGCCATCTCTACCCCTGGTCTCTCTGTATCCTGCCATCTCTATCCCTGGTCTCTCTGTATCCTGCCATCTCTATCCCTGGTCTCTCTGTATCCTGCCATCTCTACCCCTGGTCTCTCTGTATCCTGCCATCTCTATCCCTGGTCTCTCTGTATCCTGCCATCTCTATCCCTGGTCTCTCTGTATCCTGCCATCTCTACCCCTGGTCTCTCTGTATCCTGCCATCTCTACCCCTGGTCTCTCTGTATCCTGCCATCTCTACCCCTGGTCTCTCTGTATCCTGCCATCTCTATCCCTGGTCTCTCTGTATCCTGCCATCTCTATCCCTGGTCTCTCTGTATCCTGCCATCTCTATCCCTGGTCTCTCTGTATCCTGCCATCTCTACCCCTGGTCCCTCTGTATCCTGCCATCTCTACCCCTGGTCTCTCTGTATCCTGCCATCTCTACCCCTGGTCTCTCTGTATCCTGCCATCTCTACCCCTGGTCTCTGTGTATCCTGCCATCTCTACCCCTGGTCCCTCTGTATCCTGCCATCTCTACCCCTGGTCCCTCTGTATCCTGCCATCTCTACCCCTGGTCTCTCTGTATCCTGCCATCTCTATCCCTGGTCTCTCTGTATCCTGCCATCTCTACCCCTGGTCTCTCTGTATCCTGCCATCTCTACCCCTGGTCTCTCTGTATCCTGCCATCTCTATCCCTGGTCTCTCTGTATCCTGCCATCTCTATCCCTGGTCTCTCCGTATCCTGCCATCTCTACCCCTGGTCTCTCTGTATCCTGCCATCTCTATCCCTGGTCTCTCTGTATCCTGCCATCTCTACCCCTGGTCTCTCTGTATCCTGCCATCTCTACCCCTGGTCTCTCTGTATCCTGCCATCTCTACCCCTGGTCTCTCTGTATCCTGCCATCTCTATCCCTGGTCTCTCTGTATCCTGCCATCTCTACCCCTGGTCTCTCTGTATCCTGCCATCTCTACCCCTGGTCTCTCTGTATCCTGCCATCTCTATCCCTGGTCTCTCTGTATCCTGCCATCTCTATCCCTGGTCTCTCTGTATCCTGCCATCTCTACCCCTGGTCCCTCTGTATCCTGCCATCTCTATCCCTGGTCTCTCTGTATCCTGCCATCTCTATCCCTGGTCTCTCTGTATCCTGCCATCTCTATCCCTGGTCCCTCTGTATCCTGCCATCTCTACCCCTGGTCCCTCTGTATCCTGCCATCTCTACCCCTGGTCTCTCTGTATCCTGCCATCTCTACCCCTGGTCTCTCTGTATCCTGCCATCTCTACCCCTGGTCTCTCTGTATCCTGCCATCTCTATCCCTGGTCTCTCTGTATCCTGCCATCTCTACCCCTGGTCCCTCTGTATCCTGCCATCTCTACCCCTGGTCTCTCTGTATCCTGCCATCTCTATCCCTGGTCTCTCTGTATCCTGCCATCTCTATCCCTGGTCTCTCTGTATCCTGCCATCTGTACCCCTGGTCTCTCTGTATCCTGCCATCTCTACCCCTGGTCTCTCTGTATCCTGCCATCTCTATCCCTGGTCTCTCTGTATCCTGCCATCTCTATCCCTGGTCTCTCCGTATCCTGCCATCTCTATCCCTGGTCTCTCTGTATCCTGCCATCTCTACCCCTGGTCTCTCTGTATCCTGCCATCTCTACCCCTGGTCTCTCTGTATCCTGCCATCTCTATCCCTGGTCTCTCTGTATCCTGCCATCTCTACCCCTGGTCCCTCTGTATCCTGCCATCTCTATCCCTGGTCTCTCTGTATCCTGCCATCTCTACCCCTGGTCTCTCTGTATCCTGCCATCTCTATCCCTGGTCTCTCTGTATCCTGCCATCTCTATCCCTGGTCTCTGTGTATCCTGCCATCTCTACCCCTGGTCCCTCTGTATCCTGCCATCTCTATCCCTGGTCCCTCTGTATCCTGCCATCTCTACCCCTGGTCCCTCTGTATCCTGCCATCTCTACCCCTGGTCTCTCTGTATCCTGCCATCTCTACCCCTGGTCTCTCTGTATCCTGCCATCTCTACCCCTGGTCTCTCTGTATCCTGCCATCTCTATCCCTGGTCTCTCTGTATCCTGCCATCTCTACCCCTGGTCCCTCTGTATCCTGCCATCTCTACCCCTGGTCCCTCTGTATCCTGCCATCTCTATCCCTGGTCTCTCTGTATCCTGCCATCTCTACCCCTGGTCCCTCTGTATCCTGCCATCTCTACCCCTGGTCTCTCTGTATCCTGCCATCTCTATCCCTGGTCTCTCTGTATCCTGCCATCTCTACCCCTGGTCCCTCTGTATCCTGCCATCTCTACCCCTGGTCTCTCTGTATCCTGCCATCTCTACCCCTGGTCTCTCTGTATCCTGCCATCTCTGCCCCTGGTCTCTCTGTATCCTGCCATCTCTACCCCTGGTCTCTCTGTATCCTGCCATCTCTATCCCTGGTCTCTCTGTATCCTGCCATCTCTATCCCTGGTCTCTCTGTATCCTGCCATCTCTATCCCTGGTCTCTCTGTATCCTGCCATCTCTATCCCTGGTCTCTCTGTATCCTGCCATCTCTATCCCTGGTCCCTCTGTATCCTGCCATCTCTATCCCTGGTCTCCCTGTATCCTGCCATCTCTACCCCTGGTCTCTCTGTATCCTGCCATCTCTATCCCTGGTCTCTCTGTATCCTGCCATCTCTACCCCTGGTCCCTCTGTATCCTGCCATCTCTATCCCTGGTCTCTCTGTATCCTGCCATCTCTACCCCTGGTCTCTCTGTATCCTGCCATCTCTACCCCTGGTCTCTCTGTATCCTGCCATCTCTATCCCTGGTCTCTCTGTATCCTGCCATCTCTATCCCTGGTCTCTCTGTATCCTGCCATCTCTATCCCTGGTCTCTCTGTATCCTGCCATCTCTATCCCTGGTCCCTCTGTATCCTGCCATCTCTATCCCTGGTCCCTCTGTATCCTGCCATCTCTACCCCTGGTCTCTCTGTATCCTGCCATCTCTACCCCTGGTCTCTCTGTATCCTGCCATCTCTATCCCTGGTCTCTCTGTATCCTGCCATCTCTACCCCTGGTCTCTCTGTATCCTGCCATCTCTATCCCTGGTCTCTCTGTATCCTGCCATCTCTATCCCTGGTCTCTCTGTATCCTGCCATCTCTATCCCTGGTCTCTCTGTATCCTGCCATCTCTATCCCTGGTCTCTCTGTATCCTGCCATCTCTACCCCTGGTCCCTCTGTATCCTGCCATCTCTACCCCTGGTCTCTCTGTATCCTGCCATCTCTATCCCTGGTCTCTCTGTATCCTGCCATCTCTATCCCTGGTCCCTCTGTATCCTGCCATCTCTATCCCTGGTCTCTCTGTATCCTGCCATCTCTATCCCTGGTCCCTCTGTATCCTGCCATCTCTACCCCTGGTCCCTCTGTATCCTGCCATCTCTACCCCTGGTCTCTCTGTATCCTGCCATCTCTATCCCTGGTCTCTCTGTATCCTGCCATCTCTACCCCTGGTCCCTCTGTATCCTGCCATCTCTACCCCTGGTCCCTCTGTATCCTGCCATCTCTATCCCTGGTCTCTCTGTATCCTGCCATCTCTATCCCTGGTCTCTCTGTATCCTGCCATCTCTATCCCTGGTCTCTCTGTATCCTGCCATCTCTATCCCTGGTCTCTCTGTATCCTGCCATCTCTACCCCTGGTCCCTCTGTATCCTGCCATCTCTACCCCTGGTCTCTCTGTATCCTGCCATCTCTATCCCTGGTCTCTCTGTATCCTGCCATCTCTATCCCTGGTCTCTCTGTATCCTGCCATCTCTACCCCTGGTCCCTCTGTATCCTGCCATCTCTACCCCTGGTCTCTCTGTATCCTGCCATCTCTATCCCTGATCTCTCTGTATCCTGCCATCTCTATCCCTGGTCTCTCTGTATCCTGCCATCTCTACCTCTGGTCTCTCTGTATCCTGCCATCTCTACCCCTGGTCTCTCTGTATCCTGCCATCTCTACCCCTGGTCCCTCTGTATCCTGCCATCTCTACCCCTGGTCCCTCTGTATCCTGCCATCTCTATCCCTGGTCTCTCTGTATCCTGCCATCTCTACCCCTGGTCCCTCTGTATCCTGCCATCTCTACCCCTGGTCCCTCTGTATCCTGCCATCTCTATCCCTGGTCCCTCTGTATCCTGCCATCTCTACCCCTGGTCCCTCTGTATCCTGCCATCTCTATCCCTGGTCTCTCTGTATCCTGCCATCTCTATCCCTGGTCTCTCTGTATCCTGCCATCTCTACCCCTGGTCTCTCTGTATCCTGCCATCTCTATCCCTGGTCTCTCTGTATCCTGCCATCTCTATCCCTGGTCTCTCTGTATCCTGCCATCTCTATCCCTGGTCTCTCTGTATCCTGCCATCTCTATCCCTGGTCTCTCTGTATCCTGCCATCTCTACCCCTGGTCTCTCTGTATCCTGCCATCTCTATCCCTGGTCTCTCTGTATCCTGCCATCTCTACCCCTGGTCTCTCTGTATCCTGCCATCTCTACCCCTGGTCTCTCTGTATCCTGCCATCTCTATCCCTGGTCTCTCTGTATCCTGCCATCTCTACCCCTGGTCTCTCTGTATCCTGCCATCTCTATCCCTGGTCTCTCTGTATCCTGCCATCTCTACCCCTGGTCTCTCTGTATCCTGCCATCTCTACCCCTGGTCCCTCTGTATCCTGCCATCTCTATCCCTGGTCTCTCTGTATCCTGCCATCTCTACCCCTGGTCCCTCTGTATCCTGCCATCTCTATCCCTGGTCCCTCTGTATCCTGCCATCTCTACCCCTGGTCTCTCTGTATCCTGCCATCTCTATCCCTGGTCTCCCTGTATCCTGCCATCTCTACCCCTGGTCTCTCTGTATCCTGCCATCTCTACCCCTGGTCTCTCTGTATCCTGCCATCTCTATCCCTGGTCTCTCTGTATCCTGCCATCTCTACCCCTGGTCCCTCTGTATCCTGCCATCTCTACCCCTGGTCCCTCTGTATCCTGCCATCTCTATCCCTGGTCCCTCTGTATCCTGCCATCTCTATCTCTGGTCTCTCTGTATCCTGCCATCTCTATCTCTGGTCTCTCTGTATCCTGCCATCTCTACCCCTGGTCCCTCTGTATCCTGCCATCTCTACCCCTGGTCTCTCTGTATCCTGCCATCTCTACCCCTGGTCTCTCTGTATCCTGCCATCTCTACCCCTGGTCTCTCTGTATCCTGCCATCTCTATCCCTGGTCTCTCTGTATCCTGCCATCTCTATCCCTGGTCTCTCTGTATCCTGCCATCTCTACCCCTGGTCTCTCTGTATCCTGCCATCTCTATCCCTGGTCTCTCTGTATCCTGCCATCTCTACCCCTGGTCTCTCTGTATCCTGCCATCTCTACCCCTGGTCTCTCTGTATCCTGCCATCTCTACCCCTGGTCTCTCTGTATCCTGCCATCTCTATCCCTGGTCTCTCTGTATCCTGCCATCTCTATCCCTGGTCTCTCTGTATCCTGCCATCTCTACCCCTGGTCTCTCTGTATCCTGCCATCTCTATCCCTGGTCTCTCTGTATCCTGCCATCTCTACCCCTGGTCTCTCTGTATCCTGCCATCTCTACCCCTGGTCCCTCTGTATCCTGCCATCTCTATCCCTGGTCCCTCTGTATCCTGCCATCTCTACCCCTGGTCTCTCTGTATCCTGCCATCCCTACCCCTGGTCCCTCTGTATCCTGCCATCTCTATCCCTGGTCCCTCTGTATCCTGCCATCTCTACCCCTGGTCTCTCTGTATCCTGCCATCTCTACCCCTGGTCTTTCTGTATCCTGCCATCTCTACCCCTGGTCTCTCTGTATCCTGCCATCTCTACCCCTGGCCCCTCTGTATCCTGCCATCTCTATCCCTGGTCTCTCTGTATCCTGCCATCTCTACCCCTGGTCTCTCTGTATCCTGCCATCTCTATCCCTGGTCTCCCTGTATCCTGCCATCTCTATCCCTGGTCCCTCTGTATCCTGCCATCTCTACCCCTGGTCTCTCTGTATCCTGCCATCTCTACCCCTGGTCCCTCTGTATCCTGCCATCTCTACCCCTGGTCCCTCTGTATCCTGCCATCTCTATCCCTGGTCCCTCTGTATCCTGCCATCTCTCCCCCTGGTCTCTCTGTATCCTGCCATCTCTACCCCTGGTCTCTCTGTATCCTGCCATCTCTACCCCTGGTCTCTCTGTATCCTGCCATCTCTACCCCTGGTCTCTCTGTATCCTGCCATCTCTATCCCTGGTCTCTCTGTATCCTGCCATCTCTATCCCTGGTCTCTCTGTATCCTGCCATCTCTATCCCTGGTCTCTCTGTATCCTGCCATCTCTACCCCTGGTCCCTCTGTATCCTGCCATCTCTATCTCTGGTCTCTCTGTATCCTGCCATCTCTACCCCTGGTCTCTCTGTATCCTGCCATCTCTACCCCTGGCCCCTCTGTATCCTGCCATCTCTATCCCTGGTCTCTCTGTATCCTGCCATCTCTACCCCTGGTCCCTCTGTATCCTGCCATCTCTACCCCTGGTCCCTCTGTATCCTGCCATCTCTATCCCTGGTCTCTCTGTATCCTGCCATCTCTATCCCTGGTCTCCCTGTATCCTGCCATCTCTATCCCTGGTCCCTCTGTATCCTGCCATCTCTACCCCTGGTCTCTCTGTATCCTGCCATCTCTACCCCTGGTCCCTCTGTATCCTGCCATCTCTACCCCTGGTCCCTCTGTATCCTGCCATCTCTATCCCTGGTCCCTCTGTATCCTGCCATCTCTCCCCCTGGTCTCTCTGTATCCTGCCATCTCTACCCCTGGTCTCTCTGTATCCTGCCATCTCTACCCCTGGTCTCTCTGTATCCTGCCATCTCTACCCCTGGTCTCTCTGTATCCTGCCATCTCTACCCCTGGTCTCTCTGTATCCTGCCATCTCTATCCCTGGTCTCTCTGTATCCTGCCATCTCTATCCCTGGTCTCTCTGTATCCTGCCATCTCTACCCCTGGTCCCTCTGTATCCTGCCATCTCTACCCCTGGTCCCTCTGTATCCTGCCATCTCTATCCCTGGTCTCTCTGTATCCTGCCATCTCTATCCCTGGTCTCTCTGTATCCTGCCATCTCTACCCCTGGTCTCTCTGTATCCTGCCATCTCTACCCCTGGTCTCTCTGTATCCTGCCATCTCTATCCCTGGTCCCTCTGTATCCTGCCATCTCTATCCCTGGTCTCTCTGTATCCTGCCATCTCTTCCCCTGGTCTCTCTGTATCCTGCCATCTCTATCTCTGGTCTCTCTGTATCCTGCCATCTCTATCCCTGGTCCCTCTGTATCCTGCCATCTCTATCCCTGGTCTCTCTGTATCCTGCCATCTCTACCCCTGGTCTCTCTGTATCCTGCCATCTCTATCCCTGGTCTCTCTGTATCCTGCCATCTCTATCCCTGGTCTCCCTGTATCCTGCCATCTCTACCCCTGGTCTCTCTTTATCCTGCCATCTCTATCTCTGGTCTCTCTGTATCCTGCCATCTCTACCCCTGGTCCCTCTGTATCCTGCCATCTCTACCCCTGGTCTCTCTGTATCCTGCCATCTCTACCCCTGGTCTCTCTGTATCCTGCCATCTCTACCCCTGGTCTCTCTGTATCCTGCCATCTCTATCTCTGGTCTCTCTGTATCCTGCCATCTCTATCCCTGGTCTCTCTGTATCCTGCCATCTCTACCCCTGGTCCCTCTGTATCCTGCCATCTCTATCCCTGGTCTCTCTGTATCCTGCCATCTCTATCCCTGGTCCCTCTGTATCCTGCCATCTCTATCCCTGGTCTCTCTGTATCCTGCCATCTCTATCCCTGGTCTCTCTGTATCCTGCCATCTCTATCCCTGGTCCCTCTGTATCCTGCCATCTCTATCCCTGGTCCCTCTGTATCCTGCCATCTCTACCCCTGGTCTCTCTGTATCCTGCCATCTCTACCCCTGGTCTCTCTGTATCCTGCCATCTCTATCCCTGGTCTCTCTGTATCCTGCCATCTCTATCCTTGGTCTCTCTGTATCCTGCCATCTCTACCCCTGGTCTCTCTGTATGGGCCTCCAAATGTATGATTGGTTTCTATATATACACATCTTTCTCCTAAATGTCATATATAACATGCAAGTGAGGTGATGTATCTTATTCCCTAGTAATGTATCTCATACTGTAACATGGAGAGCATTATTGCCATCACTTCTTATGACGTTTTAACTTTTGCCCTTTACCAAGATGGCGGATCCGTAGTTCGTTCACAGATTGTTTCTTCCTAGCTACAGTAGGCGTACTCTAATGAAGAGACCGGAAGTGAACGAGGAAGACGGCCTAAGTAGGCCTTAGTTCTAAGGAGCTGAGGAGAACGTCTAGAGATGTAAGTTTGTGTGAAATAAATCACTAGATAGGCAGATAAGGGCAATATATGTCTGTGTGTGGGGGGTTATATACTTATAGTATGAGTGGGGAGTAAGGAGTGTATGTAGGACTATACAGGAGCTGAGGATTATGGGATATGTAAATGAGACCCCTCCCCCACACTACATATCACTCATTCCATGCAGTATATAGTTATATTCCCAGGATAGATATAATATGTATATGGGGGCTATATATATCTATATGTACAGAGCCTGAGGATCATGGGAAATATCTACCTGTATGCCTGCACTGTGTGTGTCTCTCTCTCTGTGCACCCTGTGTCTCTCTCTCTCTGCACCCTGTGTCTCTCTCTCTCTCTGCACCCTGTGTCTCTCTCTCTCTGTGCATCCTGTGTCTCTCTCTCTCTGCACCCTGTGTCTCTCTCTCTCTCTGCACCCTGTGTCTCTCTCTCTCTGTGCATCCTGTGTCTCTCTCTCTCTGTGCTCCCTGTATCTCTCTCTCTGCACCCTGTGTGTCTCTCTCTCTCTGTGCACCCTGTCTCTCTCTCTCTCTGCACCCTGTGTCTCTCTCTCTCTGTGCACCCTGTGTCTCTCTCTCTGTGCACCCTGTGTCTCTCTCTCTCTGTGCACCCTGTGTCTCTCTCTCTCTGTGCATCCTGTGTCTCTCTCTCTCTGTGCTCCCTGTGTCTCTCTCTCTGCACCCTGTGTGTCTCTCTCTCTCTGTGCACCCTGTCTCTCTCTCTCTCTGCACCCTGTGTCTCTCTCTCTCTGTGCACCCTGTGTCTCTCTCTCTGTGCACCCTGTGTCTCTCTCTCTCTCTGCACCCTGTGTGTCTCTCTCTCTCTCTCTGCACCCTGTGTCTCTCTCTCTGCACCCTGTGTCTCTCTCTCTCTGTGCTCCCTGTGTCTCTCTCTCTCTGTGCCCCCTGTGTCTCTCTCTCTCTCTGTGCCCCCTGTGTCTCTCTCTCTCTCTGTGCCCCCTGTGTCTCTCTCTCTCACTCTCTCTCTCTCTGTGCACCCTGTGTCTCTCTCTCTCTCTGTGCCCCCTGTGTCTCTCTCTCTCTCTGTGCCCCCTGTGTCTCTCTCTCTCACTCTCTCTCTCTCTGTGCACCCTGTGTCTCTCTCTCTCTGTGCACCCTGTGTCTCTCTCTCTCTCTGTGCCCCCTGTGTCTCTCTCTCCCTCTCTCTCTCTGTGCACCCTCTCTCTCTCTCTCTGTGCACCCTGTGTCTCTCTCTGTGCACCCTGTGTCTCTCTCTGTGCACCCTGTGTCTCTCTCTGTGCACCCTGTGTGTGTCTCTCTCTCTGTGCACCCTGTGTGTGTCTCTCTCTCTGTGCACCCTGTGTGTCTCTCTCTCTGTGCACCCTGTGTGTCTCTCTCTCTGTGCACCCTGTGTGTCTCTCTCTCTGTGCACCCTGTGTGTCTCTCTCTCTTTGCACCCTGTGTGTCTCTCTCTCTTTGCACCCTGTGTGTCTCTCTCTCTTTGCACCCTGTGTGTCTCTCTGTGCACCCTGTGTGTCTCTCCCTCTCCCTCCCTCTCTCCCTCTCTCTCTCTCTCCCTCTCTCTCTCCCTCTCGCCCTCTCTCTCGCCCTCTCTCTCGCCCTCTCTCTCGCCCTCTCTCTCGCCCTCTCTCTCGCCCTCTCTCTCGCCCTCTCTCTCTCCCCCTCTCTCGCCCTCTCTCCGTGTAACAAATCCCAGCGTGTGACGGTCTCATGTGTATTTGTACTGGCCATAAAGACGTGTAACAAATCCCAGCGTGTGACCGTCTCATGTTTATTTGTACTGACCATAAAGACGTGTAACAAATCCCAGCGTGTGACGGTCTCATGTGTATTTGTACTGGCCATAAAGACGTGTAACAAATCCCAGCGTGTGACGGTCTCATGTGTATTTGTACTAACCATAAAGACGTGTAACAAATCCCAGCGTGTGATGGTCTCATGTGTATTTGTACTGGCCATAAAGACGTGTAACAAATCCCAGCGTGTGACGGTCTCATGTTTATTTGTACTGACCATAAAGACGTAACAAATCCCAGCGTGTGACGGTCTCATGTTTATTTGTACTGGCCATAAAGACGTGTAACAAATCCCAGCGTGTGACGGTCTCATGTTTATTTGTACAGACCATAAAGACGTGTAACAAATCCCAGCGTGTGACGGTCTCATGTTTATTTGTACTGACCATAAAGACGTAACAAATCCCAGTGTGTGACCGTCTCATGTTTATTTGTACAGACCATAAAGACGTGTAGCAAATCCCAGTGTGTGACCGTCTTGTGTATTTGTACAGACCATAAAGACGTAACAAACCCCAGCGTGGGACCGTCTCATGTGTATTTGTACAGACCATAAAGACATGTAACAAATCCCAGCGTGTGACCGTCTCATGTGTATTTGTACAGACAGTGACAAAATGAGACCATCAGTTCTCTCAGAGTCTGACCAGGAAGAAGAGACAAATATGAGGAGTCCCCGGGAGATTAAAGAGGAGGAAATTCCTGTAAATATCAGTGAAGGTGAGTAATATCCTACGGGCAATTATCACTACTATTTATCCTTCATCACTCACCCAAGAAGTTTGACAAGCCACGCAGCTCATGACAAAGGTGATTTTATACACAATGGCACAATATCTGGTCTTCTGTCCATACAAAGTAATAACATTTGGTTGTTTCCGCCTTTGTACATCTTTATTGATATTGAATAATTAAAATGGTGAAAGTCTATAATCTGTTTATCTATATCTATAGGACCTTTTACATACTTACATAGTAATTGGGGTTGAAAAAAGACTTTCAGTCCATCAATTTCAACCTTTTAAGATCTACTCTGATCTGCAATATGCAGATTAGTTTTCAGTTGATCCAGAGGAAGCTGATAGAAAAAAAACCCAAGTGAAACTTCTCATTTTCTATATTCGCCAGTCTAATAGCCCTTGTGTATACAGAAGAAAAGAACCTATTTAGCTCATCTGCCTTTTACTGGTCACTAATTATCAGACTGTGTTACATTGTAATGTTCCTATAGATTCCTTCCTGTGTCACATTGTAATGTTCCTATAGCTTCCTTCCTGTGTCACATTGTAGTGTTCCTATAGCTTCCTTCCTGTGTCACATTGTAATTCTCCTATAGCTTCCTTCCTGTGTCACATTGTAATGTTCCTATAGCTTCCTTCCTGTGTCACATTGTAATGTTCCTATAGCTTCCTTCCTGTGTCACATTGTAGTGTTCCTATAGCTTCCTTCCTGGGTCACATTGTAGTGTTCCTATAGCTTCCTTCCTGTGTCACATTGTAGTGTTCCTATAGCTTCCTTCCTGTGTCACATTGTAATTCTCCTATAGCTTCCTTCCTGTGTCACATTGTAATGTTCCTATAGCTTCCTTCCTGTGTCACATTGTAGTGTTTCTATAGCTTCCTTCCTGGGTCACATTGTAGTGTTCCTATAGCTTCCTTCCTGGGTCACATTGTAGTGTTCCTATAGCTTCCTTCCTGTGTCACATTGTAGTGTTCCTATAGCTTCCTTCCTGTGTCACATTGTAGTGTTCCTATAGCTTCCTTCCTGTGTCACATTGTAGTGTTCCTATAGCTTCCTTCCTGTGTCACATTGTAATTCTCCTATAGCTTCCTTCCTGTGTCACACTGTAATGTTCCTATAGCTTCCTTCCTGTGTCACATTGTCATGTTCCTATAGCTTCCTTCCTGTGTCACATTGTCATGTTCCTATAGCTTCCTTCCTGTGTCACATTGTAATGTTCCTATAGCTACCTTCCTGTGTCACATTGTAATGTTCCTATAGCTACCTTCCTGTGTCACATTGTAATGTTCCTATAGCTTCCTTCCTGTGTCACATTGTAATGTTCCTATAGCTTCCTTCCTGTGTCACATTGTAATGTTCCTATAGCTTCCTTCCTGTGTCACATTGTAATGTTCCTATAGCTTCCTTCCTGTGTCACATTGTAATCTTCCTATAGCTTCTTTCCTGTGTCACATTGTAATGTTCCTATAGCTTCCTTCCTGGGTCACACTGTAATGCTCCTATAGCTTCCTTCCTGTGTCACACTGTAATGCTCTTATAGCTTCCTTCCTGTGTCACATTGTAGTGCTCCTATAGCTTCCTTCCTGTGTCACATTGTAATGTTCCTATAGCTTCCTTCCTGTGTCACATTGTAATGTTCCTATAGCTTCCTTCCTGTGTCACATTGTAATGTTCCTATAGCTTCCTTCCTGTTTCACATTGTAGTGTTCCTATAGCATCCTTCCTGTGTCACATTGTAGTGTTCCTATAGCTTCCTTCCTGTGTCACATTGTAGTGTTCCTATAGCTTCCTTCCTGTGTCACATTGTTATGTTCCTATAGCTTCCTTCCTGTGTCACAGTGTAAGGTTCCTATAGCTCCCTTCCTGTGTCACATTGTAATGCTCCTATAGCTTCCTTCCTGTGTCACACTGTAATGTTCCTATAGCTTCCTTCCTGTGTCACATTGCAATGCTCCTATAGCTTCCTTCCTGTGTCACATTGTAATGTTCCTATAGCTTCCTTCCTGTGTCACAGTGTAATGTTCCTATAGCTTCCTTCCTTTGTCACATTGTAATGTTCCTATAGCTTCCTTCCTGTGTCACATTGTAATGTTCCTATAGCTTCCTTCCTGTGTCACATTGTAATGTTCCTATAGCTTCCTTCCTGTGTCACATTGTAATGCTCCTATAGCTTCCTTCCTGTGTCACATTGTAATGCTCCTATAGCTTCCTTCCTGTGTCACATTGTAATGTTCCTATAGCTTCCTTCCTGTGTCACATTGTAATGTTCCTATAGCTTCCTTCCTGTGTCACATTGTAATGTTCCTATAGCTTCCTTCCTGTGTCACATTGTAGTGTTCCTATAGCTTCCTTCCTGTGTCACATTGTAATGTTCCTATAGCTTCCTTCCTGTGTCACATTGTAGTGTTCCTATAGCTTCCTTCCTGTGTCACATTGTAATGTTCCTATAGCTTCCTTCCTGTGTCACATTGTAGTGTTCCTATAGCTTCCTTCCTGTGTCACAGTGTAATGTTCCTATAGCTTCCTCCCTGTGTCACATTGTAATGTTCCTATAGCTTCCTCCCTGTGTCACATTGCAATGTTCCTATAGCTTCCTTCCTGTGTCACATTGTAATGCTCCTATAGCTTCCTTCCTGTGTCACATTGTAATGTTCCTATAGCTTCCTTCCTGTGTCACATTGTAATGTTCCTATAGCTTCCTTCCTGTGTCACATTGTAGTGTTCCTATAGCTTCCTTCCTGTGTCACATTGTAATGTTCCTATAGCTTCCTCCCTGTGTCACATTGTAATGTTCCTATAGCTTCCTTCCTGTGTCACATTGTAATGTTCCTATAGCTTCCTTCCTGTGTCACATTGTAATGTTTCTATAGCTTCCTTCCTGTGTCACATTGTAATGTTCCTATAGCTTCCTTCCTGTGTCACATTGTAGTGTTCCTATAGCTTCCTTCCTGTGTCACATTGTAATGTTCCTATAGCTTCCTCCCTGTGTCACATTGTAATGTTCCTATAGCTTCCTTCCTGTGTCACATTGACACAGGAAGGAAGCTATAGGAACATTACAATGTGACACAGGAAGGAAGCTATAGGAACATTACAATGTGACACATTGTAATGTTCCTATAGCTTCCTTCCTGTGTCACATTGTAATGTTCCTATAGCTTCCTTCCTGTGTCACAGTGTAATGTTCCTATAGCTTTCTTCCTGTGTCACATTGTAATGTTCCTATAGCTTCCTTCCTGTGTCACATTGTAATGTCCCTATAGCTTCCTTCCTGTGTCACATTGTAATGTTCCTATAGCTTCCTTCCTGTGTCACATTGTAATGTTCCTATAGCTTCCTTCCTGGCCTTCTTCCCGGTAATATATTTATACACATGTTTCGGGTTAGTCTTACTCTCCTTACATATAACTTGCCATTTCCTATGTTAGCCAGTCTAGTAGCCCTTTTGCTGCCTTGGTGACTTCCTTGTACTCACATAAAGTCGTCTCGGGCCCCTCTTGTGTGTTTTTTACTCCGTATCTTGATCTTTAAGTCATTATTAGGCCACATTGGGTGTGATTTACTCCGTTACTTTTATTCCCACATGGTATATGGTGATACGTATGTATATTTAGTAAGGATTTGAACGTTGTCGACTTATGGTCAGTATTTTTACCCGTCAGCTCTTGGTCCCAATCTATACTTTATATATACTTTAGATGTGAAGCCTCCAGTTGTCTCCAAGGTTGAACAAGAGGTGCTGAATATAAGAGATCGGCAGCAGGTGAAGGAGGAGGAGAGTCCTGGGAATATCAGGGAAGGTGAGGAATTAATGTAAAATAAGAACATTAATAATACATTCTGTAACGGCACACTGTCACCCTAAGGAGGATTAAAGAGGATTAAAAACGGTCTATACATTGCAGTAGCTGTTTATCTCTATAGTACATAATTTCTGAGATATACAGCATTGTTTGTGCAGGTCCTGAATGCTAATATGCAGCTCAGTACACTAATGTATGGCTCATAAGGGTGGGGGAGGGGGTCTATAACTTAGTATTTGCCAATAATTGCTATAACTGGCTCCTAACTTCTAACACATCCCCACAGCAAATGCACAGGATAAATGTAATAATAATATTGTCCAACTTATTACATCAGTTTATTGTGTTTTATACACAGAGATTCTCACATTAGTCATAAACTGATAATTAGTCAAACTCTGACCCCTCAGTTTGTATATTTACACCCGGGATCTGTAGATATTTATGTCAGATAGTTGTGTAAATCTGTACAAACCCAGGGGCTTCGCTCTCTTGTGATTAACAGGACCCCAAGATGGAGATCTATATCCTGACTTATATAGTGAGAGAGATGAGAAGTCTATTCACCAGATGGGAATCCATTCAGATCCCTGTACAGGTGAGTGATAATAATAATAATACAGGAATATTATAGGAATATATTATAAGTAATATGTAATACAGATCTGTATAAATATCACAATAAGCCCCCAGTGGAAGGAATTATTTATTATTATTTACTAATAAACTCTGACCCCTCAGTCTGTATATTTACACCCGGGATCTGTTTCTGTAGATATTTATGTCAGATAGTTGTGTAAATCTGTACAATTCCAGATACTGGCAATCAGATTCCTCCCTGGATAAATACTCCTTCTCTAAAAGCTATCTATCGAATCCGCTGTCACAACCTAATTTGGTAGAGAATTCCACAGTTTACCCACTGTGACAGATTCACTGTCACTCTCTGGATCCGTGCCTTAGTTTTCAGCAAAAATGGAGGACTCGGGAAGCTTTGACACGCTTGAACAGGCTTTAATGTATATTGTCAGCTTACAAGAAAGTAATCAAAACAGAAAATAAATCCTAGCTTCTCTTTGAAGCACTACATATACTTTTATCTGCAGTTCCCTCACTTCTCTGCAGTATTATAAAATACAGGCTAATAATACAGCAATACAGGCCTGTACAAGTATCTGTTTAGAGTCCACTCCCTTCAGGGTCTGCAATCCATTTGCAGAGGAGCTGTGTCTCTTTCACCTCTACTCAGTGTTATCTCTCAATTGTGCTGACTGTACACTTAAAACAGCCTCACTGGCTTTCCAGGTCTCCCACACAGAGCTGTCCCAGGTTTGCTCTGTCTCTGCAGAGGCTCCACACAAACAATTCTCCAACTGGAGGTAGCAGCAGCCCTGATTGCAGCCACACCCCTGCCTTTTGAGCAGGTTGTTAACTATCTCACTCCTGGGGAGAAGCTCTCTTCTGACCCCTGGTGGCACTTCACCACACCACCCTTACTATGAAGAGCCCTTTTCATTCTTTAAGGTGGAATCTTTTTTCTTCTAACCTCAAGGGATGTCCTCTTGTCAGCTGAAAACTTCTTGGCACAAAAAGTTCCCCTGTATATACGATTAATTTGGTTAGTCCGTCTTCATAGCTTAGTCCCTCCATTCCCCTAAATCATTCTGATGCCCTTCTCTGTATTTCTTACAGCTCTAAAATGTCCTTTGTATGAACTAATTGCCCAAAATTGTCCTCCATATTCCAAATGAGGGCGTACTAGGGATTTGTATAGTGACAGAATTATATTTGCTTCGCTTGCTTCTATACCCTTCTTAATACATGCTAATATTTTATTTGCCTTTGCAGCTGCTGCCTGGCTTTGAGCACTGTTACCTAGGTGGTTGTCCACAAGCTCCCAAATCCCCTTCTTGCACAACTTCATGTTATCAGCAAAAATGGAGACACTACTTTTGAGTCCCACCTCTATGTCTTTAATTAATATTTTAAAAAGGAGAGGAGTTAATACTGAACCCTGAGGAACCCCACTTACCTTACATATAACTTGCCATTTCCATGTTAGCCAGTCTAGTAGCCCTTTTGCTGCCTTGGTGACTTCCTTGTACTCACATAAAGTCGTCTCGGGCCCCTCTTGTGTGTTTTTTACTCTGTATCTTGATCTTTAAGTCATTATTAGGCCACATTGGGTGTGATTTACTCCGTTACTTTTATTCCCACACGGTATATGGTGATACGTATGTATATTTAGTAAGGATTTGAACGTTGTCCACTTATGGTCAGTATTTTTACCCGTCAGCTCTTGGGCCCAATCTATACTTTGTATATACTTTAGATGTGAAGCCTCCAGTTGTCTCCAAGGTTGAACAAGAGGTGCTGAATATAAGAGATCGGCAGCAGGTGAAGGAGGAGGAGAGTCCTGGGAATATCAGGGAAGGTGAGGAATTCATGTAAAATAAGAACATTAATAATACATTCTGTAACGGCACACTGTCACCCTAAGGACTTTATCTTAAAGAGGATTAAAAACTGTCTATACATTGCAGTAGCTGTTTATCTCTATAGTACATAATTTCTGAGATATACAGCATTGTTTGTGCAGGTCCTGAATGCTAATATGCAGCTCAGTACACTAATGTATGGCTCATAAGGGGGGGGAGGGTCTATAACTTAGTATTTGCCAATAATTGCTATAACTGGCTCCTAACTTCTAACACATCCCCACAGCAAATGCACAGGATAAATGTAATAATAATATTGTCCAACTTATTACATCAGTTTATTGGGTTTTTATATACAGACTAGCGATTTGCCCGTCAACAATTACGGCAATATAATTGTAAGGCTGGGAATGGTGTTTGCCGCACAATGTGAGTCTCTCACACTCTAAACCTTTTTCTTATCTACAAAGAAGTACAACAATTGTAATACATTTTTTAAATTTTTTTGACATTCAACTTGTATTTCAAGAACTGTCAAACCATATTTTTTTTTATAATATTGACCTTTTTAAATGTCAAGTATGTAGGAAAATATAAAAATGGATGAATAAGTATTTTAAACCATTACAAAAAGCTTTGTAACATGGACGTTATACTTGAAACAGGGTCCACCAATTATTTGTAACAATACTAAGATGTGTAATTGTGAGCGATGCGCGAGTAACACAACAATGTGCCAGCTTTGTATGAGTGACAGAAGCTTCTTAACATGCAACTTGTAGTGTAACTACTGGTATTGAATCCAGAGGAAGGCAAACAGTAAAAACCCCCATTGAAACGTAGCCAGTTGTATCCAAGAAAAAAAAAAATCCTTCCTGACCCCATTAACTGGCAATCAGATTACTCCCTGGATCAATCATCTCTATTTAATTATACATTTAAATGTGTTTAAATTTGTAAAATACAATGTTAACAATGCAAACATTAACATAATCTAATAACATTTAAAGTACAATTGTCAAAAAATACAGTGATCTTGAATGTTGAATCCAGAGGAAGGCAAACCAAAAAAAAACAGTGAGAATTGGTAATTTGTTTGAAAGTGTATCAGGTCTTAGGGAGGTGATTCCCTTGTAGTGTTTGCCACTGATTTAAATAGAAGAATAATCTGGGTATATTTACAGTTTGGCCAACAAGTTTATTAATTTCAAAGTAACAACGACGAGATTAAAAAGGAAGATTAAAAACACTTTAAAAACAATGGAAAAAAGAAAAGACTCCTCTGAGAAGTAGTGATATGCTTCACTTCTAAACAGTGTATAGAGATATATGCTTTCTCTTTACTCATCAAAGAGGATTTATAATATTCCACTGGAGGTAACTCAATACCAAAAGTATCCAACGTCTGTTATATACACCTTATAATAAGGAATTTTGTACAGACATTTCTATGATGGAATTATAAGAGATAGTATGGTATAAAACAGGCACTATTTAGGAAGTCAATAGGCAGCCACAGGCTATAGGGGGTTAAATTTTGAAATAACTCCTATATGACAAATATGGGATTGTAATGTCACAATCCTAATTCAGAACATCTATTACCCACCTACTGGTCTATGTAAAGTATTTACAATACTATTGTTTAGTTAGTGGAATAGACCCTATTGTGGGCTATAGTTTCTTTATTATTCCTCTATTTTACTGTGAAGATGTTCAGTCATGGATCACATAGCTTGTGCTGACTCCCTATTGCTTCTGAGGGCCTAAAAATTGGTCTTAGATACTTCTAAGAAAACCATACTCTGTGGTATATGAGTTATCTAACTAGTGCCATGCTTCTTGCTCAGAACGCTAATGCTGCATGGTTTTTACTTCCTAGTTTGCGTGGACAGCGTCGTGCGTGATGACGCACGCGTGCGTCTATACGCCTATGCCTGACGCGTTTCAACGTACTGTGACGTCTTTCTCAAAGGGGGAGTCTTTTCTTTTTTCCATTGTTTTTAAAGTGTTTTTAATCTTCCTTTTTAATCTCGTCGTTGTTACTTTGAAATTAATAAACTTGTTGGCCAAATTGTAAATATACCCAGATTATTCTTCTATTTGTTTGAAAGTGGTCAAAAAAATTAATTCCTTACTGACCCAATTAACTGGCAATCAGATTACTCCCTGGATCAATACTATATATGTATTTAAACATGTACATTTAAGAAGAAATGGTCATCATCATACATTGCTTCTGGAGATCTGACATAGCGAGCATCTAAATAAGATGAAAGTTCATCATGTAAAATTGGATTGTCTTGTTCATTTTGTGCACCTTGCACAACAACAGTTGCTGCATCATATCCTTTGTATATATATTTATACACATATTTTATGGATTTGATAGAAGTGCAAGCTCCCACATTTATGTGTGCATTGTACTTCATCAGCATATGAAGATTTTATGGAACTACATATCTATTATCGATCTGGCCATGAATAATAGCACTTTGTCCTTCTCTTCTTTTATAAAAAAGTGTATACATCACAATTAGCATAAGTCTGCAATTGAAATTGTTTTGGGAATTCTTTTTTTATTTTTTTTATTTTCCATACATGGTTTATTTGGATTGATATCTCCACATGGACCATGGATCATTCTGTGTGTTACAATGTCATAACGTTTTGAATATTTTTCTGGATGTGGCAGTTCAGCAGTAATGACTGAATCCACTCTCTCTGCAGTATTTCATTTATCTTTTTCTTGCAGGATTAAAAGTATATGTGCATGTGGCAGGCCTCTTTTTTAAAAAATTCAATGGTATAAACAAAAGCCACACATTTCCCAAATAACTGTGCTTTAGTTATATCATGTATTAATTAATTGAGTTTTATTTTGAATTCTCTCACCACTAAATCTGGTTGGTCAGAAGTATTTTGGGCAAGTTTTACATTTTCCTTGCTCTCTGGTCATTGTGGATTGCATGTGAATGTAATGAATAAATCGGGTTTTCCAAATTTAGTCACAATAGCCATGGCATGGAAGGACTCTCTTGGAAGCCACTTGAGCTACATGATCCATTAATGTTCTATGCGAAGCTTGTTTTGTTGAAATTTGATAACATTTAGATTATTTGCTTCGACTTATAGATATGAATCAATAATCCATTGTTGTGTAAATTTACCCCCCACATAAAATAGGATTAAAATGAATGCGAATAGCAGTTTGTGCCACTTTATATTCCAGCATAGAAATATTGTTTCTAACGGAAACTTTAGTATTGGAATAACTTTGCAATTGTAATTGTGGTTCCCAGCCTGGCTCACCGTTTGGAAAGAAAATGGAAAATGTCATTGGATCCAAACTACAACTTAATATATTGATGTTTATAAAAGGTTGGACTTCATTGCTTGGATATATTTTAATATCCCGCTAAAAAGGTGGTTCACCATCATTATTTTTAAAGACCGTGGCAACCTCATTTACCTTTGGTAAATTATACCGTCTTTGATCAGTACAGCTATCTCTTTACAAAACCATATTTACTCTTGGCATTGGCAATTGATGTATTTGAGCATGTTCCTGTTGTTCTTTTTCAACCTCTTCTAATTTTTTGTATGCTTGACTATATGGGTTGTTGGTCATAATTTTATCCAGCTGTTCAAAGACTATGCACAAACACTGTTTATTTTCAGGAAGCGTAATACCTTGTTCAAAAGCTTCCATTGTATCCTAGTCATATAACGGTGCACATTTCCTTTGCTCTCCTTCTTGTGGGTGTAAATGTGAAGTCCGGTGGTAAATTTGACCTTGAACTCTACAACAGTAATGACCATGTCCTGGGACATTTTCTGCTAATGTAGCACCCATTGAAGCAAATTAAATTGCACTATTATAAGACTTGATGTTTTTTTTATTTTTATTAATATAATTTGGAAATGTTGGATCGCTCATTATAATTTCTAAATATTCAGGAAATGTGTGTCTTTGTGGAAGTCTTACCTTTCCTTTCTGACAGCAACTAATAAACTCTCCATCAGTTGGTCTTTCCTTCAGAATATGATAGGCCCCACAAAACTGACAAAATACGTTGAGTAATCCACATAATGAGTGATGTAAATAACGGACTATCCTGAGCTTCCTGAACATACCTATCAGTACCAGTGTGTGTATCAACATTGGTGTGATGAGGCAATATTGGGTCATTAGGCAATGTTTCACATGTTTTTGTTTACTTTAGTTTTTCTTTTCTTTGAAGGTCCAGCACACTCCGTTTGTCCTTTTGCACTCATTTTTCTTTTATTGGAAAGTCTCTGTCAGTCTTCTTCTCTTAGTCTTTGGGAAGTCTCGGGCGACTGTGCATCTCTCCATCTTTGCTTCCGTTCCCTTGCCGCTCTTATTTTCCGTTCTTACTTTGTTTCTGCTTTGTCCACCATTTTAATCTGTAATTGTAAATACAGGCGTTTTAGTTTCAATTGTAAATTTTTCTTGTATAGCAAACAACATAAATCGGGACATTCTTAAAATTTTTTATTCGTTACCTGAAGTATTAAAGGATTAACTTCCTTTCCACTTTCTGATTTTTTATATGTGTATATATATATATATATATATATATATATATATATATATATATATATATATATATATATATATATATATATAGTTGTAAGCAACCCGCGCGACCCCAAACACATTACAAACACAATAAATACACACAACAAACATATAAAAAGCTTACCCACAGCAAGGTGGTGCACCCAGGACGTCTGCAAGTAAAGTTACATCTCGATTTAAGTACAAATTTAGGAGTTTAAACGCCCGAAAATCAACTAAGCGAGAGAAAAAATGGCCGCTGAACAAAAACGAATACAAGGCTACAGGACTCTAAACACGCAAAACACCACAAAACAGCTACGGATATTCCGCCACAGCCGCATACCACACATTAGCCGCCATTTTAGAACAATAACTTAGACAATGCGGAAGTACACAACTACGCTAACGAATTAGCCTCGCGCACGCACTCTATTACACTGCACACATTCAGCACGCTTACACAGCAGCTCCACAGCTGCAGCAACATCAAAACAGATTGCCAGCTCTTCAACACAATGCTTCCTCCATATATTACTTGAAAATAGGTAAACTATATTACTTTACTAATGTATTATTTATTTTAGTATTATACACTAAACCGCATTAGCTCACTTACAATTTCATTCCCGCCATTTTTTGACTGGCAATATTCTAGTATATATATATATATATATATATATATATATATATATATATAATGTTTTTTTATTGTACATACATTAATTAATTAATCAATAACTTTCATCAATGCAAAACCAAAAGACTTAATCATGTTTTGATAAAGAAGGGCATCATTAAATCATATACATGTAATGGTGATGTAATTGCAGATGAAATGCTGCAGAGGTCAGGGTCTGTGTTCGTTCAGGTCCAGTGTTCATAGAGATGAGCAAACTGTAAAATGACATGAAAAGCATTGTTAATGTTTGTATTCAGTTAATTAATTAATCAATGAAAGTATCATGTTTAATTTGCATACATGCAAAACTTAAAGGCTTAAGCATCAATATGAAATGTAGCAGGTGTCAGAGCATAATAAACTGATTTAAATATATAACTGCTTCAAGGGTCTATCCCTGTCAAGTAATGAGCATTAATACAAATATATAAGTGCAGTGTAAAATATATAATTTTTTACTGCAGTGTAAAATATATATATTTTATATCAAATATCAAATTTGGAGGTCCAGAGCATAATAAACTGATGTAAGTAATTGCACTGTAAAGTATATATTTTTTGTTTACTGCAGTGTAAAATATATATATTTTTAAGGTCTCAGAGCATAATAAACTAATTGAAGTAAGATCAGTGGGATCATAAAGGTTTAAGCATCCATATGAAATGTAGCTGGTGTCAGAGCATAATAAACTGATTTAAATATGTAACTGCTTTGAGGGTCCTATCCTGTCAGGCAATGAGCATTAATACAAATATATAAGTGCAGTGTAAAATATCCATTTTTGGAGGTCCAGAGCATAATAAACTGTTGTAAGTAATTGCATTGTAAAGTGTGTATGTGTATATATATATATATATATATATATATATATATATATATATATATATATATAATATATATAAATATTTGAGGTCTCAGATCATAATACAATGGTGGATGCAAAATAGTAACCCCTGATGAAATATTCAGAAACGTGCGTCGGGTTGCACGTATTACGCCACAACGTTGCGCCATGACGTCACACGTAGACGCATAGGCCACGCGCGGGCAGCTTAGGAGCTTAGGTGCAGTGAAAATTATATAAACGGACCATCTATTGAGAAATGAGCGATTTAATACTATCCCCACTCACTATATATTAATGAAATTATATTAAATCATGAAGCAGTGAGGAATATTACCTAGCTCCTTAGTTTATGTAGTGGAACGGATTTAATTATCACAAAATTGGACCTTCCCTCAAAACGCTATCATTGTATTATACTATTATATCCTCAGCCAGCACCAGCACTTTATCTATATTGTATTTAATACTCTATTAATAATTTATTCCTACTAATATTGGAATACTAGACACTTTAAAAATATAACAATAACTAGCCATATACAATTTATCAAGGTGCAATATCCATAAGTGCAATCACTATTATTATTATTATTAGCACTAGTCACTTTGTTTGTATGTGTGTTATACGCATCAGTGCAAACACAAAGGTCTAACATTTGGACCTTTGTTTCTGCTACTTAGTAGTATCTCACCACAACATTTTTTAGCACTTTCTTGTCACTTATCACTTTATGTAGGAGGATATAATGTACATATCTACAGCTTTACCATTTTACCCTTTATACTAGGAAGTCCTAATAATAAATTACTATTCCAGATTTCACTACTCATAGTATCTCGTCAGTATTTCAGTATTTTAATAATACATTTTATTTATCAATAAACGTTAAGTTTTATCATTTTTTGCTGTTCTATATTGTCATTAGGGCAGAGGGTGTGCACTTCAGTTCCAAAGGATACTTTCTCTTTCCCTCTTTTTACATTGTCACTCAGATCATAATAAACTGATTGAAGTAAGTCCAATATAAAATGTCCTTATTTGTAACGGCAGTGTAAAATATGCATGTATTTTATTTCAGGGTCCTATTGCTGTCATGCAATGAGCATTAATACAGATATATAAGTGTAGTGTAAAATCTTGTAATTATTAATTAATCAATTAATTGATGTTAATGAATAAGCATATTAGGAAGACTTAAGCATAATACAGATATATAACCGCAGTGTAAACTAACTCTTTTTTTTTTAGTGCCGTGGAATTGTAGTTAATTTATAAATTGCTAATTAGAAAAAAAAATTGAGATTATTAATAAATGAATCAAAGAATAAATGTATTATAAAGAGCTAAGCATAATACAGATATATAAGTGCAGTGTAAAATAATTTTTTTTCTTCCTGCAGTCTAAATTTTTTTTTGTATTATTTTTTTATGACGTAATTATTAATTAATAATGTACGTTAATAATTACGTAATACATGCTAAGCATAATAAAGATCTATAAACATTGTAAAATATAATTTTTTTAGTACAGTGGAAAATATATATTTTTTTATTATTAATTAATAATTATTAAATTTAAAAAAAGCAAAGCATTTTTTTCTTCATAAAATAAGTTAATGTAAAATATATATATTTTTTTATATTTTTATTTATTTATATTATTAATTAATAAATAAATTAACATACTTTAATTAATAGCCAGCAATCAATCTCCTGAAGAGCTCACAATCTCTTTGGATTTTCCGGCAGCAGAAAATGTCAAGTTAGACTGAGGAGAAAGCGTCCGCAATGTGCCAATGTGTGTAGTGTATATAGGCTGCGTGCACGAGACCAAACCATTGGTTTAGGCGGGAAAGCCGCCATTTCACAATCTTAATGTATTGATTTGCAAGTTAGTGTTGTAAAATGGCGGCGATATTCTAAATCTTACGCACCTCGCAAGCATTTTCTGTCCTTCCTAATAGTGTATTTTGTAGCTCGCACGTGCCTGGGTAAAAGTTGTAAGTCCCTGGCGGTGTTTTGTGCGCTTTGGGGACATGTAGCCTCGTTTGAAATTTTTGTTTGTCCGCAATTTTTTTTTCTTGCTTATCGATTTTCAAGTGACGAAACTGCTTAAAATCAACTTAAATTTGCGTGCAACCTCACTCCCAGAAGTTTTTTTTTGTAATGGGTCTTTGTTGTTTTTGGTGTTTTTCAATGTACATGGTTCGGCCGTTACCTTTGTATTTTTGCAACCTCGTAATAATTGTTTTTCTAAGTCCCGCGGGTAGTATATATTTTTTCAAAGTCCCATTTTATTTGTTTTTTACCGAGCTCGAGGCGCCATAGAGCCTCCACCTCCACGAATGTGAACACTTGCTTCGCGAGGTCCGCATTTGCGGCCCTCCACGAGTGCAACCCCTCCCTTTGGTTCATTGCAGCTGACGTGGGAGCCTCCACCTCCGCAAATGCGGACCTGAACTGCTTCGCGAGTGACGCAGTTCTGTGAGCTCACTTTGCGAGTTCGCAAAGCGCCACGACAACTCGCATTTTGACAATTATAATATGTGATATTCTTACATTAGTCATAAACTGATAATTAGTAAAACTCTGACCCCTCAGTCTGTATATTTACACCCAGGATCTGTAGATATTTATCTAGTTGTGTAAATCTGTACAAACCCAGGGGCTTCTCTCTCTTGTGACTAACAGGACCCCAAGATGGAGATCTATATCCTGACTTATATAATGAGGACGGAGAATATGAGAGAGATGAGAAGTCTATTCACCAGATGGGAATCCATTCAGATCCCTGTACAGGTGAGTGATACTAATATTAATGTATTTGTGTTCATGCTCTGTGTGACAAAGTGCCCTTCGCCACTTTGTCTTGGTGAGGACTGTTTGCCAGCCTCCTGCCCTGCGCCTATGGCCCTGGGACATATTGCCCTTTAAACACAGTATTCGGCCATACCAGAGTGTATGTCACTCATTCTGGCCCTTTACATACAGGGGGGTCATTCGGTACTTGCCCTGTGGGAGCGGTGATACCCCAGATAACTATGCCATGGAGCCCATTCATATAATGAAAGACTATGGGAAAGACTTTAGCTACATGGCAATTGAACTGTGTGAAGAGGATCTGAGCGCTATTCGGTAGTTTTGTGCGCTCAGATCCCAGCTATCTGGGGATATGTGAAATGTGAGTAAATGTGAATTGCAGTAATGCTGATGGGTTGTCAAACTAGAGAATTGACCAACAAATACTTTTGTCCGGACATCCCCAGGGCGATCCGTTGGGATCAGACCGTGTATGCCGGCTTATGGTCACGGGGGAGGTGTGTAACGGAACCCATCACTGTTTTACCCTGTTTTATGATTATTATGGTTAAAATATGATCCTACTATTATACTGCATTTATGTTGGTTTATGCTCTGCACAATATTGGCCCAGACTAGTGCAGACCTTGGCATGGGAGATAATCCTGTTACAGATAAGGAAGTCTATTGTATAAAGTGTTTTCATTCTCAGATATAAGAACAAAGAAGGCTGATCTAATGCATGTCTGATTATATCAAAGTTGCCAGGTAGCCTCAGGGAGGTGTGACTCACCTATTGTCCCTCTATGTGTATTGTGTGGCCAACTATGGGGGATATGTGAAATGTCTGTGTGTTATGGGTAAAAGATACTTTTACTAACTTTTGAACCCCTGGTCTGATTCATGCCATTTTTTTATATGTTGTTCCCCTGGGTGAGAGCTATTGAATGGTGCGGGACTTAAAGGTGTACCCCCTGTTTTTGGGGTACATCCAGAATGTGGTTAAAATTGTGTCTGTTTTAATTGTGTTACCTGTTATCTGAGGGGAGGAGACGTGGGGGTTGAACCATGTAGATAATTGGCTGTTGTGATAATTATGTGGGTGTAGCCCTTCAGAGGGCACCATTGCATAAAAGGAGATCCCCTGTCATTAAAGAGTTCTACTTGACCCTTCAAAACGTAGCTTCGTCTCGTTCTTGGAGGGGATTGCTATATCATACTGGGGATTGCTATGCACTGCATACTCCCTGGGAGCTTTAAGCTACGGCGGTTGTGGAGTCTGTGGTAGTGTGGTGTCCGGTGCGGTGCTTGTAGGCCTCGACGCAAACTAGGACGCGTCCATCAACGGAGGTACCCGGTCGGGGTGCTAGTAAGATGCGTTACACTCTGGATTAGTGATACAGGAATATTATAGTAATACAGTGCCTTGCAAAAGTATTCACCCCCTTGGCATTTTTTGTGTTTTGTTGCCTCACAACCTGGAAGTAACACGGATTGTCTGAGGATTTGCATCATTTAATTTACAGAACCTGCCACAACTTTGAAGATTTTTTTTTATTTTTTTATTGTGAAGAAAACAAAAAAGACAAAATAAAGAAAAAGTCCCTGTGCATAACTATTCACCCCCCTAAAGTCAATACTTTGTAGAGCCACCTTTTGCAGCAGTCACAGCTCCAAGTCGCTTTGGATAAGTCTCTATGAGCTCGCCACATCTTACCACTGGGATTTTTGCCCATTCCTCCTTGCAAAACTGCTCCAGCTCCTTCAAGTTGGATGGTTTGTGCTTGTCAGCAATCTTTAAGTCTGACCACAGATTTCCTATTGGATTGAGGTCTGGGCTGTGACTCGGCCATTCCAACACATTTACATGTTTCCCCTTAGACCCCCCCCAAGTGTTGCTTTAGCCGTGTGTTTGGGGTCATTGTCCTGCTGGAAGGTGACCCTCCGTCCTAGCCCCAAATCACACACAGAGTGGTACAGGTTTTGCTCAGGAATATCCCTGTATTTAGCACCATCCATCTCTCGCTCAACTCTAACCAGTTTCCCAGTCCCGGCTGCCGAAAAATGGTGATGTGATGTGTTGGGTTTGCGCCAGACATAGCGTTTTCTTTGATGGACGAAAAGTTCAATTTTAGCTCATCAGACCAGAGCACCTTCCTCCATACATTTTGGGAGTCTCTCGCAAACTCAGAACGTGCCATTTTGTTTTTTGCTGAAAGTAATGGCTTTCTTCTGGCCACTCTGCCATAAAGCCCAACTCTATGGAGCGTCCGGCTTATTGTCGCCGTATGTACAGATACTCCAGTCTCTGCTGTGGATCTCTGCAGCTCCTCCAGGGTTACCTTAGGTCTCTGTGCTGCCTCTCTGATTAATGCCCTCCTTGCCCGGTCCGTGATTTTTGATGGGCGGCCATCTCTTGGCAGGTTTGCTGTTGTGCCATGTTCTTTCCATTTGGTTTCTGTAGATATTTATGTCAAATAGTTGTGTAAATCTGTACAAATCCAGAGGCTTCTCTTTCTTGTGACTAACAGGACCCCAAGATGGAGATCTATATCCTGACTTAATTAATGAGGACGGAGAATATGAGAGAGATGATAAGTCTATTCACCAGATGGGAATCCATTCAGATCCCTGTACAGGTGAGTGATAATAATAATAATAATACAGGAATATTATAGGAATATATTATACGTAATATGTAATACAGATCTGTATAAATATCACAATAAGCCCCCAGTGGAAGGAATTATTTATTATTATTTACTATTATACTGTGATCTCAGCACAGATTGTGCACATATAGGCCCTCATTCAATTGCGATCTGGCCAATTGAATAGGGGTCTAAATAAGCACATAGCATTTTTTTTTTAATAAGTTTTTAGTTAGTAAAAACCTTGCTTTTGGATAGATGCTTGCTAACTAAAAACTTCTTTAAAAAATTATGGTATGTGCTTATTTAGACCCCTATTCAATTGGCCAAATTGCAATTGAATGAGGGCCATGGTCTCTATGGGCGCTACACGTACACTCACCCACTTACCCCACTCCCTATGGGCATTACACGTACACTCACCCACTTACCTCACTCCCTATGGGCGCTACACGTACACTCACCCACTTACCTCACTCCCTATGGGCGCTACACATACACTCACCCACTTACCTCACTCCCTATGGGCGCTACACGTCCTCCTGTGTGCTCCCATCATCCAGTGGAAGATCTTGTCTTTAGCCCCATTAGTAATAAAAAGTGTTGTGATCACAAAATAATCTGTGGGTTTTATATTTGCATTCAGAGTGAAAATGTTATGGTAGAAACGCCTTCATTTTCTGTGAGATAAAAATCGTTTTTACCATTAAATTATGGATTACATGCCAGTGTTTCAGTTCCCTTATGGGGTCTCTGTCAGGTCTGCAATTATGTGGTAGATTTATACCCCAAAGAATTCCGCCGGCAATAACATTATGTCACACACCTACCTGTGTGTCATGGGCTGGAGGTGATTATTTTTTAAAATCCTTCTTTGAAGACCGTCCCTCCGAGAGATACTCCATAATCATATGCTGTATTCTTCTTAGTTACACAATGTGACAACACAATGTGACCATAAACAACATGGAGATCATGCGTCTTACTGAAATAAAGCAGCCCATTTGTGTCAGGGATTTGCCCATCAGTTGCATCGTAAGACACTGCACCCTGACACACAAGAGTTAATTCTATTAAATCCATTGGAGGCTGTTTCCACCAGAAGCATGATCATGGAATTAGTCCTAAATGTTAATTTCAATGTAATGTTTTTATTTTAAATTGTATTTTTTTTTTTTTTTTTTTTTTTATTGTGATTATTTATTTTTTGTAAATTAAAGTTTTAATATTTTCATGAATTTTTAGTTAGGTGTTAAGATATTATGGATTTTCAAGGTATACCCACGATAGAGGATTAATGAAAGTCCACAGTGACCCCTACGGCAGAGGGCTAGTTTTAGACACCATGGGGATCCTTATTGGGGTTGGTGGGTGGGGCATTCCAAATGACTTCTGAACACTTAGTTCGATTTCTTTACTACTATAACCTATCCCAGAAAACTTAGTGCCTATTTTATTAACAACATCTACTATTTTAATCTTCATATTCTCTGCATCTGGGTAATGGATGAAAAGATTAAGCGTGTAAAAGAGTATTTGTATCCGCGTGCTTAATACTCCACCGTGATGTCATTATTCAACTTTATGTAGATATAGGTATCACCTAATTATTTAAAAATATCTTTCATGTAATCCTCATCATTCCTAAGCACTAGGAAACATTTCTTATTTGCTGGTGCAGTGACCCCAATCTGCCATTTTATTTTCATTAGCACAACTTCCTGATAGAAGACTTTGCATACACAGGATGTTTGTATCTGCACAGTGGGAATGTGTCAGTAACTACAGTCAGTGCTCTCAGCAGAACTAATGGGGAGATTGTTAGTTTACAGAAACACCCATCCAGTAACAGGATATAAAAAGTGACAGTCTGCAGCAAGCAATAATTGCATGTAGAAGTTGCAATATGTAAAGTTTGTGTTTATACAGTATTATTTTTTTCTTTTAAATAACATTTTGCAGACCATCATATTTAGTTAGACAAAAGACCATAATTGACGATAATTGGTATGCACCGGATCACACTATAGGCATTCATACATCCTTTGCTTAATTTTCGTATGATTAGAAAATATGTTATTTGTTCATAAGCTAAATCATTTTTGACCTTTTAACTGCAAATTGGTCTCCTTGTATTTTAATTGATTATAGTTACTATAATAGGTATATACTAACTAATCATTTCCATTTTGAAGAATGTTAAAGCAGTCAGAATTTACTCCTGGTGCTTTTGTTTCCAACAGATGCATCCGAGATTTGGAATAACCTTGGAGAAGACCACGTTTGTCACACAGTAGAGAAACGTTTTGCATGTACTGAATGTGGGAAATGTTTCAAGCGAGCCTCAGATCTTAATAAACATAAGAGGACTCACACAGGAGAAAAACCTTTTGAATGTTTTGAGTGTGGGAAATGTTTCAGGCGAGCCTCAGATCTTAATAAACATAAGATAACTCATACAGGAGAAAAACCTTTTCCATGTTCTGAATGTGGGAAATGTTTCAGTCAGCTCTCAAATCTTCATAGCCATAAGATGACTCATACAGGAGAAAAACCTTTTCCATGTTCTGAATGTGGAAAATATTTCAGGCGAGCCTCAAATCTTGATGTACATAAGAGGAGTCATACAGGAGAAAAACCTTTTCCATGTTCTGAATGTGGGAGATGTTTCAGCCAGCTCTCAGATCTTAATAACCATAAGAGGACTCATACAGGAGAAAAACGTTTTCCATGTTCTGAATGTGGGAAATGTTTCAATCAACACTCAGATCTTAATAGCCATAAGAGGACTCATACAGGAGAAAAACCTTTTCCATGTTCAGAATGTGGGAATTGTTTTAGGCAGCGCTCAACTCTTAATAAACATAAGATGACTCATACAGGAGAAAAACCTTTTCCATGTTCTGAATGTGGAAAATGTTTCAGTCAGCTATCAGATCTTAATAAACATAAGATAACTCATACAGGAGAAAAACCTTTTCCATGTTGTGAATGTGGGAAATGTTTCAGTCGTGTCTCGCATCTCAAGCGACACATGAGAAGTCACACAGTTGTATATATGGAATGTGGGGAATGAATAATATGAGTCCGCCATTACAAATCAACAAGACACATGGTGCAATTCTACTAGGATCATATAAATGTAATTAGTTAAAGACATTTGGAAGCTCATAAAAATCTGTGGATATCGGAGTTGTAAAGCATGTTAATAGAACTTTTCAGTAGTAAGTTTCACTAATGTATCAGCTTGTATTATTACAATACATGATATGGGTCTGGACTGTGCGTTGCTGCTATCTGCTTGGTTACCAATAACCCTTCGATCTAAGGGATGCAGAACGTGTGGACTTTACTCTACAACATCATGCTGAGCATTCATGATCAATTTGTAGACCTGTAAACTAAGTTATATATTTTATACTTTATAGCCCCTTCCATTAATTTTCTTATTCTCTGTGTGCATTTGTTGCATCAAACAAAGCATTGAGTCTATAGAGCTTGAAAAGAAAAAACTATGCTCTTAGGTACCGAAATAATCATAATGTTCAAGCTGTCTACACATGTATACCCTGTTTATAAGTGATACTAATATGTATAGTATGACAAAGCTTTATTTTATAACTATTTTGAATAAGGTGATTGATGAGCCCATTGTCATTTGTACTGTACAACAAGAGAGTTTTTTTTTTTTATAATAAATATAATGGGTTGAACAGACCTCTTTGTACTAAATGTCACTATACAACGGTCATTATAAATGTGAAAAATATCACATCTAAAGATATTTTTTAGTTAAGAATTTACTTAAGATATTGCTTGATTTAATAATACATCACCTTCATCCTCTCTTTTTTCCCTCCATCTTCTCTCTCCTAGCCTCTTCTCCCCCAGAAATCTTCCTTATTATCCCTCTTTCACCCCATCCAATCTCTGTCTCTTTTTTCGTCACATTCCAACCCCTCATCATACCTCCTATCTCCCCCTTACTATAATTCCTGTGTAGATCTGCAAACTCGTATTTTTTTTTTACTTGCTTCTGTTAAGTCTTTACCATTTTTATGTTCAACAATACTCACTTTGTCATGAAAGGCTCCTTTGAGATCCCCAATTTTCTTGAAGAAATCTCTTAACCCATTTTGTTATCTTCTTTTATCTCTTTACATCACTCATTATATAATATTTCTTTGTCTCTGCTAGAATTTAACATTCAGTTAGACAAATCTTTTCCCATCTCCACTTCCTTTCACTTTCCTTCTTTCCTGGGCTACTCTCAAAGTGTCATCGGACAGCCAGTTTCCCTTCTTAGTTTTCTTTCTTTTGGGGATATTCGTTGTTGCTGTTTTCTGTACAATGTCACAAACTTCTTTCCAAAGTTCTTCAGACATTCTATCTACCGTGTCTAGAACCTCAAATCTATTATTTACCTACACTGTATATTCCGAGTTTATATTATATACTTTGTGTCTGCTTGTCATATGATTTTACCTCTTTGTCTTCGGTCTAACTCTGAACTTAACAATAAGAAGCTCATGATCTGACCCACAGTCGGCCTCAGGTCTTGTTTTGCTGATTATGTAGAGCTCCTCCATCTTGTCTGAAAAGTATATAGGCAGTAACACATTTTTTTTCCTTGGCTCCAAGATGGCGACCGAAGCTATAAAATTAAAAGATGTTTGCTTCTGGGGATGAAAGCGATGCAACGTTTGTGATATCTTTACTTTGTAATAGCTTTATCAATGTCAAAGATAGTTGTTAGTGTAATAGGACTATGTGGACCATAAAGAAGACTAAGCGGCATAGAATTGATGCCTTTGTATTGTGGGGCTAGAGAAAACTGCTTAGAGTCCCTTGGACTGCAAGAAGATCCAGTCAATCAATACTACAAGAAACCAAGCCAAACCAAGCCATGAGGATAAAGTGCACATATGTTTGCCATATCAAAAGAAGGCAGAATGCCCTAGAGAAGACTCTGATGTCATGAAGGCACGTGATGAAGAGGATGGCAGAGGCAGAGATGGATACAAGAGGTTATTGAAGCAATGGATATGAGCTTGATGGTGCTCAGAATGGTAGTGGATGATGTGTCTGGCATACAGTGTTCTATGGTGTCATAGAGAGTTGTACACGACTGAACAATTAAACCACAAACTGTAAAATATTAGTCACCTTTTCCTCAGATTTGACAGCCACAAACAGAGCATAGAAATCACAACATCTAGTAAACAAACATAGTTCTACCAGAAATGTCTTAACCAAAAGATCTCTTTATTGGAAAATCATATGGTAACTAAACACATTTACAAAAAGTAATGAAACCGTACTGCGATTAAACAATGTGTGTGTGTCACTCCCTGGCTCTCCCCCTGTGCTGTGTGTGTGTCACTCCCAGGCTCCCTGCCTCTCCCCCTGTGTGTGTGTGTCACTCCCAGGCTCCCTTGCTCTCCCCTTGTGCTGTGTGTGTGTCACTCCCAGGCTCCCTTGCTCTCCCCCTGTGCTGTGTGTGTGTCACTCCCAGGCTCCCTGGCTCTCCCCCTGTGCTGTGTGTGTGTCACTCCCTGGCTCCCTGCCTCTCCCCCTGTGTGTGTCACTCCCGGGCTCTCCCCATGTGCTGTGTGTGTGTCACTCCCAGCCTCTCCCCCTGTGCTGTGTGTGTGTGTCATTTCCAGGCTCCCTAGCTCTCCTTTTGTGCAGTGTGTGTGTGTCGCTCCCTGGCTCTCCTCCTGTGCTGTGTGTGTGTCACTCCCAGGCTCCCTGGCTCTCCCCCTGTGTGTGTGTGTGTGTGTCACTCCCTAGCTCTCCCCCTGTGCTGTGTGTGTGTCACTCCCAGGCTCCCTGCCTCTCCCCCTGTGTGTGTGTGTCACTCCCAGGCTCCCTTGCTCTCCCCTTGTGCTGTGTGTGTGTCACTCCCAGGCTCCCTTGCTCTCCCCCTGTGCTGTGTGTGTGTCACTCCCAGGCTCCCTGGCTCTCCCCCTGTGCTGTGTGTGTGTCACTCCCTGGCTCCCTGCCTCTCCCCCTGTGTGTGTCACTCCCGGGCTCTCCCCATGTGCTGTGTGTGTGTCACTCCCAGCCTCTCCCCCTGTGCTGTGTGTGTGTGTCATTTCCAGGCTCCCTAGCTCTCCTTTTGTGCAGTGTGTGTGTGTCGCTCCCTGGCTCTCCTCCTGTGCTGTGTGTGTGTCACTCCCAGGCTCCCTGCCTCTTCCCCTGTGTGTGTGTGTGTCACTCCCAGGCTCCCTGGCTCTCCCCCTGTGCTGTGTGTATGTCACTCCCAGGCTCCCTGGCTCTCCCCATGTGCTATGTGTGTGTCACTACCTGGCTCCCTGCCTCTCCCCCTGTGCTGTCGGTGTGTGTCACTCCCAGGCTCCCGGCCTCTCCCCTGTGCTGTGTGTGTGTCACTCCCAGTCTCCCTGGCTCTCCCCCTGTGCTGTGTGTGTGTCACTCCTGGGCTCTCCCCCTGTGTGTGTGTGTGTGTGTCACTCCCAGGCTCCCTGCCTCTCCCCCTGTGTGTGTGTGTGTGTGTCACTCCCAGGCTCCCTGCCTCTCCCCCTGTGTGTGTGTGTGTGTCACTCCCAGGCTCCCTGGCTCTCCCCCTGTGCTGTGTGTGTGTCACTCCCAGGCTCCCTGTCTCTCCCCCTGTGTGTGTGTGTGTGTGTCACTCCCAGGCTCCCTGCCTGTCCCCCTGTGTGTGTGTGTGTGTCACTCCCAGGCTCCCTGGCTCTCCCCATGTGCTGTGTGTGTGTCACTCCCTGGCTCCCTGCCTCTCCCCCTGTGCTGTGTGTGTGTCACTCCCAGGCTCCCGGCCTCTCTCTCCCTGTGCTGTGTGTGTGTCACTCCAAGGCTCCCTGCCTCTCTCCCTGTGCTGTGTGTGTGTCACTCCCAGGCTCCCGGCCTCTCCCCCTGTGCTGTGTGTGTGTCACTCCTGGGCTCTCCCCCTGTGTGTGTGTGTGTCACTCCCAGGCTCCCTGCCTCTCCCCCTGTGTGTGTGTGTGTGTCACTCCCAGGCTCCCTGGCTCTCCCCATGTGCTGTGTGTGTGTCACTCCCTGGCTCCCTGCCTCTCCCCCTGTGCTGTCTGTGTGTGTCATTCCCAGGCTCCCTGGCTCTCCCCCTGTGCTGTGTGTGTGTCACTCCCAGGCTCCCTGGCTCTCCCCCTGTGCGGTGTGTGTTTCACTCCCAGGCTCCCTGGCTCTCCTCCTGTGCTGTGTGTGTGTCACTCCCGGGCTCTCCCCCTGTGCTGTGTGTGTGTCACTCCCTGGCTCTCCCCATGTGCTGTGTGTGTGTCACTCCCAGGCTCCCTGCCTCTCCCCCTTTGCTTTGTGTGTGTGTCAGTCCCAGGCTCCCTGCCTCTCCCCCTGTGCTGTGTGTGTGTGTGTCACTCCTGGGCTCTCCCCCTGTGCTGGGTGTGTTCACTCCCAGGCTCCCGGCTCTCCCCCTGTGCTGTGTGTGTGTCACTCCCAGGCTCCCTGCCTCTCCCCCTGTGCTGTGTGTGTGTCACTCCCAGGCTCCCTGGCTCTCCCCGTGTGCTGTGTGCGTTTCACTCCCAGGCTCCCTGGCTCTCCCCGTGTGCTGTGTGCGTTTCACTCCCAGTCTCCCTGGCTCTCCCCCTGTGCTGTGTGTGTGTGTCACTCCCAGGCTCCCGGGCTCTCCCCCTGTGCTGTGTGTGTCACTACCGGACCCTCCCCCTGGGCTGTGTGTGTGTGTGTCACTCCCAGGCTCCCTGCCTCTCCCCCTGTGCTGTGTGTGTGTTACTCACAGGCTCTCGTCTCTCCCCTGTGCTGTGTGTGTGTCACTCCCAGGCTCCCAGGCTATCCCCCTGTGCTGTGTGTGTGTCACTCCCAGGCTCCCGGGCTCTCCTCCTGTGCTGTGTGTGTGTGTGTCACTCCCAGGCTCCCTGACTCTCCCCCTGTGCTGTGTGTGTGTCACTCCCAGGCTCCCTGGCTCTCCCCATGTGCTGTGTGTGTGTCACTCCCAGGCTCCCGGGCTCTCCCCCTGTGCTGTGTGTGTCACTCCCAGGCTCCCTGCCTCTCCCCCTGTGCTGTGTGTGTGTGTCACTCCCTGGCTCTCCCCCTGTGCTGTGTGTGTGTCACTCCCAGGCTCCCTGTCTCTCCCCCTGTGCAGTGTGTGTGTCACTCCCAGGCTCCCTGCCTCTCCCCCTGTGCTGTGTGTGTGTGTCACTCCCTGGCTCTCCCCCTGTGCTGTGTGTGTGTCACTCCCAGGCTCCCTGTCTCTCCCCCTGTGCTGTGTGTGTGTCACTCCCGGGCTCTCCCCCTGTGCTTTGTGTGTGTGTCACTCCCAGGCTCCCTGGCTCTCCCCCTGTGCTGTGTGTGTGTGTCACTCCCAGGCTTCCTGGCTCTCCCCATGTGCTGTGTGTGTCACTCCCAGGCTCCCTGGCTCTCCCCCTGTGCTGTGTGTGTGTCACTCCCTGTCTCTCCCCCTGTGCTGTGTGTGTGAGTCACTCCCATGCTCTCTGGCTCTCCCCCTGTGCTGTGTGTGTGTCACTCCCAGGCTCTCCCCCTATGCTGTGTGTGTGTGTCACTCCCAGGCTCCCTGGCTCTCTCCCTGTGCTGTGTGTGTGTGTCACTCCCGGGCTCTCCCCCTGTGCTGTGTGTGTGTGTCACTCCCAGGCTCCCTGGCTCTCTCCCTGTGCTGTGTGTGTGTGTCACTCCCAGGCTCCCTGGCTCTCCCCCTGTGCTGTGTGTGTGTCACTCCCAGGCTCCCAGGCTCTCTCCCTGTGCTGTGTGTGTGTCACTCCCAGGCTCCCTGACTCTCTCCCTGTGCTGTGTGTGTGTGTCACTCCCAGGCTCCCTGGCTCTCCCCCTGTGCTGTGTGTGTGTCACTCCCAGGCTCCCGGGCTCTCCCCCTGTGCTGTGTGTGTGTGTCACTCCCAGGCTCCCTGCCTCTCCCCCTGTGCTGTGTGTGTGTGTCACTCCCAGGCTCCCTGCCTCTCCCCCTGTGCTGTGTGTGTGCCACTCCCAGGCTCCCTGGCTCTCTCCCTGTGCTGTGTGTGTGTGTCACTCCCAGGCTCCCTGGCTCTCCCCCTGTGCTGTGTGTGTGTGTCACTCCCAGGCTCCCTGGCTCTCTCCCTGTGCTGTGTGTGTGTGTCACTCCCAGGCTCCCTGCCTCTCCCCCTGTGCTGTGTGTGTGTGTCACTCCCAGGCTCCCTGGCTCTCCCCCTGTGCTGTGTGTGTGTGTCACTCCCAGGCTCCTTAGCTCTCCCCCTGTGCTGTGTGTGTCACTCCCAGGCTCCCTGGCTCTCCCCCCTGTGCTGTGTGTGTGTGTCACTCCCAGGCTCCCTGGCTCTCGCCCTGTGCTGTGTGTGTGTCACTCCCAGGCTCCCTGGCTCTCTCCCTGTGCTGTGTGTGTGTCACTCCCAGGCTCCCTGGCTCTCCCTGTGCTGTGTGTGTGTCACTCCCAGGCTCCCTGACTCTCCCGCTGTGCTGTGTGTTTGTCACTCCCAGGCTCCCTGGCTCTCCCCCTGTGCTGTGTGTGTGTCACTCCCAGGCTCCCAGGCTCTCCCGCTGTGCTGTGTGTTTCACTCCCAGGCTCCCTGCCGCTCCCCCTGTGCTTTGTGTTTGTCACTCCCAGGCTCCCTGGCTCTCCCCCTGTTCTGTGTGTGTGTTTCACTCCCAGGCTCCCTGCCTCTCCCCCTGTGCTGTGTGTGTGTCACTCCCAGGCTCCCTGCCTCTCCCCCTGTGCTGTGTGTGTGTGTCACTCCCAGGCTCCCTGGCTCTCCCCCTGTGCTGTGTGTGTGTCACTCCCAGGCTCCATGGCTCTCCCCTTGTGCTGTGTGTGTGTCACTCCCAGGCTCCCTTGCTCTCCCCCTGTGCTGTGTGTGTGTCACTCCCAGGCTCCATGGCTCTCCCCTTGTGCTGTGTGTGTGTCACTCCCAGGCTCCCTGGCTCTCCCCCTGTGCTGTGTGTGTGTCACTCCCAGGCTCCCTGCCTCTCCCCCTGTGCTGTGTGTGTGTCACTCCCAGGCTCACTGGCTCTCCCCCTGTGCTGTGTGTGTGTCACTCCCAGACTCCCTTGCTCTCCCCTTGTGCTGTGTGTGTGTCACTCCCAGGCTCCCTTGCTCTGCCCTTGTGCTGTGTGTGTGTCACTCCCAGGCTCCCTGCCTCTCCCCCTGTGCTGTGTGTGTGTCACTCCCAGGCTCCCTGGCTCTCTCCCTGTGCTGTGTGTGTGTCACTCCCAGGCTCCCTGCCTCTCCCCCTGTGCTGTGTGTGTGTCACTCCCAGACTCCCTGCCTCTCCCCCCGTGCTGTGTGTGTGTCACTCCCAGGCTCCCTGCCTCTCCCCCTGTGCTATGTGTGTGTCACTCCCAGGCTCCCTGGCTCTCCCCCTGTGCTATGTGTGTGTCACTCCCAGGCTCCCGGGCTCTCCCCCTGTGCTGTGTTTGTCACTCCCAGGCTCCCTGCCTCTCCCCCTGTGCTATGTGTGTGTCACTCCCAGGCTCCCTGGCTCTCTCCCTGTGCTGTGTGTGTGTCACTCCCAGGCTCCCTGGCTCTCTCCCTGTGCTGTGTGTGTGTCACTCCCAGGCTCCCTTGCTCTCCCCCTGTGCTGTGTGTGTGTCACTCCCAGGCTCCCTGGCTCTCCCCCTGTGCTGTGTGTGTGTCACTCCCAGGCTCCCTGTCTCTCCCCCTGTGCTGTGTGTGTGTGTCACTCCCTGCCTCTCCCCTGTGCTGTGTGTGTGTCACTCCCAGGCTCCCTGGCTCTCCCCCTGTGCTGTGTGTGTGTGTGACTCCCAGGCTCCCTGGCTTTCTCCCTGTGCTGTGTGTGTGTCACTCCCAGGCTCCCTGCCTCTCTCCCTGTGCTGTGTGTGTGTCACTCCCAGGCTCCCTGCCTCTTCCCCTGTGCTGTGTGTGTGTGTCACTCCCAGGCTCCCTGCCTCTCCCCCTGTGCTGTGTGTGTGTCACTCCCAGGCTCCCTGGCTTTCTCCCTGTGCTGTGTGTGTGTCACTCCCAGGCTCCCTGCCTCTCTCCCTGTGCTGTGTGTGTGTCACTCCCAGGCTCCCTGCCTCTCTCCCTGTGCTGTGTGTGTGTGTCACTCCCAGGCTCCCTGTCTCTCCCCCTGTGCTGTGTGTGTCACTCCCAGGCTCCCTGTCTCTCCCCCTGTGCTGTGTGTGTGTCACTCCCAGGCTCCCTGTCTCTTCCCCTGTGCTGTGTGTGTGTCACTCCCAGGCTCTCCCCCTGTGCTGTGTGTGTGTCACTCCCAGGCTCCCTGCCTCTCCCCCTGTGCTATGTGTGTGTCACTCCCAGGCTCCCTGCCTCTCCCCTGTGCTGTGTGTGTGTCACTCCCAGGCTCCCTGTCTCTCCCCTGTGCTGTGTGTGTGTCACTCCCAGGCTCCCTGCCTCTCCCCTGTGCTGTGTGTGTGTCACTCCCAGGCTCCCTGCCTCTCCCCTGTGCTGTGTGTGTGTTACTCCCCAGGCTCCTGGTCTCTCCCCTGTGCTGTGTGTGTGTCACTCCCAGGCTCCCTGGCTATCCCCCTGTGCTGTGTGTGTGTCACTCTCCAGCTCCCTGCCTCTCCCCTGTGCTGTGTGTGTGTCACTCCCAGGCTCCTGCTCTCCCCTGTGCTGTGTGTGTGTCACTCCCAGGCTCCCTGCTCTCCCCTGTGGCTGTGTGTGTGTCACTCCCAGGCTCCCTGGCTCTCCCCTGTGCTGTGTTGTGTGTCACTCCCAGGCTCCTGGCTCTCCCCCTGTGCTGTTTGTGTGTGTCACTCCAGGCTCCCTGCCTCTCCCCCTGTGCTGTGTGTGTGTCACTCCCAGGCTCCATGCCTCCCCCTGTGCTGTGTGTTGTCACTCCCAGGGGCTCACTGCTCTCCCCTTGTGCTGTGTGTGTGTTCCACTCCCAGGCTCCCGTGCCTCTCCCCCTGTGCTGTGTGTGTGTCACTCCCAGGCTCCCTGCCTCTCTCCCTGTGCTGTGTGTGTGTCACTCCCAGGCTCCCTGGCTCTCCCCTGTGCTGTGTGTGTGTCACTCCCAGGCTCCCTGCCTCTCCCCCTGTGCTGTGTGTGTGTCACTCCCAGGCTCCCTGCCTCTCCCCCTGTGCTGTGTGTGTGTGTCACTCCCAGGCTCCCTGCCTCTCCCCCTGTGCTGTGTGTGTGTCACTCCCAGGCTCCCTGCCTCTCCCCCTGTGCTGTGTGTGTGTCACTCCCAGGCTCCCTGCCTCTCACCCTGTGCTGTGTGTGTGTCACTCCCAGGCTCCCTGCCTCTTCCCCTGTGCTGTGTGTGTGTCACTCCCAGGCTCCCTGCCTCTCCCCTGTGCTGTGTGTGTGTGTCACTCCCAGGCTCCCTGGCTCTCCCCCTGTGCTGTGTGTGTGTCACTCCCAGGCTCCCTGCTCTCCCCCTGTGCTGTGTGTGTGTCACTCCCAGGCTCCCTGCCTCTCTCCCTGTGCTGTGTGTGTGTCACTCCCAGGCTCCCGGGCCTCTCCCCTGTGCTGTGTGTGTGTCACTCCCAGGCTCCCTGCCTCTCCCCTGTGCTGTGTGTGTGTCACTCCCAGGCTCCCTGGCTCTCCCCCTAGTGCTGTGTGTGTGTCACTCCCAGGCTCCCTGCCTCTCCCCCTGTGCTGTGTGTGTGTCACTCCCAGGCTCCCTGGCTCTCCCCCTGTGCTGTGTGTGTGTCACTCCCAGGCTCCATGGCTCTCCCCTGTGCTGTGTGTGTGTCACTCCCAGGCTCCCTGGCTCTCACCCCTGTGCTGTGTGTGTGTCACTCCCAGGCTCCCTGCCTCTCCCCCTGTGCTGTGTGTGTGTCACTCCCAGGCTCCCTGGCCTCTCCCCCTGTGCTGTGTGTGTGTCACTCCCAGGCTCCCTGCTCTCCCCCTGTGCTGTGTGTGTGTCACTCCCAGGCTCCCTGGCCTCTCCCCTGTGCTGTGTGTGTGTCACTCCCAGGCTCCCTGGCTCTCCCCCTGTGCTGTGTGTGTGTCACTCCCAGGCTCCCTGCCTCTCCCCCTGTGCTGTGTGTGTGTCACTCCCAGGCTCCCTGGCTCTCTCCTGTGCTGTGTGTGTGTCACTCCCAGGCTCCCTGCCTCTCCCCCTGTGCTGTGTGTGTGTCACTCCCAGACTCCCTGCCTCTCCCCCCGTGCTGTGTGTGTTCACTCCTCCCAGGCTCCCTGCCTCTCCCCCTGTGCTGTGTGTGTGTCACTCCCAGGCTCCCTGGCTCTCCCCCTGTGCTGTGTGTGTGTCACTCCCAGGCTCCCTGGCTCTCTCCCTGTGCTGTGTGTGTGTCACTCCCAGGCTCCCTGGCTCTCCCCCTGTGCTGTGTGTGTGTCACTCCAGGCTCCCTGCCTCTCTCCCTGTGCTGTGTGTGTGTCACTCCCAGGCTCTCTGGCTCTCTCCCTGTGCTGTGTGTGTGTCACTCCCAGGCTCCCTGGCTCCCCCTGTGCTGTGTGTGTGTCACTCCCAGGTTCCTTGGCTCTCCCCCTGTGCTGTGTGTGTGTGTCACTCCCAGGCTCCATGGCTCTCCCCCTTGTGCTGTGTGTGTGTCACTCCCAGGCTCCCTTGCTCTCCCCCTGTGCTGTGTGTGTGTCACTCCCAGGCTCCCTGCCTCTCCCCCTGTGCTGTGTGTGTGTCACTCCCAGGCTCCCTGGCTCTCCCCCTGTGCTGTGTGTGTGTCACTCCCAGGCTCCCGGGCTCTCCCCCTGTGCTGTGTGTGTGTCACTCCCAGGCTCCCTGCCTCTTCCCCTGTGCTGTGTGTGTGTGTCACTCCCAGGCTCCCTGGCTCTCTCCCTATCTGTGTGTGTGTCACTCCCAGGCTCTCTGCCTCTCCCCCTGTGCTGTGTGTGTGTCACTCCCAGGCTCCCTGCTCTCTCCCTGTGCTGTGTGTGTGTCACTCCCAGGCTCCCTGCCTCTCCCCCTGTGCTGTGTGTGTGTCACTCCCAGACTCCCTGCCTCTCCCCCGTGCTGTGTGGTGTGTCACTCCCAGGCTCCCTGCCTCTCCCCCTGTGCTGTGTGTGTGTCACTCCCAGGCTCCCTGGCTCTCCCCCTGTGCTGTGTGTGTGTCACTCCCAGGCTCCCTGGCTCTCCCCCTGTGCTGTGTGTGTGTGTCACTCCCAGGCTCCCTGGCTCTCCCCCTGTGCTGTGTGTGTGTCACTCTCAGGCTCCCTGGCTCTCCCCTTGTGCTGTGTGTGTGTCACTCCCAGGCTCCCGGGCTCTCCCCCTGTGCGGTGTGTGTGTCACTCCCAGGCTCCCTGGCTCTCCCCTTGTGCTGTGTGTGTGTCACTCCCAGGCTCCCTGGCTCTCCCCTGTGCTGTGTGTGTGTCACTCCCAGGCTCCCTGGCTCTCTCCCTGTGCTGTGTGTGTGTCACTCCCAGGCTCCCTGCCTCTCCCCCTGTGCTGTGTGTGTGTCACTCCCAGACTCCCTGTGCTGTGTGTGTGTCACTCCCAGGCTCCCTGGCTCTCCCCCTGTGCTGTGTGTGTGTCACTCCCAGGCTCCCTGGCTCTCTCCCTGTGCTGTGTGTGTGTCACTCCCAGGCTCCCTGGCTCTCCCCCTGTGCTGTGTGTGTGTCACTCCCAGGCTCCCTGGCTCTCCCTGTGCTGTTGTGTGTGTCACTCCCAGGCTCCCTGCCTCTCCCCCTGTGCTGTGTGTTTGTCACTCCCAGGCTCCCGGGCTCTCCCCCTGTGCTGTGTGTGTGTCACTCCCAGGCTCCCTGCCTCTCCCCCTGTGCTGTGTGTGTGTGTTACTCACAGGCTCTCGTCTCTCCCCTGTGCTGTGTGTGTGTCACTCCCAGGCTCCCTCTCTAACCCCCTGTGCAGTGTGTGTGTGTCACTCCCAGGCTCCCTGCCTCACCCCATGTGCTGTGTGTGTGTCACTCCCAGGCTCCATGGCTCTCCCCGTGTGCTGTGTGCGTTTCACTCCCAGGCTCCCTGGCTCTCCCCCGTGTGCTGTGTGCGTTTCACTCCCAGGCTCCCTGCTCTCCCCCTGTGCTGTGTGTGTGTCACTCCCAGGCTCCTGGGCTCTCCCCCTGTGCTGTGTGTGGTGTCACTAGGCCCGGACCCTCCCCCTGTGCTGTGTGTGTGTCACTCCCAGGCTCCCGGCTCTCCCCCTGTGCTGGTGTGTGTGTCACTCCCAGGCTCCCTTGCTCTCCCCCTGTGCTGTGTGTGTGTGTCACTCCCAGGCTCCCTGGCTCTCTCCCTGTGCTGTGTGTGTTTCACTCCCAGGCTCCCTGGCTCTCTCCCTGTGCTGTGTGTGTGTGTCACTCCCAGGCTCCCTGGCTCTCCCCCTGTGCTGGTGTGTGTGTAACTCCACAGGTCCCACGGGACTCTCTCCCCCTGTGCTGTGTGTGTGTGTCACTCCCAGGCCCCCCAGCCTCTCCCTTCGTGCAGTGTGTGTGTCACCCCAGGCTCCCTGGCTCTCCCCCTTTGTTGTGTGTGTGTGTCACGTCCCTACTCTCCACCTGTGCCGTGTGTGTGTCACTCCCATTCTCCCTGCCTCTCCCCCTGTGTGTGTGTGTCACTCCCAGGCCTCCCTTGCTCTCCCCTTGTGCTGTGTGTGTGTCACTCCTCAGGCTCCCTTGCTCTCCCCCTGTGCTGTGTGTGTGTCACTTCCAGGCTCCCTGGCTCTCCCCCCTGTGCTGTGTGTGTGTCACTCCCTGGCTCCCTGCCTCTCCCCCTGTGTGTGTCACTCCCGGGCTCTCCCCATGTGCTGTGTGTGTGTGTCATTTCCAGGCTCCCTAGCTCTCCTTTTGTGCAGTGTGTGTGTGTCGCTCCCTGGCTCTCCTCCTGTGCTGTGTGTGTGTCACTCCCAGGCTCCCTGCCTCTCCCCCTGTGTGTGTGTGTGTCACTCCCAGGCTCCCTGGCTCTCCCCCTGTGCTGTGTGTGTGTCACTCCCAGGCTCCCTGGCTCTCCCCATGTGCTATATGTGTGTCACTCCCAGACTCCCTGCCTCTCCCCCTGTGCTGTTTGTGTGTGTCACTCCCAGTCTCCCTGGCTCTCCCCCTGTGCTGTGTGTGTGTCACTCCTGGGCTCTCCCCCTGTGTGTGTGTGTGTGTGTGTCACTCCCAGGCTCCCTGCCTCTCCCCCTGTGCTGTGTGTGTGTCACTCCCAGGCTCCCGGCCTCTCCCCTGTGCTGTGTGTGTGTCACTCCAAGGCTCCCGGCCTCTCTCCCTGTGCTGTGTGTGTGTCACTCCCAGGCTCCCGGCCTCTCCCCTGTGCTGTGTGTGTGTCACTCCCAGTCTCCCTGGCTCTCCCCCTGTGCTGTGTGTGTGTCACTCCTGGGCTCTCCCCCTGTGTGTGTGTGTGTCACTCCCAGGCTCCCTGCCTCTCCCCCTGTGTGTGTGTGTGTGTCACTCCCAGGCTCCCTGGCTCTCCCCATGTGCTGTGTGTGTGTCACTCCCAGGCTCCCTGCCTCTCCCCCTGTGCTGTCTGTGTGTGTCATTCCCAGGCTCCCTGGCTCTCCCCCCTGTGCTGTGTGTGTGTCACTCCCAGGCTCCCTGGCTCTCCCCCTGTGCGGTGTGTGTTTCACTCCCAGGCTCCCTGGCTCTCCTCCTGTGCTGTGTGTGTGTCACTCCCGGGCTCTCCCCTGTGCTGTGTGTGTGTCACTCCCAGGCTCCCTGGCTCTCCCCCTGTGCTGGGTGTGTTTCACTCCCAGGCTCCCGGCTCTCCCCATGTGCTGTGTGTGTGTCACTCCCAGGCTCCCTGCCTCTCCCCACTGTGCTGTGGTGTGTGTACTCCCAGGCTCCCTGGCTCTCCCCGTGTGCTGTGTGCGTTTCACTCCCAGGCTCCCTGGCTCTCCCCCTGTGCTGTGTGTGCGTTTCACTCCCAGGCTCCCTGGCTCTCCCCCTGTGCTGTGTGTGTGTCACTCCCAGGCTCCCGGGGCTCTCCCCCTGTGCTGTGTGTGTGTCACTCCCTAGGCATCCCTGTCATCTCCCCCTGTGCTGTGTTGTGTGTCACTTCCAGGCTCCCTGTCTCTCCCCCTGTGCAGTGTGTGTGTCACTCCCGAAGGCTCCCGTCTCTCTCCTGTGCTGTGTGTGTGTCACCCCCCAGGCTCCCTGCCTCTCTCCCCTGTGCTGTGTGTGTGTACTCACAGGGCTCTCGTCTCTCCCCTGTGCTGTGTGTGTGTCACTCCCAGGCTCCCAGGCTATTCCCCCTGTGCTGTGTGTGTGGTCACTCCAAGGCTCCCAGGCTCTCCCCATAGTGCTGTGTGTGTGTCACTACCCAGGCTCCCGGGCTCTCGCTCCTGTGCTGTGTGTGTGTGTGTCTCTCCCAGGCTCCCTGGCTCTCCCCTGTGCTGTGTGTGTGTCACTCCCAGGCTCTCTGGCTCTCCCCTGTGCTGTGTGTGTGTCACTCCCAGGCTCCTGCACTCTCCCCCGTGCTGTGTGTGTGTCACTCCCAGGCTCCCTGGCTCTCCCCATGTGCTGTGTGTGTGTCACTCCCAGGCTCCCGGGCTCTCTCCCCTGTGCTGTTGTGTCACTCCCCAGGCTCCCTGCCTCTCCCCCTGTGCTGTGTGTGTGGTGTCACTCCCTGGCTCTCCCCCGTGCTGTGTGTGTGTCACTCCCAGGCTCCCTGTCACTCCCCCTGTGCTGTGTGTGTGTCACTCCCGGGCTCTCCCCCTGTGCTTTGTGTGTGTGTCACTCCCAGGCTCCCTGCCTCTCCCCCTGTGCTGTGTGTGTGTCACTCCCAGGCTTCCTGGCTCTCCCCATGTGCTGTGTGTGTCACTCCCAGGCTCCCTGGCTCTCCCCCTGTGCTGTGTGTGTGTCACTCCAAGGCTCCCAGGCTCTCCCCCTGTGCTGTGTGTGTCACTCCCAGGCTCCCTGACTCTCCCCCTGTGCTGTGTGTGTGTCACTCCCAGCTCCCTGGCTTCTCCCATGTGCTGTGTGTGTGTCACTCCCAGGCTCCCGGCTCTCCCCATGTGCTGTGTGTGTCACTCCCAGGCTCCCGGGCTCTCCCCATGTGCTGTGTGTGTCACTCCCAGGCTCCCTGCCTCTCCCCCTGTGCTGTGTGTGTGTCACTCCCAGGCTCCCTGACTCTCCCCCTGTGCTGTGTGTGGGTCACTCCCAGGCTCCCTGGCTCTCCCCATGTGCTGTGTGTGTGTCACTCCCAGGCTCCCGGGCTCTCCCCCTGTGCTGTGTGTGTCACTCCTTTCTCCCTGCCTCTCTCCCTGTGCTGTGTGTGTGTCACTCCCAGGCTCCCTGGCTCTCCCCCTGTGCTGTGTTGTGTCACTCCCAGGCTCCCTGTCTCTCCCCTGTGCAGTGTGTGTGTCACTCCCAGGCTCCCTGCCTCTCCCCCTGTGCTGTGTGTGTGTGTCACTCCCTGGCTCTCCCCCTGTGCTGTGTGTGTGTCACTCCCAGGCTCCCTGTCTCTCCCCCTGTGCTGTGTGTGTGTCACTCCCGGGCTCTCCCCCTGTGCTGTGTGTGTGTGTCGCTCCCTGGCTCTCCCCCCTGTGCTGTGTGTGTGTGTCACGCCCAGGCTCCCTGGCTCTCCCCATGTGCTGTGTGTGTCACTCCCAGCCTCCCTGGCTCTCCCCCTGTGCTGTGTGTGTGTCACTCCCTGTCTCTCCCCCTGTGCTGTGTGTGTGAGTCACTCCCATGCTCTCTGGCTCTCCCCCTGTGCTGTGTGTGTGTCACTCCCAGGCTCTCCCCCTATGCTGTGTGTGTGTCACTCCCGGGCTCTCCCCCTGTGCTGTGTGTGTGTGTCACTCCCAGGCTCCCTGGCTCTCTCCCTGTGCTGTGTGTGTGTGTCACTCCCAGGCTCCCTGGCTCTCCCCCTGTGCTGTGTGTGTCACTCCCAGGCTCCCAGGCTCTCTCCCTGTGCTGTGTGTGTGTCACTCCCAGGCTCCCTGGCTCTCTCCCTGTGCTGTGTGTGTGTGTCACTCCCAGGCTCCCTGGCTCCCCCCTGTGCTGTGTGTGTGTCACTCCCAGGCTCCCAGGCTCTCTCCCTGTGCTGTGTGTGTGTGTCACTCCCAGGCTCCCTGGCTCCCCCCTGTGCTGTGTGTGTGTCACTCCCAGGCTCCCAGGCTCTCTCCCTGTAC
>CM050166.1:452998091-453028091 GCA_027410445.1 Discoglossus pictus
TCACTATCTGTACTATCATGTCCCTAATCACATGACTACTTATAGTAATGATCTGCTCCTGTCTATCTGTCCTGTCTGTCTCATCTATATCTGTACTATCATGTCCCTAATCACATGACTACTTATAGTACTGATCTGCTCCTGTCTATCTGTTCCTGATCCTTCTCATCACTATCTGTACTATCATGTCCTAATCACATGACTATTTATAGTATGATATGCTCCTGTCTACTGTCTGTCCTGTCTCATCACTATCTGTACTATCATGTCCTAATCACATGACTATTTATAGTAATGATCTGCTCCTATCTATTTGTCCTGTCCTGTCTCATCACTATCTGTACTATCATGTCCTAATCACATGACTACTTATAGTAATGATCTGCTCCTATCTATCTGTCTGTCCTGTCTCATCACTATCTGTACTATCATGTCCTAATCACATGACTACTTATAGTAATGATCTGCTCTATCTATTTGTCCTGTCCTGTCTCATCACTATTGTACTATCATGTCCTAATCACATGACTACTTATAGTATATGATCTGCTCCTATCTATTGTCCTGTCCTGTCTCATCACTATCTGTACTATCATGTCCTAATCACATGACTACTTATAGTAATGATCTGATCCTATCTATCTGTCTGTCCTGTCTCATCACTATCTGTACTATCATGTCCTAATCACATGACTACTTATAGTACTGATCTGCTCCTGTCTATTTGTCCTGTCCTGTCTCATCACGATCTGTACTATCATGTCCTAATCACATGACTACTTATAGTACTGTTCTGCTCCTGTCTATCAGTCCTGTCTCATCACTATCTGTACTATCATGTCCTAATCACGATGACTACTTATAGTACTGATCTGCTCCTGTCTATCTTTCCTGTTCTCATCACTATTCTGTACTATCATGTCCCTAATCACATGACTACTTATAGTACTGATCTGCTCCTGTCTATCTGTCCTGTCCTGTCTCATCACTATCTGTACTATCATGTCCTAATCACATGACTACTTATAGTACTGATCTGCTCCCTGTCTATCTGTCCTGTCCTGTCTCATCTCTATCTGTACTATCATGTCCTAATCACATGACTACTTATAGTACTGATCTGCTCCTGTCTATTTCTGTCCTGTCCTTCATCACTATCTGTACTATCATGTCCTAATCACATGACTACTTATAGTACTGATCTGCTCCTGTCTATCAGTCCTGTCCTCAATCACTATCTGTACTATCATGTCCCTAATCACATGACTTACTTATAGTACTGATCTGCTCCTTTCTATCTGCTGTCCTGTCTCATCACTATCTGTACTATCATGTCCTAATCACATGACTACTTATAGTACTGATCTGCTCCTGTCTATTTGTCCTGTCCTGTCTCATCACTATCTATACTATCATGTCCTAATCACATGACTACTTATAGTACTGAATGCTGCTCCATCTAATCTGTCCTGTCCTGTCTCATCACTATCTGTACTATCATGTCCCTAATCACATGACTACTTATAGTACTGATCTGCTCCTGTCTATCTGTTCTGTCTCATCACTATCTGTACTATCATGTCCTAATCACATGACTACTTATAGTTCTGACCTGCTCCTGTCTATCTGTCCTGTCTCATCACTATCTGTACTATCATGTCCTAATCACATGACTACTTATAGTACTGATCTGCTCCTGTCTATCTGTCCTGTCCTGTCCCATCACTATCTGTACTATCATGTCCCTAATCACATGACTACTTATAGTACTGATCTGCTCCTGTCTATCAGTCCTGTCTCATTACTATCTGTACTATCATGTCCTGAACACATGACTACTTATAGTACTGATCTGCTCCTGTCTATCTGTCCTGTCCTGTCTCATCACTATCTGTACTATCATGTCCTAATCACATGACTACTTATAGTAATGATCTGCTCCTGTCTATCTGTCCTGTCCTGTCTCATCACTATCTGTACTATCATGTCCCTAATCACATGACTACTTATAGTACTGATTTGCTCCTATCTATCTGTCCTGTCCTGTCTCATCACTATCTGTACTATCATGTCCTAATCACATGACTACTTATAGTACTGATTTGCTCCTATCGATCTGTCCTGTCCTGTCTCATCACTATCTGTACTATCATGTCCTAATCACATGACTACTTTTAGTAATGATCTGCTCCTGTCTATCTGTCCTGTCTTATCACTATCTGTACTATCATGTCCTAATCACATGACTACTTATAGTACTGATCTGCTCCTGTCTATCTGTCCTGTCTCATCACTATCTGTACTATCATGTCCTAATCACATGGCTACTTATAGTACTGATCTGCTCCTATCTATCTGTCCTGTCCTGTCTCATCTCTATCTGTACTATCATGTCCCTAATCACATGACTACTTATAGTACTGGTCTGCTCCTGTCTATCTGTCCTGTCCTGTCTCATCACTATCTGTACTATCATGTCCTAATCACATGACTACTTATAGTACTGATCTGCTCCTGTCTATCTGTCCTGTCTCATCACTATCTGTACTATCATGTCCTAATCACATGACTACTTATAGTACTGATCTGCTCCTGTCTATCTGTCCTGTCTCATCACTATCTGTACTATCATGTCCTAATCACATGACTACTTATAGTACTGATCTGCTCCTATCCATCTGTCCTGTCCTGTCTCATCACTATCTGTACTATCATGTCCTAATCACATGACTACTTATAGTACTGATCTGCTCCTGTCTATCAGTCCTGTTCTGACTCATCTCTATCTGTACTATCATGTCCCTAATCACATGACTACTTATAGTACTGATCTGCTCCTGTCTATCAGTCCTGTTCTGACTCATCTCTATCTGTACTATCATGTCCTAATCACATGACTACTTATAGTACTGATCTGCTCCTGTCTATCTGTCCTGTCTCATTACTATCTGTACTATCATGTCATAATCACATGACTACTTAAAGTACTGATCTGCTCCTATCTATCTGTCCTGTCCTGTCTCATCACTATCTGTACTATCATGTCCTAATCACATGACTACTTATAGTACTGATCTGCTCCTATCTATCTGTCCTGTCCTGTCTCATCACTATCTGTACTATCATGTCCTAATCACATGACTACTTATAGTAATGATCTGCTCCTTTCTATTTGTCCTGTCCTGTCTCATCTCTATCTGTACTATCATGTCCCTAATCACATGACTACTTATAGTACTGATCCTGCTCCTGTCTATCAGTCCTGTCTCATGACTAATCTGTACTATCATGTCCCAATCAGATGACTACTTATAGTACTGATCTGCACATGTCTATCTTTCCTGTCTCATCACTATCTGTACTATCATGTCCTAATCACATGACTACTTATAGTACTGATCTGCTCCTGTCTATCAGTCCTGTGCTGACTCATCTCTATCTGTACTATCATGTCCTAATCACATGACTACTTATAGTACTGATCTGCTCCTGTCTATCTGTCCTGTCTCATCACTATCTGTACTATCATGTCCTAATCACATGACTACTTATAGTACTGATCTGCTCCTATCTATCTGTCCTGTCCTGTCTCATCACTATCTGTACTATCATGTCCTAATCACATGACTACTTATATAGTAATGATCTGCTCCTATCTATTTGACCTGTCCTGTCTCATCTCTATCTGTACTATCATGTCCTAATCACATGACTACTTATAGTACTGATCTGCTCCTATCTATCTGTCCTGTCTCATCACTATCTGTACTATCATGTCCCTAATCACATGACTACTTATAGTACTGATCTGCTCCTGTCTATCTGTACTGTCTCATCACTATCTGTACTATCATGTCCTAATCACATGACTACTTATAGTACTGATCTGCTCCTGTCTATCTGTACTGTCTCATCACTATCTGTACTATCATGTCCCTAATTACATGACTACTTATAGTACTGATCTGCTCCTGTCTATCAGTCCTGTCCTGTCTCATCACTATCTGTACTTTCATGTCCCAATCAGATGACTACTTATAGTACTGATCTGCTCCTATCTATCTGTCCTGTCTCATCACTATCTGTACTATCATGTCCCTAATCACATGACTACTTATAGTACTGATCTGCTCCTGTCTATCTGTCCTGTCCTGTCTCATCACTATCTTTACTATCATGTCCTAATCACATGACTACTTATAGTACTGATCTGCTCCTGTCTATCTGTCCTGTCTCATCACTATCTGTACTATCATGTCCTAATCACATGACTACTTATAGTACTGATCTGCTCCTATCTATCTGTCCTGTCCTGTCTCATCACTATCTGTACTATCATGTCCTAATCACATGACTACTTATAGTAATGATCTGCTCCTGTCTATCTGTCCTGTCCTGTCTCATCACTATCTGTACTATCATGTCCTAATCACATGACTACTTATAGTAATGATCTGCTCCTATCTATCTGTCCTGTCCTGTCTCATCACTATCTGTACTATCATGTCCTAATCACATGACTACTTATAGTAATGATCTGCTCCTGTCTATCTGTCCTGTCCTGTCTCATCACTATCTGTACTATCATGTCCCTAATCACATGACTACTTATAGTACTGATCTGCTCCTATCTATCTGTCCTGTCCTGTCTCATCTCTATCTGTACTATCATGTCCTAATCACATGACTACTTATAGTACTGATCTGCTCCTGTCTATCTGTCCTGTCTCATCACTATCTGTACTATCATGTCCTAATCACATGACTACTTATAGTACTGATCTGCTCCTATCTATCTGTCCTGTCCTGTCTCATCTCTATCTGTACTATCATGTCCTAATCACATGACTACTTATAGTACTGATCTGCTCCTGTCTATCTGTCCTGTCCTGTCTCATCACTATCTGTACTATCATGTCCTAATCACATGAGTACTTATAGTACTGATCTGCTCCTGTCTATCTGTCCTGTCCTGTCTCATGACTATCTGTACTATCATGTCCCAATCACATGACTACTTATAGTACTGATCTGCTCCTGTCTATCTGTCCTGTCTCATCACTATCTGTACTATCATGTCCCTAATCACATGACTACTTATAGTACTGATCTGCTCCTGTCTATCTGTCCTGTCCTGTCTCATCACTATCTGTACTATCATGTCCTAATCACATGACTACTTATAGTACTGATCTGCTCCTGTCTATCTGTCCTGTCCTGACTCATCTCTATCTGTACTATCATGTCCCTAATCACATGACTACTTATAGTACTGATCTGCTCCTGTCTATCTGTCCTGTCCTGTCTCATCACTATCTGTACTATCATGTCCTAATCACATGACTACTTATAGTACTGATCTGCTCCTGTCTATCTGTCCTGTCTCATCACTATCTGTACTATCATGTCCCTAATCACATGACTACTTATAGTACTGATCTGCTCCTGTCTATCTGTCCTGTCCTGTCTCATCACTATCTATACTATCATGTCCTAATCACATGACTACTTATAGTACTGATCTACTGTCCTGTCCTGTCTCATCACTATCTGTACTATCATGTCCTAATCACATGACTACTTATAGTACTGATCTGCTCCTATCTATCTGTCCTGTCCTGTCTCATCACTATCTGTACTATCATGTCCCTAATCACATGACTACTTATAGTACTGATCTGCTCCTGTCTATCTGTCCTGTCCTGTCTCATCACTATCTGTACTATCATGTCCTAATCACATGACTACTTATAGTACTGATCTGCTCCTGTCTATCTGTCCTGTCTCATCACTATCTGTACTATCATGTCCTATCACATGACTACTTATAGTACTAGATCTGCTCCTATCCATCTGTCCTGTCCTGTCTCATCACTATCTGTACTATCATGTCCTAATCACATGACTACTTATAGTACTGATCTGCTCCTGTCTATCAGTCCTGTTCTGACTCATCTCTATCTGTACTATCATGTCCCTAATCACATGACTACTTATAGTACTGATCTGCTCCTGTCTATCAGTCCTGTTCTGACTCATCTCTATCTGTACTATCATGTCCTAATCACATGACTACTTATAGTACTGATCTGCTCCTGTCTATCTGTCCTGTCTCATTACTATCTGTACTATCATGTCATAATCACATGACTACTTAAAGTACTGATCTGCTCCTATCTATCTGTCCTGTCCTGTCTCATCACTATCTGTACTATCATGTCCTAATCACATGACTACTTATAGTACTGATCTGCTCCTATCTATCTGTCCTGTCCTGTCTCATCACTATCTGTACTATCATGTCCTAATCACATGACTACTTATAGTAATGATCTGCTCCTTTCTATTTGTCCTGTCCTGTCTCATCTCTATCTGTACTATCATGTCCCTAATCACATGACTACTTATAGTACTGATCTGCTCCTGTCTATCAGTCCTGTCTCATGACTATCTGTACTATCATGTCCCAATCAGATGACTACTTATAGTACTGATCTGCACATGTCTATCTTTCCTGTCTCATCACTATCTGTACTATCATGTCCTAATCACATGACTACTTATAGTACTGATCTGCTCCTGTCTATCAGTCCTGTGCTGACTCATCTCTATCTGTACTATCATGTCCTAATCACATGACTACTTATAGTACTGATCTGCTCCTGTCTATCTGTCCTGTCTCATCACTATCTGTACTATCATGTCCTAATCACATGACTACTTATAGTACTGATCTGCTCCTATCTATCTGTCCTGTCCTGTCTCATCACTATCTGTACTATCATGTCCTAATCACATGACTACTTATAGTAATGATCTGCTCCTATCTATTTGTCCTGTCCTGTCTCATCTCTATCTGTACTATCATGTCCTAATCACATGACTACTTATAGTACTGATCTGCTCCTATCTATCTGTCCTGTCTCATCACTATCTGTACTATCATGTCCTAATCACATGACTACTTATAGTACTGATCTGCTCCTGTCTATCTGTACTGTCTCATCACTATCTGTACTATCATGTCCTAATCACATGACTACTTATAGTACTGATCTGCTCCTGTCTATCTGTACTGTCTCATCACTATCTGTACTATCATGTCCCTAATTACATGACTACTTATAGTACTGATCTGCTCCTGTCTATCAGTCCTGTCCTGTCTCATCACTATCTGTACTTTCATGTCCCAATCAGATGACTACTTATAGTACTGATCTGCTCCTATCTATCTGTCCTGTCTCATCACTATCTGTACTATCATGTCCCTAATCACATGACTACTTATAGTACTGATCTGCTCCTGTCTATCTGTCCTGTCCTGTCTCATCACTATCTGTACTATCATGTCCTAATCACATGACTACTTATAGTACTGATCTGCTCCTGTCTATCTGTCCTGTCTCATCACTATCTGTACTATCATGTCCTAATCACATGACTACTTATAGTACTGATCTGCTCCTATCTATCTGTCCTGTCCTGTCTCATCACTATCTGTACTATCATGTCCTAATCACATGACTACTTATAGTAATGATCTGCTCCTATCTATTTGTCCTGTCCTGTCTCATCACTATCTGTACTATCATGTCCTAATCACATGACTACTTATAGTAATGATCTGCTCCTATCTATCTGTCCTGTCCTGTCTCATCACTATCTGTACTATCATGTCCTAATCACATGACTACTTATAGTAATGATCTGCTCCTATCTATTTGTCCTGTCCTGTCTCATCACTATCTGTACTATCATGTCCCTAATCACATGACTACTTATAGTAATGATCTGCTCCTATCTATCTGTCCTGTCCTGTCTCATCTCTATCTGTACTATCATGTCCTAATCACATGACTACTTATAGTACTGATCTGCTCCTGTCTATCTGTCCTGTCTCATCACTATCTGTACTATCATGTCCTAATCACATGACTACTTATAGTACTGATCTGCTCCTATCTATCTGTCCTGTCCTGTCTCATCTCTATCTGTACTATCATGTCCTAATCACATGACTACTTATAGTACTGATCTGCTCCTGTCTATCTGTCCTGTCCTGTCTCATCACTATCTGTACTATCATGTCCTAATCACATGAGTACTTATAGTACTGATCTGCTCCTGTCTATCTGTCCTGTCCTGTCTCATGACTATCTGTACTATCATGTCCCAATCACATGACTACTTATAGTATTGATCTGCTCTTGTCTATCTGTCCTGTCTCATCACTATCTGTACTATCATGTCCCTAATCACATGACTACTTATAGTACTGATCTGCTCCTGTCTATCTGTCCTGTCCTGTCTCAATCACTATCTGTACTATCATGTCCTAATCACATGACTACTTATAGTACTGATCTGCTCCTGTCTATCTGTCCTGTCCTGACTCATCTCTATCTGTACTATCATGTCCCTAATCACATGACTACTTATAGTACTGATCTGCTCCTGTCTATCTGTCCTGTCCTGTCTCATCACTATCTGTACTATCATGTCCTAATCACATGACTACTTATAGTACTGATCTGCTCCTGTCTATCTGTCCTGTCTCATCACTATCTGTACTATCATGTCCCTAATCACATGACTACTTATAGTACTGATCTGCTCCTGTCTATCTGTCCTGTCCTGTCTCATCACTATCTATACTATCATGTCCTAATCACATGACTACTTATAGTACTGATCTGCTCCTGTCTATTTGTCCTGTCCTGTCTCATCACTATCTATACTATCATGTCCTAATCACATGACTACTTATAGTACTGATCTGCTCCTATCTATCTGTCCTGTCCTGTCTCATCACTATCTGTACTATCATGTCCCTAATCACATGACTACTTATAGTACTGATCTGCTCCTGTCTATCTGTCCTGTCCTGTCTCATCACTATCTGTACTATCATGTCCTAATCACATGACTACTTATAGTACTGATCTGCTCCTGTCTATCTGTCCTGTCTCATCTCTATCTGTACTATCATGTCCTAATCACATGACTACTTATAGTACTGATCTGCTCCTGTCTATCTGTCCTGACTCATCTCTATCTGTACTATCATGTCCTAATCACATGACTACTTATAGTACTGATCTGCTCCTGTCTATCTTTCCTGTCCTGTCTCATCACTATCTGTACTATCATGTCCCTAATCACATGACTACTTATAGTACTGATCTGTTCCTGTCTATCTGTCCTGTCCTGTCTCATCACTATCTGTACTATCATGTCCTAATCACATGACTACTTATAGTACTGATCTGCTCCTGTCTATATGTCCTGTCCTGTCTCATCACTATCTGTACTATCATGTCCTAATCACATGACTAACTTATAGTACTGATCTGCTCAGTCTATCTGTCCTGTCTCATCACTATCTGTACTATAATGTCCCTAATCACATGACTACTTATAGTACTGATCTGCTCCTGTCTATCTGTCCTGTCTCATCACTATCTGTACTATCATGTCCTAATCACATGACTACTTATAGTAATGATCTGCTCCTATCCATCTGTCCTGTCCTGTCTCATCACTATCTGTACTATCATGTCCTAATCACATGACTACTTATAGTACTGATCTGCTCCTGTCTATCAGTCCTGTTCTGACTCATCTCTATCTGTACTATCATGTCCTAATCACATGACTACTTATAGTACTGATCTGCTCCTGTCTATCTGTCCTGTCTCATTACTATCTGTACTATCATGTCATAATCACATGACTACTTATAGTACTGATCTGCTCCTATCTATCTGTCCTGTCCTGTCTCATCACTATCTGTACTATCATGTCCTAATCACATGACTACTTATAGTACTGATCTGCTCCTGTCTATCTGTCCTGTCTTATCACTATCTGTACTATCATGTCATAATCACATGACTACTTATAGTACTGATCTGCTCCTATCTATCTGTCCTGTCCTGTCTCATCACTATCTGTACTATCATGTCCTAATCACATGACTACTTATAGTAATGATCTGCTCCTTTCTATTTGTCCTGTCCTGTCTCATCTCTATCTGTACTATCATGTCCCTAATCACATGACTACTTATAGTACTGATCTGCTCCTGTCTATCAGTCCTGTCTCATGACTATCTGTACTATCATGTCCCAATCAGATGACTACTTATAGTACTGATCTGCTCCTGTCTATCTTTCCTGTCTTATCACTATCTGTACTATCATGTCCTAATCACATGACTACTTATAGTACTGATCTGCTCCTGTCTATCAGTCCTGTGCTGACTCATCTCTATCTGTACTATCATGTCCTAATCACATGACTACTTATAGTACTGATCTGCTCCTGTCTATCTGTCCTGTCTCATCACTATCTGTACTATCATGTCCTAATCACATGACTACTTATAGTACTGATCTGCTCCTATCTATCTGTCCTGTCCTGTCTCATCACTATCTGTACTATCATGTCCTAATCACATGACTACTTATAGTAATGATCTGCTCCTATCTATTTGTCCTGTCCTGTCTCATCTCTATCTGTACTATCATGTCCTAATCACATGACTACTTATAGTACTGATCTGCTCCTATCTATCTGTCCTGTCTCATCACTATCTGTACTATCATGTCCCTAATTACATGAATACTTATAGTACTGATCTGCTCCTATCTATCTGTCCTGTCTCATCACTATCTGTACTATCATGTCCCTAATTACATGAATACTTATAGTACTGATCTGCTCCTGTCTATCAGTCCTGTCCTGTCTCATCACTATCTGTACTTTCATGTCCCAATCAGATGACTACTTATAGTACTGATCTGCTCCTGTCTATCTGTCCTGTCCTGTCTCATCACTATCTGTACTATCATGTCCTAATCACATGACTACTTATAGTACTGATCTGCTCCTGTCTATCTGTCCTGTCTCATCACTATCTGTACTATCATGTCCTAATCACATGACTACTTATAGTACTGATCTGCTCCTATCTATCTGTCCTGTCCTGTCTCATCACTATCTGTACTATCATGTCCTAATCACATGACTACTTATAGTAATGATCTGCTCCTATCTATTTGTCCTGTCCTGTCTCATCACTATCTGTACTATCATGTCCTAATCACATGACTACTTATAGTAATGATCTGCTCCTATCTATCTGTCCTATCCTGTCTCATCACTATCTGTACTATCATGTCCTAATCACATGACTACTTATAGTAATGATCTGCTCCTATCTATTTGTCCTGTCCTGTCTCATCACTATCTGTACTATCATGTCCCTAATCACATGACTACTTATAGTAATGATCTGCTCCTATCTATCTGTCCTGTCCTGTCTCATCTCTATCTGTACTATCATGTCCTAATCACATGACTACTTATAGTACTGATCTGCTCCTGTCTATCTGTCCTGTCTCATCACTATCTGTACTATCATGTCCTAATCACATGACTACTTATAGTACTGATCTGCTCCTGTCTATCTGTCCTGTCCTGTCTCATTACTATCTGTACTATCATGTCCTAATCACATGACTACTTATAGTACTGATCTGCTCCTGTCTATCTGTCCTGTCCTGTCTCATCACTATCTGTACTATCATGTCCTAATCACATGACTACTTATAGTACTGATCTGCTCCTGTCTATCTGTCCTGTCCTGTCTCATGACTATCTGTACTATCATGTCCCAATCACATGACTACTTATAGTATTGATCTGCTCTTGTCTATCTGTCCTGTCTCATCACTATCTGTACTATCATGTCCCTAATCACATGACTACTTATAGTACTGATCTGCTCCTGTCTATCTGTCCTGTCCTGTCTCATCACTATCTGTACTATCATGTCCTAATCACATGACTACTTATAGTACTGATCTGCTCCTGTCTATCTGTCCTGTCCTGTCTCATCTCTATCTGTACTATCATGTCCCTAATCACATGACTACTTATAGTACTGATCTGCTCCTGTCTATCTGTCCTGTCCTGTCTCATCACTATCTGTACTATCATGTCCTAATCACATGACTACTTATAGTACTGATCTGCTCCTGTCTATCAGTCCTGTCTCATCACTATCTGTACTATCATGTCCCTAATCACATGACTACTTATAGTACTGATCTGCTCCTATCTATCTGTCCTGTCCTGTCTCATCACTATCTATACTATCATGTCCTAATCACATGACTACTTATAGTACTGATCTGCTCCTGTCTATTTGTCCTGTCCTGTCTCATCACTATCTATACTATCATGTCCTAATCACATGACTACTTATAGTACTGATCTGCTCCTATCTATCTGTCCTGTCCTGTCTCATCACTATCTGTACTATCATGTCCCTAATCACATGACTACTTATAGTACTGATCTGCTCCTGTCTATCTGTCCTGTCCTGTCTCATCACTATCTGTACTATCATGTCCTAATCACATGACTACTTATAGTACTGATCTGCTCCTGTCTATCTGTCCTGTCTCATCTCTATCTGTACTATCATGTCCTAATCACATGACTACTTATAGTACTGATCTGCTCCTGTCTATCTGTCCTGACTCATCTCTATCTGTACTATCATGTCCTAATCACATGACTACTTATAGTACTGATCTGCTCCTGTCTATCTGTCCTGTCTTATCACTATCTGTACTATTATGTCCTAATCACATGACTACTTATAGTACTGATCTGCTCCTGTCTATCAGTCCTGTCTCATCACTATCTGTACTATCATGTCCCTAATCACATGACTACTTATAGTACTGATCTGCTCCTATCTGTCCTGTCCTGTCTCATCACTATCTGTACTATCATGTCCCTAATCACATGACTACTTATAGTACTGATCTGTTCCTGTCTATCTGTCCTGTCCTGTCTCATCACTATCTGTACTATCATGTCCTAATCACATGACTACTTATAGTACTGATCTGCTCCTGTCTATCTGTCCTGTCCTGTCTCATCACTATCTGTACTATCATGTCCTAATCACATGACTACTTATAGTACTGATCTGCTCCCGTCTATCTGTCCTGTCTCATCACTATCTGTACTATCATGTCCTAATCACATGACTACTTATAGTACTGATCTGCTCCCGTCTATCTGTCCTGTCTCATCTCTATCTGTACTATCATGTCCTAATCACATGACTACTTATAGTACTGATCTGCTCATGTCTATCTGTCCTGTCCTGACTCATCTCTATCTGTACTATCATGTCCTAATCACATGACTACTTATAGTACTGATCTGCTCCTGTCTATCTGTCCTGTCCTGTCTCATCACTATCTGTACTATCATGTCCTAATCACATGGCTACTTATAGTACTGATCTGCTCCTGTCTATCTGTCCTGTCCTGTCTCATCACTATCTGTACTATCATGTCCTAATCACATGACTACTTATAGTACTGATCTGCTCCTGTCTATCTGTCCTGTCCTGTCTCATCACTATCTGTACTATCATGTCCTAATCACATGACTACTTATAGTACTGATCTGCTCCTGTCTATCAGTCCTGTCTCATCACTATCTGTACTATCATGTCCCTAATCACATGACTACTTATAGTACTGATCTGCTCCTGTCTATCTGTCCTGTCCTGTCTAATCTCTATCTGTACTATTATGTCCTAATCACATGACTACTTATAGTACTGATCTGCTCCTGTCTATCTGTCCTGTCCTGTCTAATCACTATCTGTACTATCATGTCCCTAATCACATGACTACTTATAGTACTGATCTGCTCCTGTCTATTTGTCCTGTCCTGTCTCATCACTATCTATACTATCATGTCCTAATCACATGACTACTTATAGTACTGTTCTGCTCCTGTCTATCAGTCCTGTCTCATCACTATCTGTACTATCATGTCCCAATCAGATGACTACTTATAGTACTGATCTGCTCCTGTCTATCTTTCCTGTCTCATCACTATTTGTACTATCATGTCCCTAATCACATGACTACTTATAGTACTGATCTGCTCCTGTCTATCTGTCCTGTCCTGTCTCATCACTATCTGTACTATCATGTCCTAATCACATGACTACTTATAGTACTGATCTGCTCCTGTCTATCTGTCCTGTCCTGACTCATCTCTATCTGTACTATCATGTCCCTAATCACATGACTACTTATAGTACTGATCTGCTCCTGTCTATCTGTCCTGTCCTGTCTCATCACTATCTGTACTATCATGTCCTAATCACATGACTACTTATAGTACTGATCTGCTCCTGTCTATCAGTCCTGTCTCATCACTATCTGTACTATCATGTCCCTAATCACATGACTACTTATAGTACTGATCTGCTCCTATCTATCTGTCCTGTCCTGTCTCATCACTATCTATACTATCATGTCCTAATCACATGACTACTTATAGTACTGATCTGCTCCTGTCTATTTGTCCTGTCCTGTCTCATCACTATCTATACTATCATGTCCTAATCACATGACTACTTATAGTACTGATCTACTCCTATCTATCTGTCCTGTCCTGTCTCATCACTATCTGTACTATCATGTCCCTAATCACATGACTACTTATAGTACTGATCTGCTCCTGTCTATCTGTCCTGTCCTGTCTCATCACTATCTGTACTATCATGTCCTAATCACATGACTACTTATAGTACTGATCTGCTCCTGTCTATCTGTCCTGTCTCATCTCTATCTGTACTATCATGTCCTAATCACATGACTACTTATAGTACTGATCTGCTCCTGTCTATCTGTCCTGTCTTATCACTATCTGTACTATTATGTCCTAATCACATGACTACTTATAGTACTGATCTGCTCCTGTCTATCAGTCCTGTCTCATCACTATCTGTACTATCATGTCCCTAATCACATGACTACTTATAGTACTGATCTGCTCCTATCTATCTGTCCTGTCCTGTCTCATCACTATCGGTACTATCATGTCCCTAATCACATGACTACTTATAGTACTGATCTGTTCCTGTCTATCTGTCCTGTCCTGTCTCATCACTATCTGTACTATCATGTCCTAATCACATGACTACTTATAGTACTGATCTGCTCCCGTCTATCTGTCCTGTCTCATCACTATCTGTACTATCATGTCCTAATCACATGACTACTTATAGTACTGATCTGCTCCTGTCTATCTGTCCTGTCCTGTCTCATCACTATCTGTACTATCATGTCCTAATCACATGGCTACTTATAGTACTGATCTGCTCCTGTCTATCTGTCCTGTCCTGTCTCATCACAATCTGTACTATCATGTCCCTAATCACATGACTACTTATAGTACTGATCTGCTCCTGTCTATCTGTCCTGTCTCATCACTATCTGTACTATCATGTCCTAATCACATGACTACTTATAGTACTGATCTGCTCCTGTCTATCTGTCCTGTCCTGTCTCATCACTATCTGTACTATCATGTCCTAATCACATGACTACTTATAGTACTGATCTGCTCCTGTCTATCAGTCCTGTCTCATCACTATCTGTACTATCATGTCCCTAATCACATGACTACTTATAGTACTGATCTGCTCCTGTCTATCTGTCCTGTCCTGTCTAATCTCTATCTGTACTATTATGTCCTAATAACATGACTACTTATAGTACTGATCTGCTCCTGTCTATCTGTCCTGTCCTGTCTAATCACTATCTGTACTATCATGTCCCTAATCACATGACTACTTATAGTACTGATCTGCTCCTGTCTATCTGTCCTGTCCTGTCTCATCACTATCTGTACTATCATGTCCTAATCACATGACTACTTATAGTACTGATCTGCTCCTGTCTATCTGTCCTGTCTCATCTCTATCTGTACTATCATGTCCTAATCACATGACTACTTATAGTACTGATCTGCTCCTGTCTATCTGTCCTGACTCATCTCTATCTGTACTATCATGTCCTAATCACATGACTACTTATAGTACTGATCTGCTCCTGTCTATCTGTCCTGTCTTATCACTATCTGTACTATTATGTCCTAATCACATGACTACTTATAGTACTGATCTGCTCCTGTCTATCAGTCCTGTCTCATCACTATCTGTACTATCATGTCCCTAATCACATGACTACTTATAGTACTGATCTGCTCCTATCTATCTGTCCTGTCCTGTCTCATCACTATCTGTACTATCATGTCCCTAATCACATGACTACTTATAGTACTGATCTGTTCCTGTCTATCTGTCCTGTCCTGTCTCATCACTATCTGTACTATCATGTTCTAATCACATGACTACTTATAGTACTGATCTGCTCCTGTCTATCTGTCCTGTCCTGTCTCATCACTATCTGTACTATCATGTCCTAATCACATGACTACTTATAGTACTGATCTGCTCCTGTCTAGCTGTCCTGTCCTGTCTCATCCCTATCTGTACTATCATGTCCTAATCACATGACTACTTATAGTACTGATCTGCTCCCGTCTATCTGTCCTGTCTCATCACTATCTGTACTATCATGTCCTAATCACATGACTACTTATAGTACTGATCTGCTCCTGTCTATCTGTCCTGTCCTGTCTCATCACTATCTGTACTATCATGTCCTAATCACATGGCTACTTATAGTACTGATCTGCTCCTGTCTATCTGTCCTGTCCTGTCTCATCACTATCTGTACTATCATGTCCCTAATCACATGACTACTTATAGTACTGATCTGCTCCTGTCTATCTGTCCTGTCTCATCACTATCTGTACTATCATGTCCTAATCACATGACTACTTATAGTACTGATCTGCTCCTGTCTATCTGTCCTGTCCTGTCTCATCACTATCTGTACTATCATGTCCTAATCACATGACTACTTATAGTACTGATCTGCTCCTGTCTATCAGTCCTGTCTCATCACTATCTGTACTATCATGTCCCTAATCACATGACTACTTATAGTACTGATCTGCTCCTGTCTATCTGTCCTGTCCTGTCTAATCTCTATCTGTACTATTATGTCCTAATCACATGACTACTTATAGTACTGATCTGCTCCTGTCTATCTGTCCTGTCCTGTCTAATCACTATCTGTACTATCATGTCCCTAATCACATGACTACTTATAGTACTGATCTGCTCCTGTCTATCAGTCCTGTCCTGTCTCATCACTATCTGTACTTTCATGTCCCAATCAGATGACTACTTATAGTACTGATCTGCTCCTGTCTATCTGTCCTGTCCTGTCTCATCACTATCTGTACTATCATGTCCTAATCACATGACTACTTATAGTACTGATCTGCTCCTGTCTATCTGTCCTGTCTCATCACTATCTGTACTATCATGTCCTAATCACATGACTACTTATAGTACTGATCTGCTCCTATCTATCTGTCCTGTCCTGTCTCATCACTATCTGTACTATCATGTCCTAATCACATGACTACTTATAGTAATGATCTGCTCCTATCTATTTGTCCTTTCCTGTCTCATCACTATCTGTACTATCATGTCCTAATCACATGACTACTTATAGTAATGATCTGCTCCTATCTATCTGTCCTGTCCTGTCTCATCACTATCTGTACTATCATGTCCTAATTACATGACTACTTATAGTAATGATCTGCTCCTATCTATTTGTCCTGTCCTGTCTCATCACTATCTGTACTATCATGTCCCTAATCACATGACTACTTATAGTAATGATCTGCTCCTATCTATCTGTCCTGTCCTGTCTCATCTCTATCTGTACTATCATGTCCTAATCACATGACTACTTATAGTACTGATCTGCTCCTGTCTATCTGTCCTGTCTCATCACTATCTGTACTATCATGTCCTAATCACATGACTACTTATAGTACTGATCTGCTCCTATCTATCTGTCCTGTCCTGTCTCATCTCTATCTGTACTATCATGTCCTAATCACATGACTACTTATAGTACTGATCTGCTCCTGTCTATCTGTCCTGTCCTGTCTCATGACTATCTGTACTATCATGTCCCAATCACATGACTACTTATAGTATTGATCTGCTCTTGTCTATCTGTCCTGTCTCATCACTATCTGTACTATCATGTCCCTAATCACATGACTACTTATAGTACTGATCTGCTCCTGTCTATCTGTCCTGTCCTGTCTCATCACTATCTGTACTATCATGTCCTAATCACATGACTACTTATAGTACTGATCTGCTCCTGTCTATCTGTCCTGTCCTGACTCATCTCTATCTGTACTATCATGTCCCTAATCACATGACTACTTATAGTACTGATCTGCTCCTGTCTATCTGTCCTGTCCTGTCTCATCACTATCTGTACTATCATGTCCTAATCACATGACTACTTATAGTACTGATCTGCTCCTGTCTATCAGTCCTGTCTCATCACTATCTGTACTATCATGTCCCTAATCACATGACTACTTATAGTACTGATCTGCTCCTATCTATCTGTCCTGTCCTGTCTCATCACTATCTATACTATCATGTCCTAATCACATGACTACTTATAGTACTGATCTGCTCCTGTCTATCTGTCCTGTCCTGTCTCATCACTATCTGTACTATCATGTCCTAATCACATGACTACTTATAGTACTGATCTGCTCCTGTCTATTTGTCCTGTCCTGTCTCATCACTATCTGTACTATCATGTCCTAATCACATGACTACTTATAGTACTGATCTGCTCCTATCTATCTGTCCTGTCCTGTCTCATCACTATCTGTACTATCATGTCCCTAATTACATGACTACTTATAGTACTGATCTGCTCCTGTCTATCTGTCCTGTCCTGTCTCATCACTATCTGTACTATCATGTCCTAATCACATGACTACTTATAGTACTGATCTGCTCCTGTCTATCTGTCCTGTCTCATCTCTATCTGTACTATCATGTCCTAATCACATGACTACTTATAGTACTGATCTGCTCCTGTCTATCTGTCCTGACTCATCTCTATCTGTACTATCATGTCCTAATCACATGACTACTTATAGTACTGATCTGCTCCTGTCTATCTGTCCTGTCCTGTCTCATCACTATCTGTACTATCATGTCCTAATCACATGACTACTTATAGTACTGATCTGCTCCTGTCTATTTGTCCTGTCCTGTCTCATCACTATCTGTACTATCATGTCCTAATCACATGACTACTTATAGTACTGATCTGCTCCTATCTATCTGTCCTGTCCTGTCTCATCACTATCTGTACTATCATGTCCCTAATTACATGACTACTTATAGTACTGATCTGCTCCTGTCTATCTGTCCTGTCCTGTCTCATCACTATCTGTACTATCATGTCATAATCACATGACTACTTATAGTACTGATCTGCTCCTGTCTATCTGTCCTGTCTCATCTCTATCTGTACTATCATGTCCTAATCACATGACTACTTATAGTACTGATCTGCTCCTGTCTATCTGTCCTGTCTTATCACTATCTGTACTATTATGTCCTAATCACATGACTACTTATAGTACTGATCTGCTCCTGTCTATCTGTCCTGTCTCATCACTATCTGTACTATCATGTCCCTAATCACATGACTACTTATAGTACTGATCTGCTCCTATCTGTCCTGTCCTGTCTCATCACTATCTGTACTATCATGTCCCTAATCACATGACTACTTATAGTACTGATCTGTTCCTGTCTATCTGTCCTGTCCTGTCTCATCACTATCTGTACTATCATGTCCTAATCACATGACTACTTATAGTACTGATCTGCTCCTGTCTATCTGTCCTGTCCTGTCTCATCACTATCTGTACTATCATGTCCTAATCACATGACTACTTATAGTACTGATCTGCTCCCGTCTATCTGTCCTGTCTCATCACTATCTGTACTATCATGTCCTAATCACATGACTACTTATAGTACTGATCTGCTCCTGTCTATCTGTCCTGTCCTGTCTCATCACTATCTGTACTATCATGTCCTAATCACATGGCTACTTATAGTACTGATCTGCTCCTGTCTATCTGTCCTGTCTCATCACTATCTGTACTATCATGTCCTAATCACATGACTACTTATAGTACTGATCTGCTCCTGTCTATCTGTCCTGTCCTGTCTCATCACTATCTGTACTATCATGTCCTAATCACATGACTACTTATAGTACTGATCTGCTCCTGTCTATCTGTCCTGTCCTGTCTCATCTCTATCTGTACTATCATGTCCTAATCACATGACTACTTATAGTACTGATCTGCTCCTATCTATCTGTCCTGTCCTGTCTCATCACTATCTGTACTATCATGTCCCTAATCACATGACTACTTATAGTACTGATCTGCTCCTGTCTATCTGTCCTGTCCTGTCTAATCTCTATCTGTACTATTATGTCCTAATCACATGACTACTTATAGTACTGATCTGCTCCTGTCTATCTGTCCTGTCCTGTCTCATCACTATCTGTACTATCATGTCCCTAATCACATGACTACTTATAGTACTGATCTGCTCCTGTCTATCTGTCCTGTCCTGTCTCATCACTATCTATACTATCATGTCCCTAATCACATGACTACTTATAGTACTGATCTGCTCCTGTCTATCTGTCCTGTCCTGTCTCATCTCTATCTGTACTATCATGTCCTAATCACATGACTACTTATAGTACTGATCTGCTCCTGTCTATCTGTCCTGTCCTGTCTAATCACTATCTGTACTATCATGTCCCTAATCACATGACTACTTATAGTACTGATCTGCTCCTGTCTATTTGTCCTGTCCTGTCTCATCACTATCTATAGTATCATGTCCCTAATCACATGACTACTTATAGTACTGATCTGCTCCTGTCTATCAGTCCTGTCCTGTCTCATCACTATCTGTACTATCATGTCCCTAATCACATGACTACTTATAGTACTGATCTGCTCCTATCTGTCCTGTCCTGTCTCATCTCTATCTGTACTATCATGTCCTAATCACATGACTACTTATAGTACTGATATGCTCCTGTCTATCTGTCCTGTCTCATCACTATCTGTACTATCATGTCCTAATCACATGACTACTTATAGTACTGATCTGCTCCTGTCTATCAGTCCTGTCTCATCACTATCTGTACTATCATGTCCCTAATCACATGACAACTTATAGTACTGATCTGCTCCTGTCTATCTGTCCTGTCCTGTCTCATCTCTATCTGTACTATCATGTCCTAATCACATGACTACTTATAGTACTGATCTGCTCCTGTCTATCTGTCCTGTCTCATCACTATCTGTACTATCATGTCCCTAATTACATGACTACTTATAGTACTGATCTGCTCCTGTCTATCTGTCCTGTCCTGTCTCATCACTATCTGTACTATCATGTCCCTAATCACATGACTACTTATAGTACTGATCTGCTCCTGTCTATCTGTCCTGTCCTGTCTCATCACTATCTGTACTATCATGTCCCTAATCACATGACTACTTATAGTACTGATCTGCTCCTGTCTATCTGTCCTGTCCTGTCTCATCTCTATCTGTACTATCATGTCCCTAATCACATGACTACTTATAGTACTGATCTGCTCCTGTCTATCTGTCCTGTCCTGTCTCATCACTATCTGTACTATCATGTCCTAATCACATGACTACTTATAGTACTGATCTGCTCCTGTCTATCTGTCCTGTCCTGTCTCATCTCTATCTGTACTATCATGTCCTAATCACATGACTACTTATAGTACTGATCTGCTCCTGTCTATCTGTCCTGTCCTGTCTCATCACTATCTGTACTATCATGTCCTAATCACATGACTACTTATAGTACTGATCTGCTCCTGTCTATCTGTCCTGTCCTGTCTCATCTCTATCTGTACTATCATGTCCCTAATCACATGACTACTTATAGTACTGATCTGCTCCTGTCTATCTGTCCTGTCCTGTCTCATCTCTATCTGTACTATCATGTCCCTAATCACATGACTACTTATAGTACTGATCTGCTCCTGTCTATCTGTCCTGTCCTGTCTCATCACTATCTGTACTATCATGTCCCTAATCACATGACTACTTATAGTACTGATCTGCTCCTGTCTATCTGTCCTGTCCTGTCTCATCTCTATCTGTACTATCATGTCCCTAATCACATGACTACTTATAGTACTGATCTGCTCCTGTCTATCTGTCCTGTCCTGTCTCATCACTATCTGTACTATCATGTCCCTAATCACATGACTACTTATAGTACTGATCTGCTCCTGTCTATCTGTCCTGTCCTGTCTCATCACTATCTGTACTATCATGTCCTAATCACATGACTACTTATAGTACTGATCTGCTCCTGTCTATCTGTCCTGTCCTGTCTCATCACTATCTGTACTATCATGTCCTAATCACATGACTACTTATAGTACTGATCTGCTCCTGTCTGTCCTGTCCTGTCTCATCACTATCTGTACTATCATGTCCCTAATCACATGACTACTTATAGTACTGATCTGCTCCTGTCTATCTGTCCTGTCCTGTCTCATCACTATCTGTACTATCATGTCCTAATCACATGACTACTTATAGTACTGATCTGCTCCTGTCTATCTGTCCTGTCCTGTCTCATCACTATCTGTACTATCATGTCCTAATCACATGACTACTTATAGTACTGATCTGCTCCTGTCTATCTGTCCTGTCCTGTCTCATCACTATCTGTACTATCATGTCCTAATCACATGACTACTTATAGTACTGATCTGCTCCTGTCTATCTGTCCTGTCCTGTCTCATCACTATCTGTACTATCATGTCCTAATCACATGACTACTTATAGTACTGATCTGCTCCTGTCTATCTGTCCTGTCCTGTCTCATCACTATCTGTACTATCATGTCCCTAATCACATGACTACTTATAGTACTGATCTGCTCCTGTCTATCTGTCCTGTCCTGTCTCATCACTATCTGTACTATCATGTCCCTAATCACATGTCTACTAATAGTACTGATCTGCTCCTATCTATCTGTCCTGTCTCATCACTATCTGTACTATCATGTCCTAATCACATGACTACTTATAGTACTGATCTGCTCCTGTCTATCTGTCCTGACTCATCTCTATCTGTACTATCATGTCCCTAATCACATGACTACTTATAGTACTGATCTGCTCCTATCTATCTGTCCTGTCTCATCACTATCTGTACTATCATGTCCTAATCACATGGCTACTTATAGTACTGATCTGCTCCTGTCTATCTGTCCTGACTCATCTCTATCTGTACTATCATGTCCTAACCACATGACTACTTATAGTACTGATCAGCTCCTGTCTATCTGTCCTGTCTCATCACTATCTGTACTATCATGTCCTAATCACATGACTACTTATAGTACTGATCTGCTCCAGTCTGTCCTGTCCTGTCTCATCACTATCTATACTATCATGTCCTAATCACATGACTACTTATAGTACTGATCTGCTCCTGTCTATCTGTCATGTCCTGTCTCATCACTATCTGTACTATCATGTCCCTAATCACATGACTACTTATAGTACTGATCTGCTCCTGTCTATCTGTCCTGTCTCATCACTATCTGTACTATCATGTCCTAATCACATGACTACTTATAGTACTGATCTGCTCCTGTCTATCTGTCCTGTCCTGTCTCATCACTATCTGTACTATCATGTCCTAATCACATGACTACTTATAGTACTGATCTGCTCCTGTCTATATGTCCTGTCCTGTCTCATCACTATCTGTACTATCATGTCCTAATCACATGACTACTTATAGTACTGATCTGCTCCTGTCTATCTGTGCTGTCCTGTCTCATCACTATCTGTACTATCATGTCCTAATCACATGACTACTTATAGTACTGATCTGCTCCTGTCTATCTGTCCTGTCCTGTCTCATCACTATCTGTACTATCATGTCCTAATCACATGACTACTTATAGTACTGATCTGCTCCTGTCTATCTGTCCTGTCCTGTCTCATCACTATCTGTACTATCATGTCCTAATCACATGACTACTTATAGTACTGATCTGCTCCTGTCTATCTGTGCTGTCCTGTCTCATCACTATCTGTACTATCATGTCCTAATCACATGACTACTTATAGTACTGATCTGCTCCTGTCTATCTGTCCTGTCCTGTCTCATCACTATCTGTACTATCATGTCCTAATCACATGACTACTTATAGTACTGATCTGCTCCTGTCTATCTGTCCTGTCCTGTCTCATCACTATCTGTACTATCATGTCCTAATCACATGACTACTTATAGTACTGATCTGCTCCTGTCTATCTGTCCTGTCCTGTCTCATCACTATCTGTACTATCATGTCCTAATCACATGACTACTTATAGTACTGATCTGCTCCTATCTATCTGTCCTGTCCTGTCTCATCACTATCTATACTATCATGTCCTAATCACATGACTACTTATAGTACTGATCTGCTCCTGTCTATCTGTCCTGTCCTGTCTCATCACTATCTGTACTATCATGTCCTAATCACATGACTACTTATAGTACTGATCTGCTCCTGTCTATCTGTCCTGTCCTGTCTCATCACTATCTATACTATCATGTCCTAATCACATGACTACTTATAGTACTGATCTGCTCCTGTCTATCTGTCCTGTCCTGTCTCATCACTATCTGTACTATCATGTCCTAATCACATGACTACTTATAGTACTGATCTGCTCATATCTATCTGTCCTGTCCTGTCTCATCACTATCTGTACTATCATGTCCTAATCACATGACTACTTATAGTACTGATCTGCTCCTGTCTATCTGTCCTGTCTCATCACTATCTGTACTTTTATTTCCTAATCACATGACTACTTATAGTACTGATCTGCTCGTGTCTATCTGTCCTGTCCTGTCTCATCACTATCTGTACTATCATGTCCTAATCACATGACTACTTATAGTACTGATCTGCTCCTGTCTATCAGTCCTGTCCTGTCTCATCACTATCTGTACTATCATGTCCTAATCACATGACTACTTATAGTACTGATCTGCTCGTGTCTATCTGTCCTGTCCTGTCTCATTACTATCTGTACTATCATGTCCTAATCACATGACTACTTATAGTACTGATCTGCTCCTGTCTATCTGTCCTGTCTCATCACTACTGTATAGCTGAGCAAATTTTCTCTCCTTCCTCTGGATGTAAATGAGACGTACGATGGTAAATTTGTGCTTGTACTTTGAAACAGTAAGGACCATGTCCTGGTACATTAGCAGCTAATGTTGCCCCCATAGATGCAAAGGATATGGCACTATTGTAGGATCTTATGTTTGTTTTAAAATTTGGGCAGTTGGGGAATGTCGGCTCAGTCATAATGTTTTGTAAATATGTTGGGAATTGCTGTCTTTGTGGAAGTCTTATCTTGCCTTTTTGAAATCAACTAACAAACTCGCCATCTCTGGGTCTTTCCTGTTTGAAATGATAAGGCCACATAACTGACAGACAATATTCATATCACCACAATTATGAACCTCTACTGCTAAAGATTTAAGTAAAGGACAATTGTGAGAAGATCTATCAATGTGAGTGTCTAAATCAACATTATAATTGTTATCAGATTGTTCAGGAACATTTTCTAGATGTTTTTGTTTTTTGGTTGCCTTCTTGCGCTTGGATGTTACTTTCTCAGCCTGTCTTTTGCTTGCGATTCTTTCTGGTTCTTTTTAGCGTTGAATTTCCTTTTCCTCTGCCGTCGGGTGATCTTTCCATCTTTGTACATGCTCTCATGTTTGCCGTCTTTTCTGTTCCTCTTTATTTGTGTTATCCGCCATAGTAATCTGTCAAGATAAATAATACATTAGATTTATTTGTATTTTTTGCAATCAATTTTCTTTCTTTTCCTTATTTTTTCTGCTATCCTGTTTAGTGTTAGTTTTCTTGCATTGCATTTGATAAAAGGTGCACAGAAAAGATGTTTTGTCTCTCTATGGTGTATATGTTCTTAGAATTGTTTCTGGTATTGTGATTTGTGTGCCCCAGTGTGCCATTGTGTACTTGTGGTTATTGTGTTAGGCTTAGAGGGATAGTTATATTGCACTGCGTTCGGATATTGGGGCACAGCAAACAGGATATTTCCTGTTTGTTGGACGGCAGTGTTGTCATTATGGTCTTATGTTTATGAGTTTAGACTTATAGTATTAGTTACACTACAGTGCATTTTGACATTGGCGCTCAGCAAACAGGATTGATGCTTCCATTTTGTATGTGTTAACAGCATTGTTTGTGGTATCTTGTTTGGTGTGTGTCAGCGTTTGCATTTATTTGTGATATTTAGTAATATTGCAGTGGTATTCCACATTGACGCACACCAAACAGCAATAATCCTTCCATTTATTTCTTTGTCAAAAAATGTCTGTGCTATCCTGTTTCGTGTGCACCACTGTTGGCATTAGGGGTTTAGGTTATGTGGATAGGCTTAGAGGGTTAGTTAGGCTGCATTATGTTTTATGCTTAGAGGATTAGTTAGACTACAGTCCTTTTTGACATTTTGACACTGCTGCCAATCTTCCTGCGACCGTCTTCAGGCAGTGTCTGTGGAATCTGATAAACAGAAATGGAAATGTTCAAGTATTATTATTTTTTCTTTAATGACTAACAGAATTGGTTGTCGTATCTTGTTTTGTGTGTGGTACTGTTTGCATTATGGTGTTTTTCTTGAGCCTTAGTTATATTGCAGTGCTTTTCAACATTGGCGCAAACCAGACAGGATAAATCGTTCCATTTTGTTTATTTGACTAAAATTTTCTGTGCTATCCTGTTTCGTGTGCAGCACTGTTGGCATTAGGGGTTTAGGTTATGGGGATAGGGTTAGAGTGTTAGTTAGGTTGCAGTACGTTTTGAGAGTGGCGCACACCAAACAGGATAGATTATTTTTCTTTGTTTGTACTTGTTATACTGTACCTGTTGTGTTGAATCTCTTGTGTATAAATGACATCGGAGCCCCTTCTGCCAATCTTCCTGCGACCGTCTTCAGGCAGTGTCTGGTGAAAAAGAGAAACAGAAATGTAAATGTTCAAGTCACGTTTGTTTTACACTGACATTATAGTATTTTTGTTAAGGACATGTATATCTGTACGTACCTGTTGGTGTAATGTTTTTTTTGTATATTTCGGGAGAGTTTCCAGGCTGTGCAGCGACGTGCAGCACCGTGCAGCGCTGCAGATCAGTCAGTGACGATCTGGATGGAGAGTCTGCTGGAAATGATAGAAATATGCAGTGTAAATACAAAATGGAATTTCTTTTGCTAAGATTATGGATTATTTCTGTAAATGTTCAATATTTTAGGCCACATAAAAATGTATCTGTGTTTGAAATGTTCTTTTGTATGTTCTTTTTTGTAATCATTATTTTATGAATTCTAATCATTTTTTTATGTTTTCTATGTTTAGAGAAATAATGTTTTTTTTGTCCATGAATAATGTTATTTTTGTTAATCTGATATATATATATTTTTTTGGGATTATGAATTTATGAAGTTATTATTAATTAAATTATTTGTTACCTTTTTGGGGGAATTTGCAGTTTTTGAGTTTACAAAGTGATAATGAAGTTGGGTCAGAAGTAACACCGCCAGCAACATGTCCAGTCACACTGATCATCACCTGAGGAGAAATGGAGAAATTTGCAGAAAGTCTCCAGTATTTATAGACTGTCAGCTCAAGTAGAAACCGTTAAAACGTAGTGCGCATGCGCAGTTTGCATTCTATCCGCCATTTTGTGCAAGTTATGTGCTTGGTGTCTGCAAAATGGCGTATATGTTCTATATGTTACGTGCCTCGCAATGTGTTAGTGGGTTCGTGTAAGTGTTAGTGGGCTTCGTTTTCGTTTTTTTCGTCCGCCATTTTTTTCTCGCTTAGGCGATTTTCGTTTGTTGAAAAAGGCTAAATATGGGTGTAATTAACTTGCAACCTCACTCATAGACGTCCTGACTGTGTCCCTGTGCGGTGTGTGAGTTTGTAAGTGAATTTGTGTGATGTTTGTGTATTTTGTAGTGTTTTTGTTGTGCAGCGGTTTGTCCGGTAAATGTGTATTTTTCCGTATTTGTAGTGAAATCCATACTTTGTGCCGGGTCCGTATTTTGGGAAATTGCTACGGGTCCTATTTTTTTAATGCATTTTTTTTCAAACACCTACGGGTCTTGTGGTGTAAATTGTAAAATGGAGCTTCATGTTCATCTGTAGTGTAGCGGGTCGTAGGGATCATGCGTATGTGGTGCGGGCTCGTAGGGATGAATGTTTGAATGCGGCTGGCATTGTAAAGTGTCTAATTGTGGTTTGTGTTCATGTGTAGTCCTGCGGGTCATACGGATGATGCGTGTCATACGGGGTCATAGTGATGAGTGCCTACGGGCTTCGGCGCTCCCTGCCTAAATCGTACGGGTTCGTAGAGATGAGCGCCTACGGCCTCCCGGCTAAGTCGTACGGGGTCGTAAGGATGAGCGACTACGGCGCTCATCTTCACCAGTGCAGTGAGCACCTTTGGCGCTCCCTGCATAATTCGTACGGGGTCGCAGGGATAAGCGCCTACAGTGCTCATCTCCACCAGCGCAGTGAGCCCCTTCGGAGCTCCCTGCCTAAGTCTTACAGGGTTTCAGGGATGAGCCCCTACAGCGCTCATCTCCACCAGCTCAAGGAGCGCCTTTGGCCGTAACCTGGCCGCGGTTGCAGCCGCAGTTGCTATGGGCTCGCTTTGCGAGCTCTCAGTTTCTCTGTTGCATTACCAACGGATTTCGGTTAGCCCGGCTGCTGAGCTATATATGTAATTATCTTTATTTATATTGCGCCAACATATTCATTTATTTCCCTCCCCTGTGTCTCTGTGATTATTTTTATCCATCCAAAACAGTACCAGATAAGGGTGCCCACTTTCGCCCCTGCTGTTTGCGCTAGCAATGGAACCTCTAGCACAGGCAATAAGAAGTTAAGGGAGTGAAAGTTGAACACCACCATTATAAAATACTAGCGAATTGCCCGTCAAAAAATGACGGCAATGACATGTGTATGTTTGGAAAGTTGTTTAGTTATTAATATACAGATGGAATTGTAAAGTAGCTAATGCTGTTTGGTGTGTAATAATGAAATATATAAAGAATATACTTTACCTATTTTGAAGCATTGTGTTGAAGAGCTGGCAATCTGTTTTGATGTTGCTGCAGCATTAGTGGTGTGGAGCTGCTGTGTAAGCGTGATGAACGTGTGCAGTGTAATAGTGTGCGTGCGCGAGACCAAACCGTTAGCGTAGTGGTGTACTTCCGCATTGGCTTAAAATGGCGGGTTATCTGTGTTATGCGTCTTTGCGGATTATCCGTAGGTGTTTTGTGGTGTTTTGCGAGTTTCTTGTGGTGTTTTTTACGTGTTTAGAGTGCTGTAGCCTCGTTTTCGTTTTGTTCGTCGGCCATTTTTTCTCTCGCTTAGCGATTTTATTAGTGTCTAAAGTGTTTTATTTTTATTTAAATGAAGGTGTAAGTTGTTTTTTTGAGGTGCTGGATGGTTCCTCTTGCTGTAGGTAAGCTTTTTATGTGTGTCCTGTGTGTATTTATTGTGTTTTATATGTTTGTATGTCGGCGTGTTGCGTCCGATGTTTGCGAGATCGTAATGTCTGGTAACGTGTCTCGTATGGTGTTTGCGTGTGTAGCCTTGTTTTCGTTTTGTTCAGCGGCCATTTTTTCTGTCGCTTAGCCAATTTTTTAGTGTCTAAACTCTTTTATTTTGAGTGAAATGAAGGTGTAAGTTGCATTTTTGAGGTCCTGGATGCTCCCTCTTGCTGTAGGTAAGGTTTTTATGTGTGTGTTGTGTGTATTTATTGTGTTTTAAATGTTTCTATGTCGGCGTGTTGCGCCCGATGTTTGCGATGTCGTAATGTGTGGTAACGTGTCTCGTATGCTGTTTGCGTGCGTAGCCTCGTTTTCGTTTTGTTCGGCGGCCATTTTTTCTCTCGCTTAGCAAATGTTTTATTGTGCAAACGCTTTTATTTTGAGTGAAATGAAGGTGTAAGTTGCATTTTTGAGGTCCTGGGTGCTCCCTGTTGCTGTAGGT
>CM050166.1:453033091-453088093 GCA_027410445.1 Discoglossus pictus
TGAGAGAACATCCCTTAGGAGCTGCCCATAACCAAGATGGCGTATTGAGAGTCTTGTGTCCATGACAGAAGGGAACATGGAGGATCTTTCATGAGGTTACTGGAGCCCAACTCAATGTCTAAAGCTGTAAGGTAAGAAATATGTAATGGTGATTATGTGGTGTGGAGGAAGGAGTATGTATATATGTCTATAAGTGGTATATGTCTGTGTATCTACCCATAAGTCTAATGTCTGTCTATCTGTTCATCTGTCTAACAATCCATCCATATGCATGGAGCGTGCAGCAAGGAGCGTATAGACCTCTATATATAGTGTACTGTGTGTGTATATATATATATATAGTATAAATGATGAGCTTCCCCTACACGCACCTCATACGCAGCATATTGCGCTCTCAGCCAGTAAGAGGACGCGCTCTTGTGAGGTTCCCATCTAAGTTGGGGAATGGATATAATATGGGTCACGTGGGAGTAGTGTACATTAGGTGGGTCTCCTGTGAGGGAGAGAGAATATCACATACATAGTTATGAGCATGCGGGTTGTTGCTAACGCTGCGCTCCTTGCCAGCAACTGCGGACTTTAGGCCCACAAATCTCCTTTTCCTCTCCCTCTCCTCATCCTCTCCTCATCCTCTCCCTCCCCTCATCTTATCCCTCCCCTCATCCTCTCCCTCCCCTCATCCTCTCCCTCCCCTCATCCTCTCCCTCCCCTCATCCTCTCCCCCCCCTCATCCTCTCCCTCCCCTCATCCTCTCCCCCCCCTCATCCTCTCCCCCCCCTCATCCTCTCCCTCTCCTCATCTTCTCCCTTTCCTCATCTTATCCCTCCCCTCATCCTCTCCCTCCCCTCATCCTGTCCCTCCCCTCATCCTGTCCCTCCCCTCATCCTGTCCCTCCCCTCATCCTGTCCCTCCCCTCATCCTCTCCCTCCCCTCATCCTCTCCCTCTCCTCATCTTCTCCCTCTCCTCATCTTCTCCCTCCCCTCATCCTCTCCCTCATCTTCTCCCTCTCCTCATCTTCTCCCTCCCCTCATCCTCTCCCTCCCCTCATCCTCTCCCTCTCCTCATCTTCTCCCTCTCCTCATCTTCTCCCTCTCCTCATCTTCTCACTCCCCTCATCTTCTCCCTCCCCTCATCCTCTCCCTCCCCTCGTCCTCCCTCCTCCCTCCCCTCGTCCTCCCTCCCTCCCATCGTCCTCCCTCCTCCCTCCCTCCCCTCGTCCTCCCTCCTTCCTTTCCTCCTCTCCAATTAACCCCCCTCCTCTCCCCTCACTTACCTGCATTCCGCTGCTCCTGCTGCTGTCCAGCGTGTCTTCTGTGTCAGGACCCGGTAGATACTAATGACGTGATGCGCATTAAGTCAAAAGCATATGCCGGGAACCGACACTGAAGACGCACTGGACAGCAGCAGGAGCCCTCCCTCCCCTCATCCTCTCCCTCCCCTCATCCTCTCCCTCCCCTCATCCTCTCCCTCCCCTCATCCTCTCCCTACCCTCATCCTTCTCCCAGTCTCCATTCGTAAACCATGTGTGTTTAAGTAGCATTTCAGGGGGTGTGATCCTATGGTCCTGCAATACTTTAGCAAGCGCGTAATTTACTTCTTAGACACAGCCAATAGTAAATGAGACGATCTCATGACGTCACCCGTAACCTGTAATGGGAGGCTAAGCATAAATAGGAGCAAATTAGTAATGTTTGCCCATAGGGCTCGCAATCAAGCACTAAAGCACTCTAATAAATGCATTAAAGCATCTGTTTTAGCCCATGTGGGCTTCATGATATGTATTAACCCCTTGAGTCCCAGGAACGATATTATTCAGAAATAATAGTTTAATATTGTTGAGACTGTTCAGCAATTCCTTCTTTTTTGTTTCCATACCTTCCCATGCTTTTAAAGTACAGTATTGTGTGTTTAATTGCTGCTACAGCTATAAGAACTGGCGTTAAAACCCCTTTCGAGTCGTATTTACTACTCGTATCTTTTTTTCATTGCAAACTAGACTTTATTTGTGAGCTAGCGCTACGGGTTTAATAGAATATCGATTTTGTGTAACTTTAATAGATTAGCCCTCATAATGTGTGAGCTGTGCTAAAACCAATGGAGTTGTAATGATGGTTTTGTGGCTTTGACTGGCTTTGTGACAATATTAAAAACGACTTTAAGTGTGTGTAACATTGCGATCTGGGAAATAAAAGAGGGCCTAAAGATTATAAGAAATATAAGATATTTAGATCATGTGTAACAGGTGAAGACATAAAGTAGAGACATTAATAACGTGTGAGGCATATAACATTACATATACACTTTGGTATAAGTGATCAGTATGTTGGTAATACTTCTATGGAACTGGGAAGAATAAGAGGGCATTGTAGTAATAGAAAGAGAACACCATTTACTAGCCCAACATCTCAAGGAAAAAATTCTAATCATTTATACAGATGGTAAATGACTGGAGATTTGTGATCCAATTAAGGCTTTAAGTCGGGAAGAAACTTGTTTGATTTTTAGATTAAAACCGTGGTTCTCTATTGACTGAATAATGATATTGACCTAGCTAATTTTTTGGAGTTTTTTTAATTTTTTACTAATTTTATTTTTGATGTTTGACACCATTTTATTAATCTTCGACTGCAGTGAAAAATTAGAGCCTTGTATAAGTGCCATGGTCCAACATACGTCCAGTCAGTATCTAGAATATACTCAGACATTTATTTTTCTTCTTTTATCTTTCTTTAAACTATTTTTAAAAATTTTCGCTTTAAAAAAAAAAAAAAAATTGTTTAAGTGCACTAGGAGATCGAATATCACATTAGAGTCAGTGAAGTAAAAGTTAGCGCAGCCCATGATGGCGTAAGCATCACGTTTTTTTAATCTGTAATGTTGGTTTAACCATATACCACGAAGTGGTTTACTGCAGCACACTGCAAACCACAGTATATATAATGTGCAAGGGGATGTGCTACATAGTTACATAGGGCCTCATTCTATTAACGGCCGTAGGAGATGCGGGGCCGCAAGGACCGGGCGCAAGCTATTCGGCTATTCTATTCCCCTCCGGCCGGGGATTCCGGCAGGCTTGCGGCCGGCGCCTTGCTATCCCTTGCGGCCGCTCGCGCCGGAGGAAAGCCTTTGATCTAAAACGGCCGCAAGAAAATCGGCCGCAAGAAAATCCTGGTTGCTATTCAATTGCTCCGGGAACCCTCTCTGCAAGGCTAAAACCGAGCTGCAGCTTACTTGCAGGAAAAAGGTCCCGCAGGCACACAATTAAGCACAAAATATAGCCCAAATAAAGCCATCCTGCACTCTGAAAAGACTAAAAAGTGATTGTAGGTGTTAGCAAAAATAGCACAACATTCCCCTATACTCAAATCCGTAAATACATTTTTATTTTATATATGTCAATAATCCATGTAAAAAGTCCAGAGGGCTTGGAGCACCTCAAACCCGGCCACGCTGCGGCCGGAAAATAACAGTTAATGTAAACTCGGATTTTGGCTGATGTGCAAGCTTGAGAGGGGGTTACTATTAATCCTCATGTCCCCCAATATGATCTCTAGCATTTACAGAGCTTTACAGTGCTGTCTTGATTTTATTTTTGACTTTAAAGATTTCTGAGCTTACGGCCGGTTGCAAGATATACGGCTGGCGGTAAGAGGAGATCCTTGCGGGGCCGTATAATTGAATTGCGAGGTAACAGAAACCCCCCGAAAGGAATCGCATCCTTGCGGCCGTTTTACGGCCGATAATTGAATGAGGCCCATAGTATTTAAGGTTGAAAAAATACTTTCAGTCCATCAAGTTCAACCTTTTAAGATCTCCTCTGATCTGCAATATGCGGATTAACTATTAATTCATTAGTTGTTAATTAATTATTAATCAATTATTTAATGTTTTTTTTAATTTTTTTTTAATTATTATTAATTAGTCCATAGAAAGGCAAATAGAAAAAAAAAAAAAAAAAAACAAGCGAGACTTAGCCAATTGTCTCAAGGGGAAATGTAAAAAATTTGGATCATTATTGTCTCTCTAATTATCCATGATAACCCTGAATTCCCTTTTTAATTAGAAATAAATCTAGACCCCTTTTAAAGTTATCTATCGAATCCGCTGTCACCACCTCCTCTGGTAGAGAATTCCACAGATTAACCACCCTTACTGTGAAGAACCCTTTTCTTTCTTTGAGGTGAAATCTTTTTACTTCTAACCTCAGGATGTCCTCTTGTCAGTTGAAGACCTCTTGGCACAAAAAGCTCCCCGACAAATCTTTATATTGACCCTGGATGTATTTATATAAGGTAATCATATCTCCTCTTAGAAGCCTTTTTTCTAGAGAAAATGAGTTTAATTTGGCTTCTATACCCTTTTTAATACATGCTAATATTTTATTTGCCTTTGCAGCTGCTGCTTGGCTTTGAGCACTGTTACCTAGGTGGTTGTCCACAAGCTCCCAAATCCCTTTCAATATCTGATACACCTAGATTTGCTCCATTAAGATTATAAATTGCATGGCTATTTTTCCTTCCCAGATGCATAACCTTACATTTATTCGTATTAAATCTCATCTGCCATTTAGATGCCCATTCCTCAATTTTATGTAAATCCTCTTGGAGGGAAAGCACATCATTATCTGATTTAATTACCTTGCACAACTTTGTGTCATCAGCGAAAATGGAGACCCCACACTCCAATCCTACCTCTAAGTCATTAATAAATATGTTAAAAAGGAGAAGACCTAATACTGAACCCTGAGGAACCCCACTTACCACATTAGTCCAATCGGAGTATGTTACATTTACAACCACCCTTTGCTTCCTGTCTTTTAGCCAGCTCTCAATCCATGAGCAGATATTTACTGCAATTCCTGTATCCCTTAGTTTGCCCAATAGTCTCCCATGTGGCACTGTATCAAAAGCCTTTGCAAAATCCAAAAAGACTACATCCACTGAGTTGCCTTGATCCAGGTTCCTACTTACCTCCTCATAGAAACTAATTAGATTTGTTTGACATGACCTATCCCTCATAAACCCATGTTGACTCCTACTTATAATCCTGTTCAAATAGACATATTCTTGTATATTATCCCTTATTAACCCTTCTAAAAGCTTCCCCACTACAGAAGTGAGGCTCACTGGTCTATAATTCCCCGGATTTGCTCTTGCTCCCTTTTTAAATATAGGTATCACATCAGCTTTTCTCCAGTCATCTGGTAGAGACCCTGTGTTGAGTGAATCTTGAAAAATTAAATATAATGGTTTGGCTATTACAGAACCCAGTTCCCTTAGTACCCTTGGATGTATTCCATCAGGACCCGGGGCTTTATTAACATTTATTTTTTCCAACCTCTTTTGGATTACTTCCTGCGTTAACCAATTGTTTGGCAAAGGTAGTGTAGCCCCATTATGTTGCCGTGTCCCAACCACTGGTACCTCCCTTGTGTATACCGAAGAAAAGAACCTATTTAGCTCATCTGCCTTTTCCTGGTCACTAATTTTCAGACAGCCTGTTTCACATTCTAATGTTCCTATAGCTTCCTTCCTCGTCTTCTTCCCATTAATATACTTAAAAAATATTTTAGGGTTAGTCTTACTCTCTTTTGCAAATAATTTTTCATTTTCTATTTTAGCCAGTCTAATCGCGCTTTTGCAAGCCTTGTTGATTTCCTTGTATTCTCGTAAACCAGTCTCTGTCCCCTCTTGTTTGTATAATTTAAATGCCTGTTTTTTACTCCGTATCTTGATCTTTAAATCATTGTTAAGCCACATGGGTTGTGATTTACTCCTTTTACTTTTATTCCCACACGGCATATGCTGATGTTTATATATATTTAGTAAGGATTTAAATGTTGTCCATTTATGTTCAGTATTTTTACCTATCAGTTCTCTGTCCCAGTCTATACTTTGCATTGCTGCCCTTAGACCGTTAAAATCTGCCCTTTTAAAATTAAGAGTTTTTATTGGCCCCCTAAAATGTTGTTTTTTTAATTCAATCTCAAATGAGACTGTGTTGTGATCACTGTTTCCCAAAGGTTGCCCTATTTCAACATTTGATACAATATCAATATTATTTGTAATGAGTAAATCTAAGATAGCTTCATTTCTAGTAGACTCTTGTATAACCTGGGCCAGATAATGATCCCTGAGTGTACTCAAGAACCTGCTCCCCTTAGCTGAACTGCTGGTCTCATTTATCCAGTTTATTTCAGGGTAATTAAAATCTCCCATTATTAGAACTTGCCCGTGCTTAGCTGCATTTTCAATCTGTAACAATAATTGTATTTCCTCACTTTCACCTATATTTGGGGGTTCATAGCATACTCCTACTAATATTCTTTTGGAATTTGCTGCTCCACTATTTAACTCTACCCACAAACATTCAACTTTATCACTAGGTCCACCATAAATATCTTCTCTGACTATAGCCTTAAATTCAGGCTTAACATACAGACAAATCCCTCCTCCTCGTTTACCATTGCCTCTATTTTTTCTAAATAGGTTATAACCATCCAGATTAACAGTCCAGTCATGAGATTCATCCCACCACGTTTCGGTAATGCCTATTAAATCTCATTTTTCATTAATTGCTAATAATTCTAACTCTCCCATTTTTCCTGGCAAGCTTCTGGCATTAGCAAGCATACACCTTATGTTATGAGTCTGTAGTTCTGAAGTGCCTGCCACTGAACTTGAATTACTTAGTACTACCTCCCTATTGACTATACTACCCCTCCCCCCATCTCCTCCCCTATGAGTTGTTAATTCATCCCTTATACCCTCTACACTTTCTACCCCATTACTTATATCTAGTCCCTCCCCCCACCTACTAGTTTAAAAACTCCTCCAGCCTTTCTTCCATCCTATCCCCTAGTACAAAAGCTCCCTCATCATTAAGGTTCAATCCATCCCTACTGTAGAGATTGTACCGAAGTGAGAAGTCAGCCCAGTGCTCTAAAAAGCCAAACCCCTCCTTAGTGCACCACATCTTTAGCCACGCATTAACCTCCCTAATCTCCTTCTGCCTCCCTGGGCTAGCATGTGGCACTGGTAGTATCTCAGAAAATACTACCTTGGAGGTCCTTGCCTTCAGCTTATTACCTAGTTCTCTAAAATCATTCTTTAGGACACTCCATCTTCCACTAACTTTGTCATTGCTACCAATATGTACCAAGACCACCGGTTCATTTCCAGCCCCTCCCAATAATTTGTCTACCCGATCCACAACATGACGAACCCGAGCACCCGGGAGGCAGCAAACTGTTCGATTGCTTCGATCTGGGTGACAAATCACCCTGTCTACCTTCCTAATACAGCCCAGAAAGAGTTAATATTCACATCCCCAGATATCTGTACGGATCTGATTCTTTGGCACATTTGTCTTATAGAGCTGCTAATCCTCAAAGACTAAAGGTGGGCAGTGGGACGCTGTCAGACCCCTCTCATGTACCACACACCCTTCAAAAGTGTGAGGAGTGATTTGGGAGGGTAGGTCTCTCTCCAGGCTGATATTAAGTCATATTCCTGCTCTCACAGTTGAACTTTCATAATAATACTTCTTGTGCTTCCCCTAACCCATTCACAGATTATTCTACAAAAAAAGTTGAACACCACATGGATCTTGCTTACTATAGGACATCCAAGCCATTGCTTCTTTTAACTGCTTCGCTTCCATAGACACCGCTACCTCAACCTCTTGTGATGTGCAGCAAATCCTCTGGAAAGGAAACTGTTAAAAGAAGAAAAAAAAAGTTAAAGAACCTAGAGAAAGAAACGGACCTTACTTTGTTATCTAGAATCCTTGCGCTGTGCATTTGATGACAACTGTTTATTCCTCTAGATGAATCCAGAAGCATATAGAACACTGAAAGCCTCCACTTGGGTATCAGGAAAAATAAATAAACTGCAATTGAAGCTCAGACTGTGGACACTGTTGTACCTCCTCACTCACACACACTCACTCTGACAATCCTTCCGCTCGGCCTCCCCTTCTCTGACTCGCTGTATGTGAAGTGATGAGGGGAGGGCCGTGTTCTTCAGCAGGGGGGAGGTTAAGAAAATAAAAAAAAAACTAAAGAAATAAAAAAACAGAAGGAAAAAAAAAGCCAGAAGTTGACAAATTTGAAACAGTTACAGTCACTCCTGCTCTGCCCTGGCCACAAGGCAGTGAAAGCAGACGCCTAATGAGTGGAGGCCCTCTGCCCTGGCTCCTCAGAGGTTGTACGTGATGGTATAGCGATCCCCGTCTCTCCCAGGAAGTCTGCTCTTCTCACAGCACTGCTGTGGTGTCATTATTATTCATGCGTAATGTTTGAAGCCTCACTCACTCATCCTCTCATTCCCAAACACTTAGTATCCGCACATACTCCTCACTTCCGGGATATCATTTTTTTGTTTTCAAAAAGGTTGGAGATTTCCAGTGGGATGCCAACCATCACCCTGCCGGTGAGGTCAGGCTTGGTTTTTCAGCTGCCTCAGTTCCTTAGTAGCCCAAGTAGCCAGAGTTTTTTGGCTTTTTCGTATTTGATCTCCTGCCCTCTGTTAGCAGTACAAGAATCATTTATATATATTTGTACTGACTATAAAGACATGTAAAAAATCCCAGCGTGTGACCATTTCATGTTTATTTGTTACATAGTTACATAGTATATTAGTACTGAAAAAAGACTTTCAGTCCATCAAGTTCAACCTTTTAAGATCTCCTCTGATCTGCAATATGTGGATTAACTATTAATTAATTAGTTGTATTAAAAAAAAAAAAATCAATTCCCTCCTGATCCCAGACACCGGCGATGGGACTTCTCCCTGGATCAATACTGCCTCTCTAATTATCCATGATAACCCTGAATTCCCTTTTTAATTAGAAATAAATCCAGTCCCCTTTTAAAGTTATCTATCGAATCCGCTGTCACCACCTCCTCTGGTAGAGAATTCCACAGATTAACCACCCTTATTGTGAAGAACCCTTTTCTTTCTTTGAGGTGGAATCTTTTTACTTCTAACCTCAAGGGATGTCCTCTTGTCAGTTGGAAACCTCTTGGCACAAAAAGCTCCTGTGACAAATCTTTATACTGACCCTGGATGTATTTATATAAGGTAATCATATCTCCTCTTAGATGCCTTTTTTCTAGAGAAAATAAGTTTAATTTGGTTAGTCTTTCTTCATAACTTAGCCCCTCCATTCCCCTTATTAGTTTTGTTGCCCTCATCTGTACCTTTTCCAGCTCTAAAATGTCCTTTTTATGAAGTGGTGCCCAAAATTGTCCTCCATATTCCGAATGAGGGCGTACTAGAGATTTGTATAGTGGCAGAATTATATTTGCTTCCCTGGCTTCTATACCCTTCTTAATACATGCTAATATTTTATTTGCCTTTGCAGCTGCTGCTTGGCAATGAGCACTGTTACCTAGGTGGTTGTCCACAAGCACGCCCAAATCCCTTTCAATATCCGATACACCTAGATTTGCTCCATTAAGATTATAAATTGCATGGCTATTTTTCCTTCCCAGATGCATAACTTTACATTTATTTGTATTAAATCTCATCTGCCATTTAGATGCCCATTCCTCAATTTTATGTAAATCCCTTTGGAGGGAAAGCACATCACTATCTGATTTAATTACTTTGCACAACTTCGTGTCATCAGCAAAAATGGAGACACCACACTCCAATCCTACCTCTAAGTCATTAATAAATATGTTAAAAAGGAGAGGACCTAATACTGAACCCTGAGGAACCCCACTTACCACATTAGTCCAATCGGAGTATGTTCCATTTACAACAACCCTTTGCTTCCTGTCTTTTAGCCAGCTCTCAATCCATGAGCAGATATTTACTGCAACTCCTGTATCTCTTAGTTTGCACGATAGTCTCCCATGTGGCACTGTATCAAAAGCCATTGCAAAATCCAAAAAGACTACATCCACTGAGTTGCCCTTATCCAGGTTCCTACGAACCTCCTCATAGAAACTAATTAGATTTGTTTGACATGACCTATCCCTCATAAACCCATGTTGACTCCTACTTATAATCCTGTTCAAATAGACATATTCTTGCATATTATCCCTTATTAACCCTTCTAAAAGCTTCCCCACTACAAAAGTGAGGCTCACTGGTCTATAATTCCTCGGATTTGCTCTTGCTCCCTTTTTAAATATAGGTATCACCTCTGCCTTTCTCCAGTCAACTGGTAGAGACCCTGTGTTGAGTGAATCTTGAGAAATTAAATATAATGGTTTGGCTATTACAGAACCCAGTTCCCTTAGTACCCTTGGATGTATTCCATCAGGACCCGGGGCTTTATTAACATTTATTTTTTCCAACCTCTTATGGATTACTTCCTGTGTTAACCAATTATTTGGCAAAGGTAGTGTAGCCCCATTATGTTGCCGTGTCCCAACAACTGGTACCTCCCTTGTGTATACACTTTATTTAGCTCATCTGCCTTTTCTTGGTCACTAATTATCCTTCCTCGCCTTCTTCCCATTAATATACTTAAAAAATATTTTAGGGTTAGTCTTACTCTCTTTTGCAATTAATTTTTCATTTTCTATTTTAGCCAGTCTAATCGCCCTTTTGCAGCCTTGGTGATTTCCTTGTATTCCTGTAAAGCAGTCTCTGCCTCCTCTTGTTTGTATAATTTAAATGCCTGTTTTTTACTCCGTATCTTGATCTTTAAATCATTGTTAAGCTACATTGGATGGGATTTACTCCTTTTACTTTTATTCCCACACAGTATATGCCGATGTGTATTTATATTTAGTAAGGATTTAAATGTTGTCCACTTGTGGTCAGTGTTTTTACCTGCCAGTTCTCTGTCCCAGTCTATACTTTGTATTGCTGCCCTTAGACCGTTAAAATCTGCCCTTTTAAAATTAAAGGGTTTTCTTTGGCCCCTTAAAATTTAGTTTTTTTAATTCAATCTCAAACGAGACTGTGTTGTGATCACTGTTTCCCAAAAGTTGCCCTATTCCACCATTTGATATTATATCAGTATTATTTGTGATGAGTACATCTAAGATAGCTTCATTTTTTAGTAGGCTCTTGTACAACCTGGGCCAGATAATGATCCCTGAGTGTACTCAAGAACCTGCTCCCCTTAGCTGAACTGCTGGTCTCATTTATCCAGTTTATTTCAGGGTAATTAAAATCTCCCATTATTAGAACTTGCCCGTGCTTAGCTGCATTTTCAATCTGTAACAATAATTGTATTTCCTCACTTTCAGCTGTATTTGGGGGTTTATAGCATACTCCTACTAATATTCTTTTGGAATTTGCTGCTCCGCTATTTAACTCTACTCACAAACATTCAGCTTTATCACTAGGTCCACCATAAATATCTTCTGTGACTATAGGCTTAAATTGAGGCTTAACTTACAAACAAATCCCTTGTCCTCGTTTACCATTGCCTCTATCTTTCCTAAATAGGTTATAACCATCCAGATTAACAGTCCAGTCATGAGATTCATACCACCACGTTTCAGTAATGCCTATTAAATTCCATTTTTCATTAATTGCTAATAATTCTAACTCTCCCATTTTTCCTGGCAAGCTTCTGGCATTAGCAAGCATACACCTTATGTTATGAGTCTGTAGTTCTGAAGTGCCTACCACTGTACTTGAATTACTTAGTACTACCTCCCTATTGACTATACTACCCCTCCCCCCATCTCCTCCCCTATGAGTTTTTAATTCATCCCTTATACCCACTACACTTTCTTCCCCATTACTTATATCTAGTCCCTCCCCCCACCTACTTGTTTAAAAACTCATCCAGCCTTTCTACCATCCTATCCAATAGTACAAAAGCTCCCTTATCATTAAGGTGCAATCCATCACTACTATAGAGATTGTACCAAAGTGAGAAGTCAGCCCAGTGCTCTAAAAACTTTCATTTGCTTTGGCATTTGACATAGTGCTGCTTCCTCCAAACACCTCTCCCATTCGGTATCAACTTCTATGAAATTTTGATGTCTTGAAGCTAATTGGAAAGTATCATAAACTATGTCATTCACTGTGTGTAAATGTTCATAACTTTGTACACCGGGAACATGTAAAAGAAGTAATCTTAAACTGAAACGTTCAATGTCTCTTGGACTGACAGTATAAATGATTGGGATAATTTTATGAATGTTTTTTTTCCATTGTCGCCGTTGGCCATTTACGAATACATAGTGATATGGAATCTCAATGTATATAAATTGTCTGACCTCAGTGTTCTGACAATTTAATTGAAACCAAGCAGTACGTGTTGTTGCTCTATGTTCATTTTATGCTAGAGCATTTCTTTCATTCCCTGCAGTAAAGCAAACAAATTGACCTTGTGGCAAATGGACAGCTAATCGATACACACATGTGACCGATCATGCATCTCAGATTTCAGAAGACACCACATAGCTTCTGGAGCACTGACATAACGAGCATCTAAATAATTAGAAAGTTTGTCATGTAAAATTTGATTGTCGTGTTCATTTTGTGCACCTTGCACAACAACAGTTGCTGCATCATATAATTTGTATATATATATATTTATACACATATTTTATGGATTTGATAGAAGTGCATTGTACTTCACCAGCAAATATGGATTGTATGGAACTACATATCTATTATCGACCTTCTGACCACGAGTAATAGTAGATTGTCCTTTTCTTCTTTTATACAAAGGGTATCCATCACAATTTGCATAAGTCTGCATTTGAAATTGTTTTGGGAACTCTTTTGTGAATTTTTATTTTCCATACATGGTTTATTTGGATTGATATTTCCACATGGACCATGAATCATTCTGTGTGTTACAATGTCATAAAGTTTTAAATATTTTTCTGGATATGGCAGTTCAGCAGTAATTACTGAATCCACTTTGTCTGCCATGTTCAATGTATCTTTTTCTTGCAGGATTAAAAGTATATGTGCATGTGGCAGGCCTCTTTTTTGAAATTCAATGTTATAAACAAAAGCCAGACATTTTCCAAATAACTGTGCTTTAGTTATATCATGTATTAATTAATTGAGTTTTATTTTGAATTCTCTCACCACTAAATCTGGTTGATCAGAAGTATTTTGGGCAAGTTTTAAATTTTCCTTGATCTCAGCCCATTGTGAATTACATGTGAATGTAATGAATAAATCGGGTTTTCCAAATTTTGTCACAATAGCCATGGCATCATTATATCTTTCTCGCATATTGCGAGAAGGTCCTTTGGAAAGTGGATGGCAAAATTATTGCTCTTCCAGCTGGAATGTCTCTGTTTGCAGCCAATTCAGCGACGTAATCCATTAATCCACAATATTGCTCTATGCAAAGCATTGTTGTTTTGTTGAAATTTGATAAAATTTAGATTATTTGCTTCGACTTGTAAATATAAATCAATAATCCATTGTTGTGTGAGTTTTCCCCCACATAAAATAGGATTAAAATGATTGTCAATAGCAGTTTGTGCCACTTTATATTCCAGCATAGAAATATTGTTTCTAACACAAACTTTGCTATTGGGATAACTTTGCAATTGTAATTGTGGTTCCCAGCCTGGCTCACCATTTGGAAAGAAAATGGAATATGTCATTGGATCCAAATTACAACTCAATATATTGATGTTTATAAAAGGTAGGTCTTCATTGCATGGATATATTCTAAAATACCGCTGAAAAGGGGGTTCACCATCCTCATTTTTAAAGACCATGGCAACCTCATTTACTGTTGGTAAATTATAGCGTCTTTGATCAGTATTGCGATCTCTTTTTAAAACCATATTTACTCTTGGCATTGGCAATTGATGTATTTGAGCATGTTCCTGTTGTTCTTTTTCAACCTCTGCTATTTTTTTGTATGCTTGACTATATGGGTTGTTGGCCTTAATTTTATCCAGCTGTTCAAAGACTATGAGCAAACTGTTTTTAGGAAGCATCAACCATTGTTCAACAGCTTCCATTGTATCTAGAAAGCCGCCATTTCAGAATCGTAATGTTAGTGGTGTGAAATGGCGGTGTTTTCTATGTCTTACGCGCCTCGCGAACATTTTATGTTCTTCCTAATAGTGTACATGCCTGTGTAAAACTCGTACGTCCCTGGTGGGGTTTCCTGTGCCTCGGGGTCGTGTAGCCAATGTCTCTTCCCCTCCTTTCCTATGTCTTTTCCCACCTCTCCCTTCCCTTTTTCTCTTTTCCCCTCCCTCCTCTCTGTCTCTTTTCTCCCTCTCTTTTTCCCTTTCCCTCTCCTGTGTCTCCCCCCCCCCTTCCTTCCCTGTTCTCCCCAGATGGTAAAATATTGTATTAAAAATTGGGTGTTCTGTCTCTCTCTGTGTTCCCATTTTCTCCCTCTCTCTGCACCCTGTTAGTCTATCTCTGTATACCATGTCTCTCCCTCTGTGCACCCTGTACCCTGTCTCTCTCTCTGTACCGTGTCTCTCTTTCTTTGTGTACCCTGTCTCTCTCTCTGTGTGCAACCTGTGCCTCTCTGTGTGTGGACCCTGTGTCTCTCTGTCTGTGCCCCCTGTGTCTCTCTGTCTGTGCCACCTGTCTCTCTCTCTCTCTTTCTGGTACCCTGCGTGTGTCTCTCTCTATGCGCACCTTGTGTCTCTCTTTCTCTGTGTACCCTGTGCCTCTCTCTATCTCTCTGCACCCTGTGTCTCTCTCTCTCTCTCTGTGCACCCTGTGTGTCTCTCCCGCTGTGCGCCCTGTGTCTCTCTCTATGCACCCTTTTTCTTTCTCTCTCTGTGCACCCTGTGTCTCTCTCTCTCTCTCTGTGCACCCTGTATGTCTCTCTCTGTGCACCTTGTCTCTCTCTCTCTCCCTCTCTCTGTGCACCCTGTGTGTCTCTCTGTGCACCCTGTGTCTCTATGTCTCTCTGTGTACCCTGTGTCTCTCTCTCTGTGCACCCTGTGTCTCTCTCTCTCTCTGTGCGCACCCTGTTTCTCTCTCTCTCTCTCTCTCTCTCTGTGCGCACCCTGTCTCTCTCTCTCTCTTTGCACCCTGTGTCTCTATCTCTCTCTGTGCACCCTGTCTCTCTCTGTCTCTCTCTGCACCCTTTGTCTCCCCCTCTACACCATGTGTGTCTCTCTCTCTCTGTGCATCCCGTGTGTCTCTCTCTCTCTCTGCACCCTGTCTCTCTCTCTCTCTCTCTCTGCACAATGTCTCTCTCTCTCTCTCTGCACCCTGTGTCTCTCTCTCTCTGCACCCTGTGTCTCTCTCTCTACACCCTGTGTCTCTCTCTCTCTCTGTGCATCTGTGCATCTCTCTGTCTCTCTCTCTCTCTATCCACCTTGTCTCTCTCTGCACCCTGTGTCTCTCTCTCATTTCACCCTGTGTCACTCTCTGTGTGCACCCTGTGTCATCTCTCTCTTGCGCCCATTGCGAGCCACACCATGTGCTCCCTCTTCTCCCTTTTTTCCCCTCTTCTTCCCTTTCCTCTCTGCAAGTCTTTGGCGCTCATTGCGGGTCTCACCATGCTCTCCCTATTCTCCCCTTTCCTCTTTCCTTCCCTCTCCTCTCTGCGAGCCTTTGGCGCTCTTTGCGGGCCTTGTCATACGCTCCATTTTCTCTCCTCTCCTTCTCTCTCCTTTCCTCTCCTCTCCTTCTCTCTCCTTTCCACTCCCTCCCTCTTGTCCCCTCTCCTTCCCTCTCCGTTCCTCTCCTTCCCTCTCCTGTCTGCGAGCCTCGCCATGCACTCCCTCTTCTCTCCTCTCTCCTTCCCTCTCCTCCCTGCAAGTTTCGCAATCAGCTCCTTTGGCCTTTGGAGCCCATTGCGGGCCTCGCCATGCGATCCCTCTTCTCTACTCTCCTTCTCTCTCCTTTCCTACCCTTCCCTCTCCGTTCCTGTCCTTCCCTCTCCTCTGTGCTAGCTTTGCAATGAGCGTCTTTGGCCTTTGGCGCCCATTGCAGGCCTCGCCATTCGCTCCCTCTTCTCCCCCCTCCTCGCTCCTTCCCTGTCCTCTCTGCGAGTCTTTGGCGCTCATTGAGGCCTCGCCATGCGCTCCATCTTCTCCCCTCTACTCTCTCCTTCCCTCTCCTCTCTGCGAGCCTTTGGCGATCATTGCAGGCCTCGCCATGTGCTCCCTCTTCTCCCCTCTCCTCTCTCCTTCTTTCTCCTCTCGGCAAGCCTTTGGCGCTCATTGAAGCCTCGCCATGCACTCCATCTTCTCCCCTCTACTCTCTCTTTCCCTCTCCTCTCTGCGAGCCTTTGGCGCTCATTGCAGGCCTCGGCATGCGCTCCCTCTTCTCCCCTCTCCTCTTTCCTTCTTTCTCCTCTCGGCAAGCCTTTGGCGCTCATTGCAGGCCTCGCCATGCGCTCCCTCTTCTCCCCTCTCCTCTCTCCTTCCCTCTCCTCTCTCCTTCCCTCTCCTCCCTGTAACACATAACCCCGTAGCACTTTTAAAACTCCCAGGCCCCAGCAAACCAAAAATTCAAATTTCTAGAGGTATCAGATAAGGGTGCCCACTTTCGCCCCTGCTGTTTGCGCTAGCAATGGAACCTCTAGCACAGGCAATAAGAAGTTAAGGGAGTGAAAGTTGAACACCACCATTATAAAATACTAGGGAATTGCCCGTCAAAAAATGACGGCAATGACATGTGTATGTTTGGAAAGTTGTTTAGTTATTAATATACATATGGAATTGTAAGGTAGCTAATGCTGTTTGGTGTGTAATAATGAAATATATAACACATTAATAAATGAATATACCTTACCTATTTTGAAGCATTGTGTTGAAGAGCTGGCAATCTGTTTTGATGTTGCTGGAGCATTAGTGGTGTGGAGCTGCTGTGTAAGCGTAATGAATGTGTGCAGTGTAATAGTGTGCGCGCGCAAGACAAAACCGTTATTGTAGTTGTGTACTTCCGCATTGTCGTAAATTGGCGGGTAATGTGTGGTATGCGTGTTAGCGGAATATCCGCAGGTCTTTTGTGGTGTTTTGCGAGTTTCTTGTGGTGTTTTGCGTGTTTAGAGTTCTGTAGCCTCGTTTTTGTTTTGTTCGTCGCCCATTTTTTCTCTTGCTTAGAGAATTTATTAGTGTGTAAACTCTTTTATTTTTAGTTAAATGAAGGTGTAACTTTCTTTTTTGAGGTCCTGGAGGCTCCCTCTTGCTGTAGGTTAGCTTTTTTCTGTATGTGTTGTGTGTATTTATTGTTTTTTTAATATTTTCATGTTCGCGGTTTGCTGCCGATTTTTGCAAGGTCATAATGTGTGGTAACGTGTCTCGTATGTCTTTTGTGGTGTTTTGCGAGTTTCTTGTGGTGTTTTGCGTATTTACAGTGCTGTAGCCTCGTTTTGGTTTTGTTTGGCGGCCATTTTTTCTCTCGCTTAGAGAATTTTTTATTGTTTAAACTCTTTTGTTTTGAGTTAAATGAAGGTGTAACTTGATTTTTTGAGGTCCTGGATGCTCCCTCTTGCTGTAGGTAAGCTTTTTATGTATGTGCTATTTGTATTTTTTGTGTTTTAATTTTTTTTTATATTCGCGAGTTGCGTCCGATTTTTGCGAGGTCGTAATGTGTGTTAACGTGTGTCGTATGTTATTTGCGTTGCGAGGTAAAGTTTGCGAGGGTCGTAGTTGGTGTATCGTCTTGTTTGCGTTGCGACGTGACCCTCGCTTCGCGAGGCACTCAGTTGCTGGCGCTCGCGTAGCGAGGGCCGCGGCTCGTTGTGCGAGCCCGCAAGCGTTAGCGACAACTCGTATGCTCACAACTATATATGTGATGTGTATATGTATTTATGTGTATATTTATACTGTATATATACATATGTCTAAGAAATGAGGATACAGCTTCCATCCCTAGATGGTGCGGGATGTTTGCGTACAGTTGCACAATGTCTATAAACACAAGCATAGCTGTCACTGGTACATTTAGGCTGTCAGATTATTTTAATATATCCTAAGTATCTTTGAGGTATGCACGCAGGATATTTACCAATTACTTGCAGGCTAGTTACCAGTTACCACTAGCGTACTTATCGGAGACTATTGGGTGTCTGGGTATGGGTGTAATTCTCTTGTAGATCTTAGGTAGCAGCCGTAGGGCTTAATGGGAGCAGGTATCAAAGGTTTTTGGAGGAAATTAAGCCTTGATCTCTAGCTCTTGGTAAAACTGAGCGTATTTCGATGATTTATTCAGAACTGGGATTTTTTCTTAATATTTCATAAATTGAGGTATTATTAGGGATTGTTTTGAACATATTATATGATAGTATGTATCATGTTGTCATGTTTATTTGTACTGACCTTAAAGACATGTAACAAATCCCATTGTGTGACCATCTCAAGTTTATTTGTACAGACCATAAAGACGTGAAACAAATCCCAGCGTGTGACCGTCTCATGTTTATTTGTACTGGCCATAAAGACGTGTAAGAAATCCCAGCGTGTGACCATCTCATGTTTATTTGTACAGACCATAAAGGCGTGTAACAAATCCCAGTGTGTGACCATCTCATGTTTATTTGTACAGACCATAAAGATATAACAAATCCCAGCATGTGACCGTCTCATGTTTATTTGTACAGACCATAAAGACGTGTAAGAAATCCCAGCGTGTGACCATCTCATGTTTATTTGTACAGACCATAAAGATGTAACAAATTACAGCATGTGACCGTCTCATGTTTATTTGTACAGACCATAAAGACGTGTAGGAAATCCCTGCGTGTGACCGTCTCATGTTTATTTGTACTGACCATAAAGACGTAAAACAAATCCCAGCATGTGACCGTCTCATGTTTATTTGTACTTGCCATAAAGACGTGTAAGAAATCCCAGCGTGTGACCGTCTCATGTTTATTGTAAAGACCATAAAGACATGTAACAAATCCCAGCGTGTGACCATCTCATGTTTATTTGTACAGACCATAAAGATGTAACAAATTACAGCATGTGACCGTCTCATGTTTATTTGTACAGACCATAAAGACGTGTAGGAAATCCCTGCGTGTGACCGTCTCATGTTTATTTGTACTGACCATAAAGACGTAAAACAAATCCCAGCATGTGACCGTCTCATGTTTATTTGTACTTGCCATAAAGACGTGTAAGAAATCCCAGCGTGTGACCGTCTCATGTTTATTGTAAAGACCATAAAGACATGTAACAAATCCCAGCGTGTGACCATCTCATGTTTATTTGTGCAGACCATAAAGATGTAACAAATCACAGCATGTGACCGTCTCATGTTTATTTGTACAGACCATAAAGACGTAAAACAAATCCCAGCGTGTGACCGTCTCATGTTTATTTGTACAGACCATAAAGACGTGTAAGAAATCCCAGCATGTGACCATCTCATGTTTATTTGTACAGACCATAAAGATATAATAAGTCACAGCATGTGACCGTCTCATGTTTATTTGTACAGACCATAAAGACGTGTAGGAAATCCCAGCATGTGACCATCTCATGTTTATTTGTACTGACCATAAAGACGTAAAACAAATCCCAGCATGTGACCGTCTCATGTTTATTTGTACTGGCCATAAAGACGTTTAAGAAATCCCAGCGTGTGACCATCTCATGTTTATTTGTACAGACCATAAAGATGTAACAAATCCCAGCATGTGACCGTCTCATGTTTATTTGTACAGACCATAAAGGCGTGTAGGAAATCCCAGCGTGTGACCGTCTCATGTTTATTAGTACAGACCATAAAGACGTGTAAGAAATCCCAGCGTGTGACCGTCTCATGTTTATTTGTACAGACCATAACGACATGTAACAAATCCCAGTGTGAGACCGTCTCATGTTTATTTGTACTGACCATAAAGATATGTAACAAATCCCAGTGTGTGACCATCTCATGTTTATTTGTACAGACCATAAAGATGTAACAAATCCCAGCATGTGACCGCCTCATGTGTATTTGTACAGACAGTGACAAAGTGACACCATCAGTTCTCTCAGAGTCTGACTAAGAAGAAGAGACAAATATGAGGAGTCCCCCGGAGATTAAAGAGGAGGAAATTCCCGTAAATATCAATGAAGGTGAGTGATATCCTATGGGCAATTATAACTACTATTTATCCTTCATCTCTCACCCAAGAAGTTTTACAAGCCGCGCAGCTCATGACAAAGGTGATTTTATACACAATGGCACAATATTTTGTCTTCTGTCCATACAAACAGTTTGTTGTTTCCGTCTTTGTACATCTTTCAACTAAAAGATGTAAATAGTTTTTAAGAGACAAACACTAGATTGATATTGAATAATTACAATGGTTAAAGTCTATAATCTGTTCATCTATATCTGTAGACACATTCTGTGTCACATTGTAATGTTCCTATAGCTTCCTTCCTGTGTCACATTGTAATGTTCCTATAGCTTCCCTCCTGTGTCACATTGTAGTGTTCCTATAGCTTCCTTCCTGTGTCACATTGTAATGTTCCTATAGCTTCCTTCCTGGTCTTCTTCCCGGTGATATATTTATACACATGTTTCGGGTTAGTCTTACTCTCCTAACATATAACTTGCCATTTCCTATGTTAGCCAGTCTAGTAGCCCTTTTGCTGCCTTGGTGACTTCCTTGTACTCACATAAAGCCGTCTCGGGCCCCTCTTGTGTGTTTTTTACTCCTTATCTTGATCTTTAAGTCATTATTAGGCCACATTGGGTGTGATTTACTCCGTTACTTTTATTCCCACACGGTATATGGTGATACGTATGTATATTTAGTAAGGATTTGAACGTTGTCCACTTATGGTCAGTATTTTTACCCGTCAGCTCTTGGTCCCAATCTATACTTTGTATATACTTTAGATGTGAAGCCTCCAGTTGTCTCCAAGGTTGAACAAGAAGAGCTGAATATAAGAGATCGGCAGCAGGTGAAGGAGGAGGAGAGTCCTGGGAATATCAGGGAAGGTGAGGAATTAATGTAAAATAAGAACATTAATAATACATTCTGTAACGGCACACTGTCACCCTAAGGACTTTATCTTAAAGGGGATTAAAAATGGTCTATACATTGCAGTAGCTGTTTATCTCTATAGTACATAATTCCTGAGATATACAGCATTGTTTGTGCAGGTCCTGAATGCTAATATGCAGCTCAGTACAAACTAATCACAGTTTGACAACAATCCGATCACAAAGCCGGCGCCAGCGACGCAAAGCGGCGCCTGCGCAGTGCGTAAGGGAGGGGGAAAAGACACAGGGAGAGGAGGGTAAGAGACACAGAGGCAGAGGGGGGGGAAGAGACACAGAGGGAGAGGGGGGAAGAGACACAGAGGGAGATTGGGGTAGAGACAGGGTGAGAGGTGGGGAGAGACACAGGGAGAGTGGGGATAGACACAGAGGTAGAGGGGGGGAGAGACACAGAGGCAGAGGGGGAGAGAGACACAGAGGCAGAGGGGGAGAGAGACACAGAGGCAGAGGGGGGGAGAGACACAGAGGGAGAGGGGGGAGAGGCACAGAGGTAAAGGGGGGAGAGACACAGAGAGGGGGAAAGAGACACAGAGGTAGAGGGGGAAAGAGACACAGAGGTAGAGGGGGGAGAGACACAGAGGTAGAGGGGGGAGAGACACAGAGGGAGAGGGGGAAAGAGACACGGGAGGGGAAAGGAGATGCATGGGAGGGAAAGGGGTAAAGAGACACTTTGGGAGGGTGGGAAAGAGACACTTGGGGGAGGGTGGGAAAGAGACACATGGGTGGAAGGAGGGGGAAAGAGACACGGGGGAGAGGGTGGGAAGAGACACCAGGGGTGAAGAGAAACAGGGGAGGAGAGGGGGCAAGAGACATGGAGGAGGGAGTTGGGGGAAGAGACAAAGGGAGGGGAGAGGGGGGAAGAGACATGGGGAGAGGGGCGAAAGAGACACATAGGAGGTAGGGAGACACAGGGGGGAGAGTCGGGGAAAGAGACACAGGGGAGGGAGAGTAGGGGGGAAGAGACACAGGGGAGTGAGAGGAGGGGGAAGAGACACAGGGGAGTGAGAGGAGGGGGAAGAGACACAGGTATGAGAGGAGGGGGAAAAAACACAGGGGAGGGAAATGGGGGGGGAGAGACACAGGTGGAGGGTGGAAAGAGACACGGGGAGGGCGAAATATATGGGAGGGATAGGGGGTGGAAAGAGATACAGGAGGGAAACAGACAGAGGCGAGGGGTTTAGAGACATGGGAGGGGGAGGGGGGTAAAAACACAGAGGGGGACACAAGGGAGGGAGAGCAGGGGGGAAAGGAGACACAAGGGAGGAAGTAGACGGGGAGAGACTCGCAATGAACGCCAAAGGCGCTCATCACGAGGCCAGTAAAGTAGAGGGGGAAAGGCTCCCATTGTGCGGTAAACAGCATCGGCAGACGGGCAAGTCGCTAGTTAATAATATTGTTCAATTCATTAAATCAGTTTATTGTGTTTTATACACAGAGATTCTCACATTAGTCATAAACTGATAATTAGTAAAACTCTGACCCCTCAGTCTGTATATTTAAACCCGGGATCTGTAGATATTTATGTCAGATAGTTGTGTAAATCTGTACAATCCCAGGGGCTTCGCTCTCTTGTGACTAACAGGACCCCAAGATGGAGATCTATATCCTGACTTATATAGTGAGAGAGATGAGAAGTCTATTCACCAGATGGGAATCCATTCAGATCCCTGTACAGGTGAGTGATAATGATAATAATACAGGAATATTATAGGAATATATTATAAGTAATATGTAATACAGATCTGTATAAATATTATTATTATTATTATTATCTTTATTTATATCGCGCCAACATATTCCGTAGCGCTGTACAGGGGTTTAGTACATGGCAAAAAACAAACAACACCTTATAAAGAATGGAGGGCCCTGTTTTTGAGCATATAATCAAATGTTTCCAAGACACAGAGACACAATTGAAAACTCGCAAACTTGCAATCTAAGAGTTTAGGTGTGATACAAGAGGGTGACAAATACAAAATGGCAACGTGAATACAATTTGTTTAGTCAATTGGAGGGGTCTGTGTGTTGTTCTGTAGCGTGTGGGTGTAAGTGTTATTACGCTGTGGAGTGCGAAGGTGTAATTATAAAGGCTGAAGGTGATAGGATTTTTTAAACAGGTGAGTTTTTAGTAATTTTTTAAAGGTTTTGAGGCAGGAAGATCATCTAATGGAGCGAGGCAAGGAGTTTTAAATAGTAGGGGCAGCACGAGAAAAGTCTTGCAGACGGGAGTGAGAGGAGGTGATGAGAGAGGAGGAAAGAAGAAGGTCGTTAGCAGAACGAAGGGGGCGGTTGGGAGAGTATTTTGAAACCAGAGCAGAGATATAAGGGGTTGCACTGTTGTTGATAGCTTTATGTGTTAGGTTCTTGATTTTAAATGTGATTCGGGAAGCTCTGGGAAGCCAGTGGAGTGACAGAGAGGAGCTGCAGACACTGAGCGTTTGGTATTGAAGATGAGTCTAGCGGAGGCGTCATTATGGATTGGAGGGGAGACAGACGAGAGATGGGTAGGCCAGCAAGAAGTGAATTGCAGTAGTTGAGGAGCTGCAGACACTTATTATTTGCTATCTGTGCTCAGCACAGATTGTGCACATATGGTCTCTATGGACGCTACCCGTACACTCACCCACTTACCTCACTCCCTATGGACTCTACACGTACACTGACCCACTTACCTCACTCCCTATGGACTCTACACGTACACTCACCCCACTTACCTCAGTCCCTATGGACTCTACACGTACACTCACCCACTTACCTCACTCCCTATGGACTCTACACGTACACTGACCCACTTACCTCACTCCCTATGGACTCTACACGTACACTCACCCACTTACCTCACTCCCTATGGACTCTACATGTACACTCACCCACTTACCTCACTCCCTATGGACTCTACACGTACACTCACCCACTTACCTCACTCCCTATGGACTCTACACATACACTCACCCCACTTACCTCACTCCCTATGGACTCTACACATGCACTCACCCCACTTACCTCACTCCCTATGGACTCTACACATACACTCACCTCACTTACCCCACTCCCTATGGACGCTACACGTACACTGACCCACTTACCTCACTCCCTATGGGCTCTACACATACATTCACCCCACTTACCTCACTCCCTATGGACTCTACACATACACTCACCCCACTTACCTCACTCCCTGTGGACAGTACACATACACTCACCCACTTACCTCACTCCCTATGGATTCTACACATACACTCACCCCACTTACCTCAATCCCTATGTACTCTACACATACACTCACCTTACTTACCTCACTCTCTATGGGCTCTACACATACATTCACCCCACTTACCTCACGTACATCATTCCCTATATTGGAGAATACACCAACTGTAAGTGACGTCCTCCTGCATATTCCCATCATCCAATGATTCACTCTATGGACTCTGCTTATACATTTACCTCACTGCCTATATTAGTAAATACACCCACTGTAAGTGACGTCCTCCTGTGTGCTCCCATCATCCAATGATGCACTCTATGGAATCTACACGTACATTCAACCCACGTACATCACTCACTATAATAGGTACTGTATATGCTAACTAATCATTTCCATTTAGAAGAATGTTAAAGCTGTCAGAATTTATTCCTGGTGCTTTTGTTTTCAACAGATGGGACCGAGATTTGGAATAACCTTGGAGAAGACCACATTTGTCACACAGTTGAAAACCCTTTTTCATGTTCTGAATGCGGGAAACATTTCAGTCAGCTCTCAGATCTTAATAGCCATAAGATGACTCATACAGTAGAAAAAACGTTTCCATGTTCTGAATGTGGGAAATGTTTCAGTCAGCTCTCAGTTCTTAATAGACATAAGATGACTCATACAGGAGAAAAACCTTTTTCATGTTCCGAATGTGGGAAATGTTTCATTCAGCTCTCAGATCTTAATAAACATAAGATGACTCATACAGGGGAAAAACCTTTTTCATGTTCTGAATGTGGGAAATGTTGCAGTCAGGCCTCATATCTTAATAGCCATAAGATGACTCATACAGGAGAAAAACCCTTTTCATGTTCTGAATGTGGGAAATGTTTCAGTCAGCTCTCAGATCTTAGTAGACATAAGATGACTCATACAGGAGAAAAACCTTTTTCATGTTCTGAATGTGGGAAATGTTTCAATCGGGCCTCAGTTCTTAATAGACATAAGATGACTCATACAGGAGAAAAACCCTTTTCATGTTCCGAATGTGGGAAATGTTTCAGTCGGGCCTCACATCTTAATAGCCATAAGATGACTCATACAGGAGAAAAACACTTTTCATGTTCTGAATGTGGGAAATGTTTCAGTCAGGCCTCAGTTCTTAATAGCCATAAGATGATTCATACAGGAGAAAAACCCTTTTCATGTTCTGAATGTGGGAAATGTTTCAGTCGGGCCTCACATCTTAAAAGCCATAAGATAACTCATACAGGAGAAAAACCCTTTTCATGTTCTGAATGTGGGAAATGTTTCAGTCGGGCCTCAGTTTTTAATGAACATAAGATGACTCATACAGGAGAAAAACCCTTTTCATGTTCTGAATGTGGGAAATGTTTCAGTCAGCCCTCAAATCTTAATAGACATAAGATGACTCATACAGGAGACATTTGAATATGGGAAATATTCCAATCACTCCTCATATCTCAAGCGACACATCAGAACTCACACAGGATAAACACCATTTGCATGTTCTGAAACTTACACAAGAGAAAATAAGTTTTTCAGTCATATTTGAAATAACACAAGAAACCTCACACAGGATAAAGACCAGTTGTATTTATGGGATGTGGGGAATGTTTTAATATGAGTCCGCCATTACACATCAGCATGACACATCATGCAGTTCTACTAAGGTCATATAAATGTAATTAATAAAAAACATCAGCAAGCTTATACAAATCTATGGATATCTGAGCTGTAAATCATGTTCATAGAACTTTCCAGCAGTAAGTTCTACTAATGTATCAGCGTATATTATTACAATACATGATATGGGGCTGGACTGTGCGTTGCTGCTATCTGCTTGGTTATCAATAACCTTTCGATCTAAGGGATCCAGAACGTATGGACTTTGCTCTACACCATCATGCTGAGCACTCATAATACATTTGTTGTCCTGTAAACTAAGTTATATATTTTTTAATATAATCTTTATATTTTTTTAACCTTAATAGCCCCTGTATTACATTTCTTATTTTCCATATGTGTTTGTTGCATCAAAGCATTGAGTCTATAGAAAAAACTCTGCTTTTAGGTAACGAAAGACTCATAATGTATATTCTGTTTATAAGGAATACTAATATGTATAGTATGATAAAGCTTTGTTATAGATATTTTTAAGAAATCAAAGTGATTGATGAGCCCATTGTCATTCGGAATTACACTTTGTACTATACAAAACGAGAGTTTTTTTAATAAATATAAGATGCTGATACTTTATAATGGGTTGAACAGATTTCTTTGTACTTAATGTCACTATACAACGGTCATTAAGAAGGGGAAAAATGTCACATCTAAGGTTACTTTTTAAATAGGAATTAACTTAGATATTGCTTCATTTAATCATACATCACCTTCATCCTCTCTTTTTTCCCTCCATCTTCTCTCTCCAAGCCTCTTCTCCCCCACAAATCTTCCTTATCATTATCCCTCTTTCACCCCATCCAATCTCTGTCTCTTTTTTCGTCACATTCCAACCCCTCGTCATACCTCCTATCTCCCCCTTACTATACTTCCTGTGTAGATCTGCCAACTCTTATTTATTTGACCTGCTTCTGTTAAGTCCCTACCATTTTTATCTTCAACCACGCCCACTTTGTCATGAAAGGTTCCTTCTAGAGCCCCAATTTTCTTGGTGTTTTTTAACCCATTTTGTTATCTTCTTTTATCTCTTTACATCACTCATATAATATTTCTTTGTCTCTTCTAGAACTTTACATTCAGTCGGACAAATCTTTTCCCATCTCCACTTCCTTTTACTTTCCTTTTTTCCTGGGCTACTCTCAAAGTCTCATCGGACAGCCAGTTTCCCTTCTTAGTTTTCTTTCTTTTGGGGATATTCTTTGTTGCTGTTTTCTGTACAATGTCACAAACTTCTTTCCAAAGTTCTTCAGACATTCTATCTACCGTGTCTAGAACCTCAAATCTATTATTTACCTACACTGTATATTCCGAGTTTATATTATATACTTTGTGTCTGCTCGTCATATGATTTTACCTCTTTGTCTTCGGTCTAACTCTGAACTTAACAATAAGAAGCTCATGATCTGACCCACAGTCGGCCTCAGGTCTTGTTTTGCTGATTGAATAGAGCTCCTCCATCCTTGGCTCCAAGATGGTGACTGAAGCTATAAAGTTAAAAGAAGTTTGCTTCTGGGGATGAAAGCGATGCTACGTTTGATAAAGCTATCAAACAAAGTAAAGATATCTCACTGTCAAGAATAGTTAGTGTAATAGGACTATGTGGACCATAAAGAAGACTAAGCGACAAATAATTGATGCCTTTGTATTGTGGGGTTGGAGACAACTGCTTAGAGTCCATTGGACTGCAAGAAGATCCAGTCAATCAATACTACAAGAAACCAAGCCAAACTGTTCATTGTAAGGTTTGATCATGAGGATAAAGTACACATTTTTTTGCCATATCACGAGAAGACAGAATGTCCTAGAGAAGACTCTGATGTCAGAAAGGCGCACGATGAAGAGGATGGCAGAGGCAGAGATGGATACAAGAGGTTATTGAAACAATGAATATGAGCTTGATGGAGCTCAATGGCAGTGGATGATGTGTCTGGCATACAGTGCTCTACGGAATCATAGAGAGTTGTACACGACTGAACAATTAAACTGTAAAATATTAGTAACCTTTTCCTCAGATTTGACAGCCACAAACAGAGCATGGAAATCACAGCATCTAGTAAACAAACATAGTTCTACCAGATATGTCTTAACCAGAAGATCTCTTTATTGGAAAATCATATGGTAACTAAACACTTTTACAAAAAGTACTTAAACAGTAGGGCTATTAAACAATATTACTTGGTAATCTAATTATGATCACTATATCAGAAGGCCAAGTTACCATAATCACTCAGTGCTGTTACAATATATGTGACTGGTTAGTAATTCAGGGGCGGAGCCTGAACGGTCCTAGTTGTGAAACAGTTCAGTTGGTGCTGCATTCGTAGTTCAGGAAGGACTCAATTGCTGAGGAAGTGGGCGACATGCCCAGTCTCGCCAACATAGGTGATAGTGCAGAGGCTGCATCCATGTATTTCATGCTAGAGTGCCTCACCTAGGTCACCCTGGCACAATCTCAGTCTACTTGGGAGATTCTCCTCCTGTCTCACTTATAATTACTATTGAGATGATTAATGCCAGCCACGATGCCTCCCAAACTCCTTCTGTAATGAAGGGACTTCCCCACCTCACTTTCTATCTACTCCTGGGGAGCACTAGTGCCAACTGTGCTACCTCCCTTCTCCTGCTGGGCAGCACCGTCAATCCCCATGCAGCTTTCCATCACTTCCTGTTGGCTCTGGAAAGTGCTTCTCATCTGCTTTTGGAGGGTTAACATCTGCTACTCCACCTTCCACTTGCTGTTTGGGAGCACTCACATCCTCCATGCCATCTCATAAAAAGTTCTGCTGCTGCAACAGCTGGAAAGTGCAGGACTTACCTATGCCACCTCACATATGTCACTAGGGAGAGTTGGCATCCCCCATACTACCTTCATTCTGCCACCGGGTCCCATCTGCTGTATGGGAACTCCGGTATCCTTCATTTCATCTCCATTCTGCCACTGGGGAGCGCCAGTATCCTCCATGCATGAAATCCTGCTGCTGCTAAGGAGTTCCCGACTCACCTAGGCCACCTCCCATCTGTCACTTTAAAGAACTGGCATCCTCCATGCCTCCTCTCATATGCTGCTAGGAAGAGCCGCATCCTCCATGACACTTCTCAAGAAATCCTGCTGCTTAGGAGATCCCGAGTCACCTAGGCCACCTCCCATCTGTCACTATGAAGAACTGACATCCTCCATGCCTCCCCTCATCTGTCACTGGGAAGACAGGCATCCTCCATGACAGTTCTCAAGAAATCCTGATGCTTAGGAGATCCCAAGTCACCTAGGTCACCTCCAATCTGCGTCTGATGGAGCACTAGAGCCAACTGCACTGCCTCCCTTCTGCTGTTGGGCAGTGCCGGCATCCTCCATGTCTCCTCTAATGAAATCCTTCTGCCTCTGGGCAATAACTGTATCACCTACATGTCCTCTCATCTGCTACTTATTCGGGTTCTGTAGGAACAACCAGAGGTAATCTGACTCTAACGCAACCTCTTAGAGACAATCATTTCCATTTGTTATAAACAAGGGACCCCTCTGGATTATCAAACAATAATCTAATTACACCCCAATAAACCCGGTCACACAGATTACCTTGAATTACTCAAAAGTAATTATAAACAGTTACCCACAGATATAATGCGTCCAGTATTACAGTACAGCAAAACAACCATATATATAATTACAGTATCACTAAGATATGGACCATAGAGATCACTTAGTTTATTACAATCACACATTGATGTATTGGGTTATTACAGCCATAGGATCTTAGGGACAGTCAGTAATCTGTGGTATGTGTTTTGGGAAAAGTGGATGAATTTTATTAGCGTACGGGTTATTATTAGAGAAGCATAGACCTGGAACAACTCTCACGTGGTAAAGCACGTTGTGTCAAAGTATATTTACATAGTAACATCTAGGATAATTTATATTGGTTACAGAGTTGGCCCGTGCAATGGTGGGGTCATGGGATCTAATAATCAGTGGAAGACCTTAGGTACATAGCAATAACTGATCCCAACTGGAGATGTAACATTCATACCAAGTCATTCAAAGACAAAGAGGCAACTATAAGCCCAGTAAGGCCACATGTACAGGCCAAACCAAAGCACAAGGCTTCTTATAGTGACATTAATTACTTCCCTTGGTAATGTTATATATTATATACATTCACTTAATTCAGAAGGCATGCTCTGCAGAACTCTGAGGAACATTTGGTTATACACCAAGATGGCATATGGATCTTATGGTTAGTATAGTCTTTATTTCCCATACAAAGGTTTAAATCACAACCTCTTCTTATAACTAGATGTGAGGCACCTGTTTCCCACTACAAGATGTCCTATATAGTGACCAATTATTAGTTATACTAATAGAAGTAATTCACGATTCTAGTGAGAAAATACCCTCCAACCTCCAATCTTATTATTAATGTAAATGATCCTGTAACATAGAGTATAAATAGGCCTCCTACTAATCACATAAATAGTCCCAATAATTATTGTAAAAAAATATAACTTTTATTAATGTACAAAACGGCAATAAAATATACAATATATACCATGCACTGCTAGGTGGCGCCAGTGTGAAGTAGATCGCATCACAGGAGGCCCCGGCAATATAAAATGTGTTTAGTGACCAAGTGTTAAACCTATATCACCCAATCTAGAAGAGTATCTAAGTCTTATATAATCAGCAGGGCTAGGACCCTCTATCAGACCTTGGGGACCCTTATTATTTTAGTGCATCAGAATAGTAACATTCCACATACTAACTGATATAATTACATAGTGACTGAGGTTGAAAAAAGACTTTCAGTCCATCAAGTTTCAAGCTTTTAAGATCTCATTTAAACTGCAATATGGAGATTAGTTGTTAATTAATTAACCCAGAGGAAGGGAAACAGAAAAAAAAAAAAACAAGTGAGACATAGCCAACCGTCTCAAAGGAAAAAAAGGAATTCCTTCCTGACCCCAGATACTGGTGATCAGATTCCTCCCTGGATCAATACTCTCTCTAATTATCCAGGATAACCCTGAATGCCCTTTTTAATAAGAAATAAATCCAGTCCCCTTTTAAAGTTATCTATTGAATCCGCTGTGACCACCTCCTCCTTTGGTAGAGAATTCCACAGATTAACCACCTTTACTGTGAAGAACCCATTTCTTTCTTTTAGGGGGAATCTTTTTACTTCTAACCTCAGGATGTCCTCTTGTCAGTTGGGAACCTCTTGGCACAAAAAGCCCCCGTGACAAATCCTTATACTGACCCTGGATGTATTTATATCAGGTGATCATCTCCTCTTAGGGGCCTTTTTTCTTGTGACAATAAGTGTAATTTGGTTAGTCTTTCTTCATTCCCCTTATCAGTTTTGTTGCCCTTGGTAGATATGATAAGTAATTGCAATACATCTAAATAGCATCTGAGGAAAAGTATATATTTGTTTTCTTTATTCATTTTTAGAAAACGTTACAGAATATACAAGACGTCCTAAGTGGCTATCCAGAAAGATCTCATATACATTTTTAATTGTAATCCGACGTACTGTCTTCCAATAACCCAATAATATAAAGGCCAAGGAATATCATTATTACACTAACCATGCCAGAGAGCACCATCCAGGTGATAAACACCAACATAAAATGTTCCTGAATTATCGTTTGGGTTCATTAATACCGTTTTTTTCTGGAGGTATATACAGTGGCGTAGCGAGGGGGGCGGACCGCCCGGGTGACAGCATCTGGAGGGGTGACAGAGAGGGCTGAAAATTTTTGTTGGAGGTGACATAGTGTCACCCGGTGACACTATGTCACCTCCAACAAAAAATTTCCGCCCTCTCTGTGGCTCCTATCCTCCGGCCGGAACTACTTTCAGGATCAAGCCTTGCATTGCGCATGTGCATCCCGCCTGCGCGATTCGCGGCTTGATCCAAGAAGTAGTTCTGGCTGGAGGACGGTCGGCGCAGAGGAGAAGACGGTGAGTGCGGCGATGCTGGCAGGATTGGAACCAGGTACGAGCATCAGTGGGGCAGGGGGAACATCAGTGGGGCAGGGGGAGCATCAGTGGGGCAGGGGGGGCAGGGGGAGCATCAGTGGGGCAGAGGGAGCATCAGTGGGGCAGGGGGAGCATCAGTGGGGCAGTTAAAAATGTAATACTTCTGGGACAATTTGTTATAGTTTGCTTTCGTTTATTGTTATAAAGGGATGTCAGTGTAAAGCATATTAAAAAAACACCATTTCGCTTGAGGAATCGTATGTTATTTTTCAAATATATTAAAAGGTTTTAAATCCTCATTTAAAAAAAAGATAGTTTAAGGATTTTTTTCCACATTTAGACCAGACTACTTTAAAAAAAAGGCAATAATCTAAACTAATCTTCTGGTGGTGATGGGACCTATTCTGGTTACATTTTATATTAAGCATATACCTAAGCTTCAATAAAGATCTTGGAACCATTGGTAGATTTTTAATTATGACATATAATAGTCGTCATGCTTTGTGAGCTCTGGTGGAGGCTCTACGCCGCCTCACTCACGGGACAAATAAACGTCGGGAAAGCACCACTTTGCAGAAAAACAACTGCTCTACGCTGCCGGACGTAGAAAAAAAACACTAGCACGCGTAAATACAAGGTCACAAAAATATAAATTTAACGGCCGAAACGCGTACAGCAAAAAACACAAAAAGACTATGAAAATAAAAATACAAAAAATACAAAAACATCACACACAGCATGGGGGGACAGCCAGGACCTCTGGGGGTGAGGTTGCACGTTGCAGTTTCGTCGCTTCAAAATCGGCTAAGCAGAAGAAAAAAATGTCAGCGGAAAAAACATGAAAACGAGGTTCAATGACCCCAAAGCTCATAAAACACTGACAAGGATGTACGACTTTTAATTACGACCCGCGTTACTAAATAAGAGGTCGGAAAAATACAAGGTTAACGGTCGAAATGAGTATATTAAAATACAACACAAAACAATACAAAATACAACAACAAAAAAATAAAAAAAGCACACAGAGCATGGGGGGACAGCCATGACATCTGCCACTAAGGTTGAACAATAATTAAAGTACAATTTAATGAGTTTACAGAATTTGAAATCGCCTAAGCGAGGAAAAAAATGAAAACGAGGCTACACGACCCCGAAATGCACAAAATACCACTGGACACGTACGACTTTTGCCAGGGACGTACGAGGTACTAAAATACACACTTAGCCAGCACGGACAATGGTCGAAACCCGCGTAGCACATAGACAAACAACGCCATTTTACAACACTAACACTACGAATCTCAAATGGAGATTTACACAACTAAGGCAAAGGTTTGCCCTTGCGCACGCACAGCTGGGACATTGATGACACTTTCTCCTCACACCAGCAGCAGGACAACTGGACATTGTATGCTGCAGGAAAATACAAATAGATTGTGAGCTCTTCAGGCTACTCATTGCTGATATATCAGTTACAAATAGGTAAAGTATATTATTTTATTAAGTAAATAATTAATAATTATACAAGGAAAATTGCCGTATATATCTGTGTTTGTCAGGAGAGCACGAAGTGCTCATAGGAAAAAAAGTAAATGAGAGGAGCAGATCGCAATGAGCGCCAAAGGTCCTCAGAGTATAAAAAGTTTCCCATTGTGTGTCAAACCGCATTGCCGTGGCTTAACATTGTATTGCCCCGTTATTTTTGAAGGGCAAGTCGCTAGTTTTATTATATGTTTTATATATAGCACTGTCTGAGCCTGTCCTGATAATGTGCACTCAGGAGGTCATCGCACATTACATAGACCCCAGCACTGTCTGAGCCTGTCCTGATAATGTACAGTCAGGAGGTCACCCTATGTTAGATAGACCCGAGCCCTGTCTGAGCCTGTCCTGATAATGTACAGTCAGGAGGTCACCCTACATTAGATAGATCTCAGCACTGTCTGAGCCTGTCCTGATAATGTACAGTCAGGAGGTCACCCTACATTAGATAGACCCCTGCACTGTCTGAGCCTGTCCTGATAATGTAGTCAGGAGGTCACCCTACATTAGATAGACCCCAGCACTGTCTGAGCCTGTCCTGATAATGTACAGTCAGGAGGTCACCCTACATTAGATAGATCTCAGCAATGTCTGAGCCTGTCCTGAAAATGTACAGTCAGGAGGTCACCCTACATTAGATAGATCTCAGCACTGTCTGAGCCTGTGCTGATAAAGTACAGTCAGGAGGTCACCCTACATTAGATAGACCCAGCACCATCTGAGCCTGTCCTGATAAAGGGCAGTCTTGAGGTCACCCTACATTAGATAGACCCTAGCTGTGTCTGAGTCTTTCCTGATAATGTACAATAAAGCCACCCTACATTTGATAGACCACAGCACTCTCTGAGCCTGTCCTGATTATGTGAACTCAGGAGGTCACCCTACATTAGATAGACCCCAGCACTGACTGAGCCTGTCCTGATAATGTACAGTCAGGAGATCACCCTGCATTAGATAGACCCCAGCACTGTCTGAGCCTGCCCTGATAATGTACAGTCAGGAGATCACCCTGCATTAGATAGACCCCAGCACTGTCTGAGCCTGCCCTGATAATGTACAGTCAGGAGATCACCCTGCATTAGATAGACCCCAGCACTGTCTGAGCCTGTCCTGATAATGTACAGTCAGGAGATCACCCTGCCTCGAGCTGTGCTGGATCAGGCTGTGTCAGTGGGCTGCCTGGAGCTGTGCTGGATAAGGCTGTGTCAGTGGGCTGCCTCGAGCTGTCCTGGATCAGACTGTGTCAGTGGGCTGCCTCGAGCTGTGCTGGATCAGACTGTATCAGTGGGGTGCCTCGAGCTGTGCTGGATCAGGCTGTGTCAGTGGGCTGCCTCAAGCTGTGCTGGATCAGGCTGTGTCAGTGGGCTGCCTCGAGCTGTGCTGGATCAGACTGTGTCAGTGGGCTGCCTCGAGCTGTGCTGGATCAGGCTGTGTCAGTGGGCTGCCTCGAGTTGTGCTGGATCAGGCTGTATCAGTGGGCTGCCTCTAGCTGTGCTGGATCAGGCTGTGTCAGTGGGCTGCCTCTAGCTGTGCTGGATCAGGCTGTATCAGTGGGCTGCCTCTAGCTGTGCTGGATCACGCTGTGTCAGTGGGCTGCCTCTAGCTGTGCTGGATCAGGCTGTGTCAGTGGGCTGCCTCGAGCTGTGCTGGATAAGGCTGTGTCAGTGGGCTGCCTTGAGCTGTGCTGGATCACGCTGTGTCAGTGGGCTGCCTTGAGCTGTGCTGGATCAGGCTGTATCAGTGGGCTGCCTCGAGCTGTGCTGGATCAGACTGTGTCAGTGGGCTGCCTCGAGTTGTGCTGTATCAGGCTGTGTCAGTGGGCTGCCTCGAGTTGTGCTGGATCAGGTTGTATCAGTGGGCTGCCTCGAGTTGTTCTGGATAAGGCTATGTCAGTGGGCTGCTTCGAGTTGTTCTGGATAAGGCTGTGTCAGTGGGATGCTTCGAGCTGTTCTGGATAAGGCTATATCAGTGGGCTGCCTCGAGCTGTGCTGGATCAGGCTGTATCAGTGGGCTGCCTCGGGCTGTGCTGGATCAGGCTGTGTCAGTGGGCTGCCTCGAGCTGTGCTGGATCAGACTGTGTCAGTGGGCTGCTTCGAGCTGTTCTAGATCAGGCTGTGTCAGTGGGCTGTCTCGAGCTGTGCTGTATCACGCTGTGTCAGTGGGCTGTCTCGAGCTGTGCTGGATCAGACTGTGTCAGTGGGCTGTCTCGAGCTGTGCTGTATCACGCTGTGTCAGTGGGCTGTCTCGAGCTGTGCTGGATCAGGCTGTGTCAGTGGGCTGCCTCGAGCTGTGCTGGATCAAGCTGTGTCAGTGGGCTGCCTCGAGCTGTGCTGGATCAGGCTGTGTCAGTGGGCTGCCTCGTGCTGTGCTGGATCAGACTGTGTCAGTGGGCTGCCTCGAGCTGTGCTGGATCAGGCTGTATCAGTGGGCTGCCTCGAGCTGTGCTGGATCAGGCTGTATCAGTGGGCTGCCTCAAGCTGTGCTGGATCAGGCTGTATCAGTGGGCTACCTCGAGCTGTGCTGGATCAGGCTGTATCAGTGGGCTGCCTCGAGCTGTGCTGGATCAGTCTTTGTCAGTGGGCTGCCTCGAGCTGTGCTGGATCACGCTGTGTCAGTGGGCTGCCTCGAGCTGTGCTGCTGCTTCATATTGTTTAATAGCCCTACTGTTTAATTACTTTTTGTAAATGTGTTTAGTTACCATATGATTTTCCAATAAAGAGATCTTCTGGTTAAGACATATCTGGTAGAACTATGTTTGTTTACTAGATGCTGTGATTTCCATGCTGTGTTTGTGGCTGTCAAATCTGAGGAAAAGGTGACTAATATTTTACAGTTTGTTGTTTAATTGTTCAGTCGTGTACAACTCTCTATGACTCCGTAGAGCACTGTATGCCAGACACATCATCCACTGCCATTGAGCTCCATCAAGCTCATATCCATTGCTTCAATAACCTCTTGTGTCCATCTCTGCCTCTGCCATCCTCTTCATCACGTGCCTTCATGACATCAGAGTCTTCTCTAGGACATTCTGCCTTCTTGTGATTTGGCAAACATATTTGCACTTTATCCTCATGGCTTGGTTTGGCTTGGTTTCTTGTAGTATTGATTGACTGGATCTTCTTGCAGTCCAAGGGACTCAGCAGTTGTCTCCAACCCCACAATACAAAGGCATCAATTCTATGCTGCTTAGTCTTCTTTATGGTCCACATAGTCCTATTACACTAACAACTATTCTTGACAGTGTGATATCTTTACTTTGTAATAGCTTTATCAAACGTTGCATCGCTTTCATCCCCAGAAGCAAACTTCTTTTAATTTTATAGCTTCAGTCACCATCTTGGAGCCGAGGATGGAGGAGCTCTATTCAATCAGCAAAACAAGACCTGAGGACGACTGTGGGTCAGATCATGAGCTTCTTATTGTTAAGTTCAGAGTTAGACCGAAGACAAAGAGGTAAAATCATATGATAAGCAGATACAAAGTATATAATATAAATTCTTCTAGGAGAGAGAACATGGAGGGAAAAGAGAGAGGATGAAGGTGATGTATGATTAAATCAAGCAATATCTAACTCAATTCCTAATTAAAAAAAACATTTTTTTTACATTTATAATGACCTTTGTATAATTACATTTAGTACAAAGAGGTCTGTTAAATGCATTATAAAGTATCAGCACCTTATATTTGTTTAAAAAAACTCTCTTTTTGTACAGTAACAAAGTGTAATTCCTAATGACAATGGGCTCATCAATCACTTTGATTTATTAAAAATATCTATAACAAAGCTTTATCATACTATACATATTAGTATTCCTTCTAAACAGAATATACATTTGTAGACAGCTTGAACATTATGAGTCTTTCAGTACCTAAGAACATAGTTTTTTCTTTTCAAGCTCTATAGACTCAATGCTTTGTTTGATGCAACAAATGCACATAGAAAAGAGGAAAATTCATAAAAAAGGCTATTATGGTTAAACAAATATAAAGAATATATAAAAATATATATACCTTATTTTACAGGACCACATATTGATCATGAGTGCTCAGCATGATGGTGTAGAGCAAAGTCCATACGTTCTGGATCCCTTAAATCGAAAGGTTATTGATAACCAAGCGGATAGCAGCAACGCACAGTCCAGCCCCATATCATGTATTGTAATAATACACGCTGATACATTAGTAGAACTTACTGCTGGAAACTTCTATCAACGTGATTTAAATTTCCAAATTAGATATCCGTAGATCTTTATGAGCTTGCTAATGTTTTGGATAATTACATTTATATGATCTTCATGTTGATGTGAAATGGCGGACTCATATTAATCATTATCCACACTCCATATATACAACTGGTCTTTATCCTGTGAGTTTTCTTGTGTTCTTTCCAATCTGACTTATTTCTCATGCGCAACTTTCAGAACATGCAAAAGGTTTTTCTCCTGTATGAGTCATCTTATGTTTATTAAGATCTGAGAGACGACGGAAACATTTCCCACATTCAGAACATGGAAAAGGTTTTTCTCCTGTATGAGTCATCTTATGTTTAGTGATGTCGCGAACCTAAAATTTTCGGTTCGCGAATCGCGAACGCGAACCGCCGCAAATGTTCGCGAACCGGCGAACATCGGCGAACCGCCATAGACTTCAATGGGCAGGCGAATTTTAAAATCCACAGGGACTCTTTCTGGCCACAATAGTGATGGGAAAGTTGTTTCAAGGGGTCTAACAACTGGACTGTAGCATGCAGGAGGGGGATCCATGGCAAAACTCCCACGGAAAATTACATAGTTGATACAGAGTCTGGTTTTAAGCCATAAAGGGCATAAATTACCTAACATTCCTAAATTGTTTGGAATAACGTGCTTTAAAACATCAGGTATGATGTTGTATCGATCAGGTAGTGTAAGGGTTAGGCCCGCTTCACAGTGACAGACCAAACTCCCTGTTTAACGCACCGCAAACAACCGCAAACAGTTCATTTGCACAACCGCAAACTCCCCGTTTGCACAAGGTTGGATACCAAGCTAGCCATGTCCCGTTCCTTGTCCTCACTAATGTCATTGACGGTCTCTTCCTCCACCCAGCCACCAAGGGTCCCGAAAGGTGACAACAAGCCCCCTGGGACGCCTGCTGTGTTTGGTCTTCCACCTCCTCAAAGCCACCTTCCTCCTCTGACTCCTCTTCTTCAGACTCCTCTCACTGCATTGCCTCTCTCTGCATTATTATTATTATTATTATTATCTTTATTTATATCGCGCCAACATATTCCGTAGCGCTGTACAGGGGTTGAGTACATAGCAGAAAACAAATTAAACACCTTGTAAAGAATGGAGGGCCCTGTTTTTGAGCATAAAATCAAATGTACATAGAGCTTGTTTCCAAGGCCTGACACAAGATTGAAAACTCGCAAACTTACAATCTAAGGGTTTAGGTGTGATACAAGAGGGTGACAAATACAATTGAAAGCAATTGGTTCAGTAAAGTGGAGGGGTCTGTGTGTTGTACTGTAGATTGTAGAGTGTTATTAAGCTGTGGAATGTTCAGTTGTACATGTTAAGGCTGAAGATGATAAGATTTTTTAAACAGGTGTGTTTTTAATAATTTCTTAAAGGTTTTGAGGCAGGAAGATAATCTAATGGAGCGGGGCAAGGAGTTCCAAATGGATGGGGAAGCACGAGAAAAGTCTTGAAGACGGGAGTGAGAGGAGGTGATGAGAGAGGAGGAAAGAAGAAGGTCGTTATAAGGTGTGTTAAGTAGTACTACTCTCATCAGTTTAATACTTGTTACGTTACCTATCAGGGGGCGTGTATAAGGCCTAGATTTTTAGAACCGGGAGATGGAAAAAGATGCTTTGTTAGTCGTATCACTTCAATTTTAGGGCACGGCACGTGCAGTCAAAGGTGCCACCAGATAGGAGTGACGTGTTTGTAAGTACTACTCTTATCAGTTTAATACTTGTTACGTTACCTATCAGGGGGCGTGTATAAGGCCTGGATTTTTAGAACTGGGAGATGGAAAAAGATGCTTTGTTGGTCGTATCACTTCAATTTTGGGGCACTTTGTGACATTAGCTTCTTACGCTCAAACATGTCCTTTACAGGCACCTGACTATGGGCAGATGAGCAGGAACTGCTCAAGGCGAGAGACGGAGTGGCGGATGGTTGAGAGAGGGCAAGGAGGACAGCAGTGGTTGATGTGGCTTACGATGCTGGACCAGGAGGAGGATGGCGGCTTTGAGTTTGTCTGCTGCTTGTACTCATGTGTTGGTCTGGAGTCACCCAAACATTAGGTCTCAACCTGTAGAGGATAAGGGAACCAGGCTACTCTAGACCTCATTCATCATTACCGGTTTTGACAGATCGGTACTATGCGTCCAAGCTACTGTGACAACAGATATGAGTGGCACTGTGCACTTGCAGAAGTTGGTAGAGTAGACGCTGTAGGTCTGACACACACGCTTTCAGACAACTAACTGCTATGCAATCTATTACAGTAGAAAAAATGTTTTTGGTTTTAAATGTACACTACTGTTACACCAGATATGAGTGGTGTGTTAAGTAGTACTACTCCTATCAGTTTAATCCCTGTTATGTGCCTTTTTTTTGGGTTTGGTTGTTGAAGCCACAGTGCAGCACCAGAGGCCAGAAAAATTAGGCATGTACACATGCCTGAAAAATTAGGTATTGTTGATCTTGCAGCGAGCAGAGAAGAAGGTAGGCCTGATTCAACGCCCCATCCCTGCATATCCACACTCAGAGATTGAGGGGGCGACCCTTACAAGGCCACGGGCCGGAGATATAAAGGGGGGCCATCCCAAATAAGCACACAAGCGGGGACAAAGGTAGTTAAGGGGATATTTCAAAACTTCGATCAGACCATATATTCATCCCAATCCCGCTGCAGCGGAACTGACAGAGTCCTTCCTACTACAGCAAGAAGTCCACAAAATACCTGTACCTCAATTGGACAGCTTGAACCTAGACATATCCCAAGAGGAAGTTAAATCTACAATCCAAGATCTTAAATTTGGCAAGTCCCCAGGGCCAGACGGTTTTACTCATCTGTACTATAAGAAATTTGGGCCCTTGCTTACCCCCGCACCTAACATCTTTGTTTAACGCTATACTAAATGGAGAACCTATGCCCCCTTAATTGAATCAGGCCGACCTCATAGTCTTTCCAAAAGAGGGTAGGGACCTGAATCTCAAACTGTATTACAAGGCAGCGCAGCTGGCTTTCATTCCTCTGGCGCATTCTCCAAAACACATCAGCCGCTCTGGGTATTTATGGAAAATGTAAGCATGTCACCTTATACATGGGATACAGTAATATGGATTCCAGGCCTGTATACTTTTTTGAGAAACTTGAAAAACCCGTTGATTAAGCACTCATTAAAAATATGGACGGAGATGAACTGGACACAAAAACTGGACACTCGGGTATCAGATCTTACCCCTATCGTACCCAATCCCTACTTTAAGATACATCTTCCGGAAAGCTCTCTCAGTTGGTGGAAGTCTCAGAACCTGCTAAGGGTTGGTCCATGGTGGCATGACGACAAAATAATGACCTTTGAGCGGGTGAGAGATAGATACAATTTACCCCTGACTGAACACTATAATTTTTGCAGGATACATCATTTTATATATACGATAAGTGGTAGGGGAACCCCCCAAAGAAACACCTGGCTACTCAAAAAATGTAGGGATTCCCCCTTTCAGCCTGGTATTATTAGCCTCATGTATGAGCTATTTAATGAAAACTCATGGGCAAACAAACCAGACTATACCAAAGCCTGGGAGAGAGATTTGGGCACCGAGTTGGCAGACAGCACATGGGATAAAAGTTGGCAAGGCTTAAGTAGGGGATTTTTAAATTATAGTCTGCTTGAGACTTCAATAAAGGTCCTACACAGGACATATATTACTCCTTTTAAGCTAATAAATGGGATCCAAAACAGAGCAGCTCATGTTTTAGGAACATTAGTAATAAGGCTACATTTATTCATGTCTGGTGGGAGTGTTCGGCAGTCATAAGACTATGGGAAGAAACATGCTTACTAGCTTCTAAAATGTTTAAGATTGACCTAATAAAATATTTTTTGAAAGAAAAAATACACATAGCTAGTAGTTGGAAAACCCCAAATTAAAACTTTCAGGAATTAATAAAAAAAATCAACTATTTACTGCTCAACGAGAGATTTAACCATGTAGTCTTGGATAGAATCAACCAGTTCCAGACAATTTGGGATCCCTGGATAACATCCCCATTTAGTGCCCCCCTAATACAATAAAACATTTGTTAATGGTTGAAGCAACTCGGGGGGAAGGACCGGAGTGGGGGAGCCCTGGAGGAGACCCTTCAGAAGCAACCGGCTGCAAAATCATCCGAGGAAAGGAGAGGTCGCCTACTGAAGCCTGCCCTAGGGTAACCCAAGGGCGATTGAGCAGGTTAGATATTGTAAATAATAAGCTACTGCTGGAGTGATGATAGATAATAGGACTTTACTATTGTCTGTTTTAACATGTCTTAGGTTTCTCTTAAAAATTGCAATCACAGTAAAAAAAAAGAAAATGTATTAACCAAAAAAGTAAAAAAAAGAAGGCCTAGCCACCTAATTTTAACAAAATGTCTTCATTGTAAATATGTATTTTTGCACAACTGTTGTGTTATGCAAGACTGTTCAATATGCTTTCTTTTTCATTACATGACGTACGACTTCTGGCATAAAAATTTAAATTCAAAAATTAGATATTGTTGCAGCCGCTGCTGTTGCAGCGGCCAGAAAAATTGACCTTTGTTCCCCAGGCAGAAAGTGCCATAAAACATTGCCTCTTCTTGAACCCTAGTTGGTGGCGGATAATTCACGCAAGTCATCCGGCATTCACAGATAACATACAGCAGCGTGTGGACCATTTATAGCCGAAGGCAGCTCATCTCATCAGGCCTTTTTCAGTCGAATGTATCGCCCAGTGTCAGTCCCTTCGGGATCCATCCCTCATTCATCTTTATATAGGTGAGGCAATCTAGACTTTTTTGCCCTAGGCGACTTCTCTTCTCGGTGACAAAACCTCCTGCTGCACTGAAGGTCCTTTCTGACAGGACACTTGAAGCGGGGCAGGCCAGAAGTTCAATTGCAAATTGGGATAGCTCAGGCCACAGGTCTAGCCTGCATACCCAGTAGTCAAGGGGTTCATCGCTCCTCAGAGTGTCGATATCTGCAGTTAAGGCGAGGTAGTCTGCTACCTGTCGGTCAAGTCGTTCTCTGAGGGTGGATCCCGAAGGGCTGATGCGATGCGTAGGACTGAAAAAGGTCCGCATGTCCTCCATCAACAACACGTCTTTTAAACGTCCTGTCCTTGCCGGCGTGGTCGTGGGAGGTGGATTACTTTCACCTCTTCCCCTGTTATATTGCCCTTGTGCTGTGACATCACCCTTATACACATTGTAAAGCATACTTGTTAATTTGTTTTGGACCTGCTGCATCCTTTCTGACTTGCGGTAATTTGGTAACAATTAAGGCACTTTCTGCTTATACCGGGGGTCTAGTAGCGTGCACACCCAGTACAGGTCGTTCCCCTTCAGCCTTTTTATACGAGGGTCCTGCGACAGGCACGACAGCATGAAAGACCCCATTTGCACAAGGTTGGATGCCGAGCTAGTCATGTCCCGTTCCTCGTCCTCAGTGATCTCGCTGAAGATATGTTCTTCCCCCCAGCCACGTACAACACCACGGGTACCAGATAGGTGACAACGAGCACCCTGGGATGCCTGTTGTGATTGGTCTTTCTCCTCCCCCTCAAAGCCACATTCCTCCTCTGACTCCTCTTCCTCACAATCCTCTTCCAGCGTTGCCGCAGGTCCAGCAAGCGATGCTGATAAGGCTGTTTCTGGTGGTGATGGTGACCACAACTCTTCCTCTTCCTCGTCACGCTCATCTACGGCCTGATCCAGCACTCTTCGCAGGGAACGCTCCAGGAATAAAATAAATGGTATGATGTCGCTGATGGTGCCTTCGGTGCGACTGACAAGGTTTGTCACCTCCTCAAAAGGACGCATGAGCCTACAGGCATTGCGCATGAGCGTCCAGTAACGTGGCAAAAAAATCCCCAGCTCCACAGAGGCTGTCCTAGCACCCCGGTCATACAAATACTCGTTAATGGCTTTTTCTTGTTGGAGCAGGCGGTCGAACATTAGGAGTGTTGAATTCCAACGTGTGGGGCTGTCACAAATCAAGCGCCTCACTGGCATGTTGTTTCGCCGCTGGATATCTGAAAAGTGCGCCATGGCCGTGTAGGAACGCCTGAAATGGCCACACACCTTTCTGGCCTGCTTCAGGACGTCCTGTAAGCCTGGATACTTATGGACAAAGCGTTGTACGATCAGATTACACACATGTGCCATGCACGGCACATGCGTCAACTTGCCCAAATTCAATGCCGCCAACAAATTTCTTCTGTTGTCACAAACCACTTTGCCAATCTCTAGTTGGTGCGGAGTCAGCCATTGATCCACCTGTGCGTTCAGGGCGGACAGGAGTGCTGGCCCGGTGTGACTCTCTGCTTTGAGGCAAGTCAACCCCAAGACGGCATGACACTTCCGTATCCGGGATGTGGAATAGTATCTGGGGAGCTGGGGGGGTGCCGTTGATGTGAAGCAAGACGCAGCAGCAGAAGAGGACTCAGCTGAGGGGGTTATGGAAGAGGATGGAGTAGGAGGAGTAGAGGAGGTGGCAGCAGGCCTGCCTGCAAGTCGTGGCGGTGTCACCAACTCTTCTGCAGAGCCACGCATTCCATGCTTGGCAGGCGTCAGCAGGTTTGCCCAATGCGCAGTGTAGGTGATATACCTGCCCTGACCATGCTTTGCAGACCAGGTATCAGTGGTCAGATGGACCCTTGCCCCAACACTGTGTGCCAGAGATGCCATTACTTCCTTTTGCACAATTGAGTACAGGTTGGGGATTTCCTTTTGGGCAAAGAAATTTCGGCCGGGTACCTTCCACTGCGGTATCCCAATCGCTAAAAACTTTTTGAACGCCTCAGACTCCACCAGCTTGTATGGTAAAAGCTGGCGGGCCAAGAGTTCAGACAAGCCAGCTGTCAGACGCCGGGCAAGGGGGTGACTTTGTGGCATTGGCTTCTTACGCTCAAACATGCCCTTGACAGACACCTGACTGTGGGGAGATGAGCAGGAACAGCAAGAGGCGAGAGACAGAGTGGCGGATGGTTGAGAGGTGGCAAGGAGGACAGCAGTGGTTGATGTGGATGAAGATGCTGGACCAGGAGGAGGATGGCGGCTTTGAGTTTGTGTGCTGCTTGTACTCATGTGTTGATCCCATTGGCGTTTGTGATGTGACATCATGTGCCTTCGCAAAGCAGTTGTACCTAGGTGGGTGTTGGACTTCCCACGACTCAGTTTCTTTTGGCACAGGTTGCAAATGTCATTGCTGTTGTCAGAGGCAGACACACAAAAAAAATGCCACACTGCTGAGCTCGGCGGTGACGGCATTCTGGTGGTGGCAACAGCATGCGTTGATTGGCGTGCTGTCTGGCTGACCCCGGGTGCTGATGCATGCTGTCTGACTGTGCCACTAGCTCGTTGCGATGACCTCCCTCTACTTCCAACTCGTCTCCTCCTCCTCTCTGTCTCCCCATCTGAACTTTCCCCCTGTTCTTCTTCTCTTCTAGCAGGCACCCACGTGACATCCACGGACGCATCGTCATCATCATCACCCGCCTCACTTGTATATGACAACTGAACAAAGGAAGCAGCAGCGGGTACATCATCATCATCATCACATCGTACGTACATGTGTGTAATGCTGCCTGACTGAGTCATATCCCTGTTATCTACATTCTCTGGCAATAATGGTTGCGCATCACTCATTTCTTCAAACTGATGTGTAAATAACTCTTCTGACTGATCAATTGAATTGGCTGCGGTACTAGTGTTGGTGGTGGCGGCAGGCGGGTGAGTGGTAACTTGAGAGGTGCCCGAAGCTAAGCTGGAAGAGGATGGTGCGTCAATGTTCCAAGCGGAAGCTGTAGAAGATTGGGTGTCCTGTGTTAGCCAGTCAGGGTAACTGGCCTCTGAACATTGGGCATTATTGTAGGGCCAAAGGGAATCACAGCACCACGACCACGACGGCCTCTGCGGGGTGTCCTGCCTCTGCCTGTCATTTTTTTTTTAAATGTGGACTGTTGGTACCCCAACTAGACTGGATTGGTTGAACTTGGCAGAGTACTTGAAAGCAAGACACACACTATGGGTAGCGGTCAAGCAAATGAACTTGGATTGACGGTCAGGCAAATGCACTTACATTTAATAAACAAAAAGTTTGGGTTTTTTAAATGTGGACTGTTGGTACCCAAACTAGACTGGATTGGTTAAACTTGGCACAGTGTATTTTAAAATTATGAGAAAAACTGTTCTGTAAACTAAAGAAAAATCATTTTAGGAGGTTGAGAGATAAAGAAACCGGATGGGGGGATACCGAGCAGAGCACACCATCTAAAGCCCACTGGGAGACAAACTCATCCATTCCCCCAGTGGACAAAGCCAGGTGGTACTCTGCCCGGATACGGGAGCGCACCAGCACCCGGAACATGGCCTCAGGTGACAAGGGAACCCCCCCTATCAAACACTGCTTCCTGGACTTATATATAGCCAATTTGGCTAATGCTAGGAGCAGGTTGACGAGGAGGTCCCTGGCCTAATTGCCCCGGGACACTGGGCGCCCAAAAATAAAAATGTGAGGGGAGAAATGTAGCCAGAACTGCAGGAGGAGGCCCCTCAAGAGTGACAAGAGGGGCTGCAGTCTGGCGCAACTAAAATAAATATGATACACGGACTCTCCCTTGCCACAGAATGGACAAGTGGAGGGAGAGTCCGTGAATTTAGCTAAGCACTCTCCAACTCAAGTCCCCGGTGGGTCGTGGAACTAAATCAGAATAAAGTTCCCTCCACCGGGGCCTCTTGCCCTCGTCAGCTGGTAGGACCCGCCTCCAGATGGTATCGGGACGGGTCACGAGGGCAAGGAAGTGCACTGTATGGAGCACGAGAGAATATAAGCTCTTCCTCGGCATGCTGCGAAAGCATGCCGAGGGTATGTCCCTCAACCTCGAGAGGTTGGGGACAGGAGGAGCCTGAGGGGAAACACGGGGCTTGTGTCCAATGCAAACAGCCGGAGCAGGGGTGTTGAAAGGTGCATGTGGCACTCCGGCCTGCAAAGCCCCGCGAAGGAAGGTGCGCGAGTCGGGGGAGATGGCATCCCTAATCTCCTGGAGCAAGCGCCCTGAGACTTTGGGCGTCACATATCCCAAACGGAGCGCAAGCTCCTGGGGTGACACCCAATCAGAACGCCCGTATTTTAAGAGATCCCCGACTCGGGTCATCCGTGCATGACTAAGGCGGCGGATGATACTGGGGGACTGTAACATTGGAGCCCCCACTGCTGGATTAAATAGAGACCATGCTCCAGGCCTTGAGGTTTTCCTGGTAGTATGCCGGCAACACAGAGAGGTCTCTCCCAAACCCCTCGGGCCTGATCAGAAATAATTGCTGGTCATACCCCAGGTTGCGCAACTGGCGATAAAAGCTGGATGCCAGTGCGCACCACTGCGGAGAGGGATCTGCATATAGGTATCTCTGCAGGTACTGAAGGCGGAAGGTGGACAACTGGGAGCACACACAAACTACTCCCTGTCCACCCTCCACCAAAGGCAGACTTGCCACCCCTGCAGAGACCCAATGCCTTCCCATCCAGAGGAAATCTAACAAATTCCTCTGGATATTGGTGACAAACTCGGGGGTCGGACTCAGACAAATCAGCCGGTGCCAGATCTGAGAAGCCACCAGCTGATTCACCACTAGAGTCCGCCCCCTAAGGGAAAGCATTTTTGCTAGACCCCTCCATCGTCCCAGACGAGAGAGGACACTGCCCTCTAACTCCCTCCAGTTGTCTGGGACGGAAGCGTCCGCAGCGGACAGGTAGACCCCCAGATATTTAATGACATCTGCCTCCCACGTGATGTCACGAAACGTGGGAGGCAAAAAGTCTACCTGTAAATTACCCTCTAAAAGGCCTGTGCATTTGGACCAGTTGATCTGAGCGGAGGAGGCAGCTGAATATACCTCCTGGCACTGTTTTGCCAGCTCAAGATCAACTGGATCCTGGGCCACGAGGAGCACATCGTCAGCATAAGCTGAAAGGACAATCCGCATGTCTGGATCTTTTAGCACCAGCCCTGTGAGCCTTTTCCTCAGTAGGCAGAGGAAAGGTTCGATGGCCAGTGCATATAACTGTCCAGACAAGGGACATCCTTGACGCCCCCCCCTCGTCCAAATACCAAAGGTGCTGTTAGGGACCAATTGATTTTAAGTAAACACTCTGCAGAGGCGTACAGCGTTCTTATAAAGCCCACAAACTGTGGGCCAAAGCCGTACGCTTGCAGAGTGGCTATGAGGTAACCATGGTCCACCCTGTCAAACGCCTTCTCTTGATCTAAAGAGAGAAAGGTGAGTGACAGACCAGTCCTGCGAGAATAATGCAATAGATCCCGGACCAGAAAGATACTATCAAAGATAGTCCGGCCTGGGATCGCATAGGACTGGTCAGGGTGAACCAATTCTGCCAGCACAGACCCAAGTTTAAGCGAGATGGCTTTAGCTACAATCTTGTAGTCTGTGCTGAGCAAAGAGACAGGTCGCCAGTTCTTAATAAGCCGGAGATCCCCCTTTTTGGGCAGCAGGGCAAGTACTGCCCTGCGACAAGACAGGGGCATCTCCCCGGTCTCCAGGGCTTCCCCAAGGACCAGATGGAAATCAGGTCCCAGAGTCTCCCATAAAAATTGGAAAAACTCTACAGTCAGTCCGTCCAGTCCTGGAGACTTCTCACAGGACATGGCACGGAGGACTTCAGAGAGCTCTTGAAAAGATAGTGGTATATCAAGCCGCTCTCTTACACCCTCACTGACTGTGGGGAGCCCCTCCCATAGCACCCTGCAGGCGTCTGGAGAAATGGGATCCGGAGAGTAAAGATCTTTATAAAAGTTCCGGGCTCTATCCCGGATACTCTCCGGATCTTTAAGGGGGGCACTGTCTTCATCTAGAAGACAGGTGATGTGCCTACTGTTACCCCCCTTTTTCTCCAGTGAGTAGAAGAGGCGCGAGCCGCGGTCTAGATCTTTGAGAAAACCTAAGCGGCTGCGCACGTATGCCCCCTTGGCCTGGTGTCGTTCTAGGTCGCAGAGGACACCCTTCCTCTCTACATACTCGCTCTGCAGGGATTGGTCCCTACAAGTGAACAGCCTCTGCTCCAGATGGAGAACTTCCCCCCGGAGTGACTCCAACTCAGCTTTGCGCTGCCCACTCGCACCCTTGGTATATTCCTGACACAGAAGACGCAAATGAACCTTGCCCACGTCCCACCACAGTTTTAACGTGGCAAAGTCTCCCTTGCAACCCCTCCAGTCCGTCCAAAACTCCCGGATCAATGTCACGAGCCCCTGGTCCTTCAACAAAGCATTGTTGAAGTGCCAATAGGCGGCTCGTGGCGCTGTTGGCATTAGCACCACTGTCACAGACACACAGTTGTGGTCTGTGAACGGAGCCAGCCTAATGGCACAAGAACCGACTCGTGACATATAGTGACTAGATATATATAGTCTGTCGATCCGGGAGTGGGACACCAGACCGGCTCTCACCCTGACGTAGGTGAAACCGTCTGATGCCCCTGGGTTCTGCTCTCGCCAGATGTCCTCCAGGGAGAAGCGGGCGATGATCTCCCGCAGGGCTGACGCAGAAGGCGGGTACGGCTCTGGACTATTCCGGTCCAGAGCGTCGAGGGTGCAGTTGAAATCACCCCCGAGTGCCAAACACTCATCTGCGTCAACCGTCTCCAAAAACTGGGACAGTCTGGCGAGGAACCTCACTCTCTCTGGCCCTCCAGCAGGGGCATATATATTAACTAGGTTAATGATGCTACCCTGCTCTCGGACCCGGAGGTGGATTAGACGGCCTGGGATAACAGCTTTCACAAGCAGCAGCTCTGGCTGAAAAGACTCTGAGAACAGGGTCACCACTCCACATGACGCCGATGTGAAGTGGCTGAAGAAGACCCTGCCTCTCCACTCCAGTTGCCACGAGGCCTCAGCCTCTGGAGTGGTGTGAGTTTCCTGCAGGAAGCTCACAGAGTACCCTCCCTGATATAAATAGGAGAGTACCTGGAACCTGCGGAAACTGTCTTGACAGCCATTGGTATTTAGCGTGCTGATGTGCAAAGCCATTACTGCGTGTCAGGAATTGTGTGTTCCTCAGACCCTTGAGACTGCTGATAGGACACGCACATTTTATAGAATTTCCGGACGCGGAGATGCTCCGCAGTCCCAGAATTCTTGGCCCTAGTGCTGACCACTAGATATTGCTGGAGAGAGTGGAGAATAAACGACATATTCTTCCACCTCTCCAAGGCCAGCCGCACCTTCCTTTTCTTTTGTCCATGAAGGGTGCTCTCAAGGAATAGATCTATTTCCTTGACAGGGATAACCCACCCAGAATCTGATGTTCCTTCTAGTGGGTCACCCCTGGGCTCCTCTTGGCTGAGGGCTTTTACTCCATCCTCCCCGGCTGGAGTCAGTTTCCTCAGCTTTATTCTCAGGGACCCCCTCTTAGATGATACAGAAGGAGTCTCTTTAGCACCCTTCAAGGTAAATAATGGACCCTTGGATTGCTGCTGCACCCTGTAGCTTCAGGAGTGCATTCAGGGGTAGGTGGCTGGACAGCAGTTGCTGGCATGGCTTCCTTAATGGAAGCCTTGGAGGCTTTATATGCCTCCTCTGCCAGTTCCACCGCTGCTTGCTCAGCTTGGATGGCACCGATGTTAGGGTCAGTGGACGGCTGAGGAGGGTAGACAGGCTCTCCCATGATGTTAACAGGAAAACCTGTTTTATCACCCTCCCCCATTTCCACTTCCCCTTGTGCCACATCCCCCCTGACAGACAAATCCATAGGGTCCTGAATGGGGGTCATGCCTATATTCCCCCCCTCCAGTAGTGACTCGGCCTGGGGCTCTAACAAAGCCCGAGGTACGTCACTAGAGAGTGACACTGGAGGAGGAGACTGACTGGTGCCCTTGAAGCTCAGCACCTCAGGGACACTGACTACCCATTCAGCAGGGGCTTTGTTGGGACCCCCCTCAAAGGCCAGAGGCAGAACCTGATCTTTCTTGTCTACCCCTGCCTCACTTGGGAGACCCTCTTGCCCCTGCTTTTCCTCCAGACCCTTTTCCACATTAACCCCTATAGGGTCTGGAGAGAGAGATGTGTGGTCTGGCACCGGCTGGCTGAGCTTAATAACTGGGCCAGACAATGTCACCGGATGAGGAGGAGATGTTTTGTTCCTCTTCTTGCTTTTAGAGGGAGGTGCTCCACTATAGAGCACTTCCCACTTATTAGCAACCTCCCTGTTGGTTTTATGCTTCCTCTTCCTGGGGACGTCACTCCTGAAAGAGGAGCTGCCACTAGCTGTCTCCCCTGCAGAGGGCTTATTATCCCTCTGCTTACACTGTGCCCCCACACTAACTGATGTAATTATGGTGGGGGCAGATTGGGACTTGGGAGATGCAGCTTTGACACTGGGAGGACCGGTGACATTCTTCCCCTTTTTCCCCGTGTCTGCAGTCTTGCTGGAGACCACAGACACAGATGGCTTTTTTGGGGAAGAAGGGGGTTTGGAGGCCGTGGTGGTGGCTTGAGGAACGGCCTCCTTGCCTGAGCTCTGTGGGGGGGCTATGACCCTTGAGGTCCCCGCTGTTATGGGCTCAGCGGGGATGGGTGCCGTACTGACGGAGGTGCCATTTGCTGGGGCTGGGGCATGATGCTTTACATTAGGACAATTCCTATGTGTATGACCCAACCCCTTGCAATGATTGCACTGCACCTCCGTAGTGCTGTAAAAAATCCTGTAGAGCACCCCCTCAAATGGAACCCCAAAAGACCCCTCTATGTTTTCTGAGCCCTAGGGCAGGCACATTTGTACCTGCCTCTTGAAAGAGAGCACATGACGAAGTGCTCTCTCTCTGCACCCCAGGGGAATTTTAATAAATGGTGTTTTTACTTCCCCTAGGGTTAGCAGGTGGGGGCGCAGGAGGGAGTCTGGTAGGAAGGGGGGCACATTAGAGAGTGTTACTTTTGTGCCCAACCCTTCCAGGGGTTCTATTGGGACATATAATCCCCCCACTGTGATGCCTCTCTGTATAAGAATGTGAGCAGCAGCCAGAGTACGGGTAAAGAAAACTGCTTTCCCGTACATTTTGCTGGCTGCTACTATAACAGAGGGGCTGATGACATTAGCTGCAGCACGCAGATAGATATCAATGCTGTAGACCCCAGACATCTGACATTTAACCCCATGCTTCCTGGTGATCTGCCCCTCAGCCCCAGCGGTGGTATTACTGGGGCATGCAGAAACCACCTGTGACCAGGTATTAGCCACAGGGGTAGGTCTGCTGGCAGAACCACCAGGAGCTGGGGCTGCCTTATCTGCCTGGGGCCTATGCTGTGCAGTGCTGCAGCTAGGATTTTCAGGGGCCATTATTCCCCCTTTTGACCCCTGAGGCTTCTTAATGGTCTTATCCCTCATGTGTAGACCCTTTTTTTTTAAGTTTATTTGTTTTTATTTTTTGTTTTATGATTTTTAATGTTTTTTTTTTTTTTTTTTTAATATAAAAGTGTGAAAAAGAAACAAAAAGACAAAACTAAGGGAGAGCGAGAGATGATGCTTGGCAGTGGAAGGGTTAATGGCCTGTTGCAAGGTGTTGCTAATTGCAACAACACAGAGAACACAGAGGCTTTTTAACCCCTCTGTGTCTCTGTGTCAGATGTTAAAAAAGCCTTTTAAACAAAAATTCAAATTGTTTTCCCCCCCACTGCCTACAAAGATGTTACTTGTCTTCTCTCCCCCCAAAACATAAAACCCAACACCAAACAAACAAAACTTTAACAAAACCTGAAAAACTTAAAAAAAAAAAAAGTCAAATTAAAAAACGTTTCAGGAGTGAAGGTAAAGTGCTAAGGGAGGGATGTGGCAAAGTATCCAGGAGACAGCTCACTCTCCTGGGATAGAGAGTTGAGCCTGACCCCCAGAAAACTAAAACTTAAATTAAACTAAGAAAAAAACCACAAAAACTCCCAAAAATGAACAACACCGTGCAAAAAGTGCTTATAAACAGAAAGGTGTTAAAATAAAACTTGTATTTGAGGGACTAAGACCCTAAAAAGCCTTTTGTTTGGAGCTCAAGCATGCACACAACCTCTTGGCACAGTGTATTTTAAAATTATGAGAAAATCATGATCTGTAAACTAAATAAAAATCATTTTAGGAGGTGGAGAGAAAAAGAAACCGGATGGGGGGATACCGAGCAGAGCACACCATCTACAGCCCACTGGGAGACAAACTCATCCATTCCCCCAGTGGACAAAGCCAGGTGGTACTCTGCCCGGATACAGGAGCGCACCAGCACCTGGAACATGGCCTCAGGTGACAAGGGAACCCCCCCTATCAAACACTGCTTCCTGGACTTATATATAGCCAATTTGGCTAATGCCAGGAGCAGGTTGATGAGGAGGTCCCTGGCCTTATTGCCCCGGGACACTGGGCGCCCAAAAACTAAAAATGTGAGGGGAGAAATGCAGCCAGAACGGCAGGAGGAGGCCCCTCAAGAGTGACAAGAGGGGCTGCAGTCTGGCGCAACTAAAATAAATATGATACACGGACTCTCCCTTGCCACAGAATGGACAAGTGGAGGGAGAGTCCGTGAATTTAGCTAAGTACTCTCCCGTGCTCAGTGCACCATGGAGCACTCTCCAACTCAAGTCCCCGGTGGGTCGTGGAACTAAATCAGAATAAAGTTCCCTCCACCGGGGCCTCTTGCCCTCGTCAGCTGGTAGGACCCGCCTCCAGATGGTATCGGGATGGGTCACGAGGGAAAGGAAGTGCACTGTATGGAGCACGAGAGAATATAAGCTCTTCCTCGGCATGCCGCGAAAGCATGCCGAGGGTATGTCCCTCAACTTTGAGAGTTTGGGGACAGGAGGAGCCTGAGGGGAAACACAGGGCTTGTGTCCAATGCAAACAGCCGGAGCAGGGGTGTGGAAAGGTGCATGTGGCACTCCGGCCTGCAAAGCCCCGCGAAGGAAGGTGCGCGAGTCGGGGGAGATGGCATCCCTAATCTCCTGGAGCAAGCGCCCTGAGACTTTGGCCGTCACATATCCCAAACGGAGCGCAAGCTCCTGGGGTGACACCCAATCAGAACGCCCGTATTCCAGGAGATCCCCGACTCGGGTCATCCGTGCATGACTAAGGCGGCGGATGATACATTGGAGCCCCCACTGCTGGATTAAATAGCAGGGGCTCCGTGAATATTTCATCCCCCAAAGGCACGCCCTGCCTGGTCACGGAGACCATGCTCCAGGCCTTGAGGGTTTCCTGGTAGTATGCCGGCAACACAGAGAGGTCTCTCCCAAACCCCTCGGGCCCGATCAGAAATAATTGCCGGTCATACCCCAGGTTGCGCAACTGGCGATAAAAGCTGGATGCCTGTGCGCACCACTGCGGAGAGGGATCTGCATATAGGTATCTCTGCAGGTACTGAAGGCGGAAGGTGGACAACTGGGAGCACACACAAACTACTCCCTGTCCACCCTCCACCAAAGGCAGACTTGCCACCCCTGCAGAGACCCAATGCCTTCCCATCCAGAGGAAATCTAACAATAACAAATTCCTCTGGATATTGGTGACAAACTCGGGGGTCGGACTCAGACAAATCACCCGGTGCCAGATCTAAGAAGCCACCAGCTGATTCACCACTAGAGTCCGCCCTCTAAGGGAAAGCATTTTTGCTAGACCCCTCCATCGTCCCAGACGAGAGAGGACACTGCCCTCTAACTCCCTCCAGTTGTCTAGGACGGAAGCGTCTGCAGCGGACAGGTAGACCCCCAGATATTTAATGACATCTGCCTCCCACGTGATGTCACGAAACGTGGGAGGCAAAGAGTCTACTTGTAAATTACCCTCTAAAAGGCCTGTGCATTTGGACCAGTTGATCTGAGCGGAGGAGGCAGCTGAATATACCTCCTGGCACTGTTTTGCCAGCTCAAGATCAACTGGATCCTGGGCCACGAGGAGCACATCGTCAGCATAAGCTGAAAGGACAATCCGCATGTCTGGATCTTTTAGCACCAGCCCTGTGAGCCTTTTCCTCAGTAGGCAGAGGAAATGCTCGATGGCCAGTGCATATAACTGTCCAGACAAGGGACATCCTTGACGCACCCCTCGTCCAAATACCAAAGGTGCTGTTAGGGACCAATTGATTCTAAGTAAACACTCTGCAGAGGCGTACAGCGTTCTTATAAAGCCCACAAACTGTGGGCCAAAGCTGTACGCTTGCAGAGTGGCTATGAGGTAACCATGGTCCACCCTGTCAAACGCCTTCTCTTGATCTAAAGAGAGAAAGGCGAGTGGCAGACCAGTCCTGCGAGAATAATGCAATAGATCCCGGACCAGAAAGATACTATCAAAGATAGTCCGGCCCAGGATCGCATAGGACTGGTCAGGGTGAGCCAATTCTGCCAGCACAGACCCAAGTCTAAGCGAGATGGCTTTAGCTACAATCTTGTAGTCCGTGCTGAGCAGAGGGACC